>SAYR01001268.1:13496-81150 GCA_004382745.1 Argopecten irradians irradians | reverse complement strand
TTACTTGATACTGAATCCACAGTAGAAGTACAATTGTAGTGTGTCGATAGTTGTATTTGTGGACTGCAGTATAACAAAAATATTGCTTTCTTTTCACCTAGATCTATCTCAACACATCATAAACCATCACCAACAAAATCCTCATTGTGCGTGACAAGAATGGGAAGCATCGATGCTGAGGATGAGTTATGATTCGTTAACGTGATAACTTTCAATAGGCGTAGTCTTTTTTCACGTACTGTACCGTTATCAGAACCATGTGACGAAAAATCCATCCAAGCCATGTTTGCCTAAAATTCGTAACTTTAGGTAAGGGAAAGAATTAATTGATTGCATGATTCTGAAATGCTTCAACGAAATATCAAATGTTATGCCAGAAAATACTTATAGAAGTTGGGAATCGTGAAAGCAGTCATATACTTATTCATTCTAAATGGCCACTTGCCAGGCAGCCACATACATTTATGACTCAGCCAAAACGAATGTTTTGCAAGTCCCATAAACCCATATCTTATAAAGTT
This sequence comes from Argopecten irradians irradians, assembly GCA_004382745.1. NCBI lineage: Eukaryota > Metazoa > Mollusca > Bivalvia > Pectinida > Pectinidae > Argopecten > Argopecten irradians. Next base: position 80,629 of record SAYR01001268.1, on the reverse strand, counting down.
TCTTCAAATTCGTAAGAAAACATACAAATATCAGTTCGACTGGAACATCCTCATCTCAAGTGAATGAGATACACCAACTATAACGGGGTACACCAATATAATGGGGTAACACAAATATAACGGGATACACCAATATAACGGGGTACACCAATATAATGGGATACACCAATATAACGGATACACCAATATAACGGGGTACACCAATATAATGGGATTACACTAATATAACCTAGGGAGTTCCTCATCGTCTAACATCTAAAAGCGTTGTCAATCAGTTATACACAGTTTTATCCCGAAATAAATTCAAAGTTAGGAAGATAATAAAACATTCGAACATTGGTCCAATACAGGTCAGACAGATTTCCTTTTATTCATAAAGCTTTGTGACATATTGCAAATTGCGTTGGGATGAATTTTTGAACCAAAATCCAATGACCTTAGCATCTTAAGATCATACCATGTTTAATAAAAACACGAACTAAAATAATTAAATTACCAAAATAAACATCACATGATAAAAGACAGAATATGATGCACAACGTATCTTGTAGGAAGAGAAACTTTATGACGAAAGGCGTGCAAGTTATCAGCACTCAGTCACATATTATTTATTTTTATATAAGAACTGGAAATATAACACAAACCTATCTTATGTTTACGATATCGAAATCTCTGATTTTCTTTTAAAATGTTAATACTATTAATCAAAAGTCGAATCTTGCATCTTTAGATACTCACGCTGTAAGCCATGCTGAAGTGGAAATTGTCCATCCTGATGTTATTCCCACGCACTGTAGATCAGATGGAATAAAAACTGATCAAGATCATTTTACTGAAAAAACATTACAGTTATTTGTTACATATTAACTTTGGTTCAACCGATTGGTAGGTTGTCCTGCAGCGGTTTAAATGTATACCCCCTATATAACTAGTTTTATTCCGCTAAGCCACGAAGAACTACTATTGTCTGCTCTACGGTGGCAATATGCAAATCAAATGATAATTGACGGCCTATAGTACAAATCTACAACCATATCGAACGATTCAACTCCCCTATTATAATTGTATTGTTATAGTATACGATAGGGGAGAGATGTCTTGCTGATATTGGGGACTGTTGCTAGTTCTAGTGTCTATAGATCACATGTCATGTGTCTGTCATTAATTACAAATCACTGCAAGGGTGTTGTTAGTTAATTAACTAGCAAGCATTGTCTAGGCCTCATTACTCACCTAGTTTTACATTATTATCGTAACCCAAAATCACATTCATGTTCCAATACTGAAATGTATGTCGAGCAGACTTAACACAATAAAGTATATGATATATTGAACATATACCTACCTATACTCGGAAATCGGTCATATATATAGTCATCCGATTTTAGGGTTTCAATATACAAAAAGTAATTTAGAAATTAAATTGTACAATATCTTTAAAGTGAAATAGAAACAAACAAAACAATACCAATAACAAGAGGTCCATGGGCCTTAGCGGTCACCTGAATTTGGATATAGAATGAAACAAAGACATATAATCACTACATACTAGCCCAGCATGCCCTTGAAATCAGTCAGTTATTTTATAACTGACTTTTCAATCTATGAAGAGTATCTGGTTCCATCAAATCTGTGAATTCAGAAGAGTTTTTTTTTTTTGAAAATTTGAGTCATTTTGACCCCTTTTGGTCCCGCCCATCTACCCCTGGGGGTCGGCCAGGACCAATATTGATATGATGCTAAAATGCTATCGCACGGTAATAATTCTAACTAAGTTTGACTCATTTCCTATGAAAATTAAGCAAAAAATGCTCATAAATGTGTTTTTCCAATATAAACTATAATAGATTTGACCCCCTACTTAGGGGAAAGTCTGAGATACCAGGGCCATGAAATTCCCAATTTTTGTAAAAGCCTTAAAAAAGACCTTTTAATCTATGAAAAGTATTCGGTTCCATCAAATCTGTGAATTCAGAAGGAGACTTTTGAAATTTTTAGTCATTTTGACCAATTTTTGCCCCGCCCTCTAGCCCTGGGGGTCCGCCTGAACCAATATGGATATGATATTAAAACACTATCTCGAGCTAATAAATTCTAACAAAGTTTGACTCATTTCTTTTTACAAATCTCCAAATAATGCTTAACAAGAGGCCCAAACGGCCTTAACGGTCATCTGACTACTGGCACGGTAATAAAAGGTTTCCGTTTGAAACAACATTGAGTGGATGTTTGTGGCACTGTTATCTTGCGTTTTTATTGCGGATATCATGTGGTTTAATATAGACCAATGCACGTCCGATTATACTTATGGACTTAACGTTCAGTGTTGGGTTACATCTCGAATGTATGTGAAACCAACCAAGCAGTTACGATAGACTACACTATCGTAAAGACTTAAATGGCATACATACCTGCATACTATCGCCCTATAAGGATCGTCAAATAGAATCTATCCAGTTTGAAAATGGGTATAATGATACCTAGATCGATGAACAGGAATAAAAAGTGGGCATTGACCCCTTAAAATAAATGTTTAAACACGTCTATAGGATAAATAGATATACACTTTACATATGATCAGTTATGGAAGGATACAAAGTATTATTGGTATTATTAAGTCGTCGTATTATAGAATACAAAATAAGTTTATTCCTATAGATAATATCTACCACCAACTGCACAGACTATCAATGTAGTCATGAGATTAAATGTCACTGGCAAATGTGTGTTATAAATAGACCAAACCAGAGTACAAGATTTACTAACGTAATCCTAATCCTAATCTATAGAGAACATAAAATAATCCGCTAGATTTCAGTTGTGTGCTTAATGCAGTGGACGTTTATAGCTATAAGATAGTTTTCCATCTTCATGTTTTGTAGTTTGTCGGCCAGACCCGACGAGAGGGCAGTGCCACCAGCATGTAAGTATATCAGTTTAGAGTTGATTGTAACGTTAACGCATCAACAGTATGCTAATTATGAAAGTTGATTTGAGCCAAACTTATACGCGCTTTAGAAAACATGATAATGCTAATCATATCCACCATTGCATATAACAAGGTTATCACATGAAATGTTCAAACAGTTATAGGCAGTACTACAAAGCACACGTTTTTTTATCACAACATTTATGGTATTATATCATACAACTAGTACGAAGACTTACTATGTTTTACAAAAGCGAGCTTCAAATACCTTAATACAATTAGATAAAGCCTTTGAGAATGGAATCAGTAACATATATGATATTTGTGTGTGCGTTAGAGCAACGTACTAATTATAACTACCAAAATGTAATTATTAATATTTTCAATTACAGAACCGATTTTGTCTGAGATCAATATTTAACAGTTGAAACTAATCGCAATTAAAATCGAAATTTAGAAAGTAACAAGGGTTTGGTTGTGGGCATAATTGTTGTTGCATAAAAAAGAGTTCATTCGCGATTGCATAACTCGTTAGTGTTTTTACCCTTATTCAATATTTAGCCTAACAAGGGTAACACCACTTCACCATCACATGGTCAGAAACACGCACATGTTTCAGTCTGACTATGGAATTAGGAAGGATTATACGATGATCCCATTACACTACTGACCCCCAGTCCCACAAGAATCGGTGTTCAGCTGTCTAATGCTTGTAACGTCTTACCACGGCCGACACAATAAACTTTCATATCTATGCCTTCAGATTTAAAATTAATCATTATTTCGTGACTAAAAACTGTCGACAATATCAATTAATAATTTTTCTTGAATTAACACCTCAATAAAATGATTTCAGATAAAATGATAAAAGAGAAATGAAAGTACGAAATAACAATACTATGCGTCCTGGAAAATAGACTGTATATCTTTTGAAACGGAATTAAGAATTCGCATATTGTAACTCATGACAAGAGGTTGCATTTGATAGTGTGACATACAATGCATACTGTGACATGATACTAATAATTGCTATGTTGTTTTATATACAGAAACACCAGGGCTAGCCTTGAGCGTGCGCATACAATGAGTGTGATTCGTGATTTTAAGCGGTCGTCAAAAGCACCACCTTTGCCTCGAGGAAAGGACTTTCACGTGTTCTTCTGCTTCCATCTTGGACTTCCAGACAGAGACTGGGTTAAATTTGTGGCTAGAGAACTGGAATACCTGGGCTATAAATGCTGTGTGTTCGAACGAGATTTTGAGTCGGGGAGCTCAATATCTGCCAACGTGAAGAATGCACTGAACAAGTCAGTGCGAACAATAGTTGTGCTGTCAAACTCTTACATCAACAAGGAATGGCATCAAATGGAACTTGAGTACGTAGCACATGGGACAGAAGATATCAGTTTTGTGCCCATTCTCATAGAACCATGCGGTATTCCACCTTTTTTGAAGTATTTTCAGTACATCAATGCCACAGGCGCAAAAGAAACGTGGTGGCGCCACCTTGTGGACACTCTGCGAGGTTCGGCGCCAGCTCTGCCACCGAGAAAAAGATACCATGTCCTCATTGCGCATAACATGGCGGATACCGCATGGGTGTCAAAAATAGTAAAGACCCTGGAATCTCCAAGTGTTGGACTGATATGTTGTTATCCGGGTAGGGACTTTAAACCTGGATCACCAGTGATCGAGAACGTCGACCATGCTATCAAACGATCAGTTAAAATCGTTTTGGTATTATCACAAAGTTTTCTAGGGTTAGAATGGAAAAAGTATTACGACGGAAGGATGAGAGGCAAGCGACCAATCCCATTACTGTTGAACAATTGTGAACTTCCACCATCCCTTGAGGATATTGTCTGCATCGACACCCAGTCCGAGAAGGATATCTGGTGGCCAGTCTTTCTTGGTGCTCTCACTGAGGAAGGTAATATCATTTTAACTCACCATTGCTTGCGTCATACTATCTTAGTTATCGGTAACCCGAGTGAATCAATTAATCGTCGCGATTCTTCTCTGATATCTTTCCTCCAGAATGTGAACAAAAAGCAGTGAGAAATATTTGCATACTATATCACCAGGGGGCTTGGGCCCCAGTATCACATTAACTGTTAAAAGGAATTAATTTTCAAATTGATTGGCGTGCGTAGTTCCCCTTACCTATATGACCGGACTGACTATGGTTCGAAGGCTTTTTGTACGTGCAAATGTATGTATAATTTAATAATGCCGCAATGTCGAATTTATACCATGCCAGCTAAAAGGATAATATTTTACTTTGTTTTCAGATCCTGTGAATGATGACGCTGTGTCAAGTAGCAGCAAGTCCGTTGCTTCCCGACAAACAGGTGAGATTGCGTGATTTAAATCTTAGATCAGTAAAGTCATCAGGTATGTCAATGTAAGGCATGGCGTCAGTAGACACAATATGATTATTGATTAAGTCATCATGTATGCCTATGTACACCTTCGGTACTCCAGGGGTTACTTTCACTGTCGTTATATCCATTCTAGGACTATCTCATAAAAAAATTGAAGGCAGTTCAGGAGGAAAAACTAACCAATCATATGCCTGCAGAGATTTTCTTTGATGTACAACGGAAGAATCGAATAAACGGTACAATGTGGTTGTGTGTGTTGCTTTTAAGTTGGGCACAACTCTGCTTGTAATCTTCAAATGCAATCTATGCAGGCCTGTGATTGGTCAGTTTTTCTACCAAGGCTGCCTTCAGTTTTACTATGAGATAGTCCAAGGGTGGATATAATAACACTAAAAGTAACCCCTAGAGTACCGATGATGGACCGTGTAAGGCATGACGTCAACAGATACTATAGGGATACTGTCTCAAATCCGTACTCTCAGAAATTGTCTATATATTGCAGAGTCTTATTTAACGTACTATCAATCAGACAAACAGGACTATGCTACAGAAGGAAATATAAAATAGCGTGTATCAATACTTCAGTACTCTATCACATGGTATTACATACATATTGATATATATTTTTATTGCAGATAAAAGATGAATATTGAGACATCCATAAGTATGAACGATCTGCTCAAAGGGGTGCATTCTGAACGTCTGACTCAATAGCGACCTGCCTTTTAAATTATCTATAATAAAGTTTTTGTATATACATTCAAATAATTAGTTTATTAAATTGCGACATACGTTATGTGATATGATCATATATTCAAAGTTTGAAGAAATTTTGAATTCCTATAAGACACTTTTGTTTTGTTTTTAAATGTAAGCCTTGTATCTACTTCAATATACTATCTTCAAGTGGTGTTCATTTCATACCGACTAATCATACAAGCTTTCGACATATTTTTTTTTATTTTTGCTAATTTCGACGAGGCTTTATAAGTTTTGTATAAATTTTACATTAACTCGAGATACTTTTGATCACATAACTAAATTATTGCATTAAGTTTAAACATATCTTAATTAAACTGAGAAAGTGATGAGACAGCAGTGCATTTTGTTCTGTCATTTGTATTTCTTGGAGTAATGTCATTAGCACGCTCAAGAAATTTGCAGAAATATTACACGAGCAAATACTAGCAATCTACTGGTGAAAATCGCACTGTCGCTTATTAACCCCCAAGTCTGCGATATCATAATTCATCGATTATGTGATTGGTTCCGCCAGGTGTTGGAGCGGAAATTGTTAGTTTATTTTAAATGAATAAACACTTGTATATATGTATTTCCTAAAATATCACTTTATATATATCACGTGGCAACTTATAGGACATATCGGCAGACAGTTATTCTTCCTATCTGGAGTGTATTCATAAATGATCCAATAGTCATTCCACCATGAAGAATACCTTTATATCGTGGTAGTATATAAATCTAGGCTTCGCTCGCTGACATTCCAGCATGGGATTTCTCATTGACGACCGAACAAATGAATTTAAGGAGTAAATAAACGACAGTGCGTTTGGACCTTAGACCCCAGGATGAAGCTTATTTGTATGTAACAATTAAACACTCCAGGAAACTGGTCTGTGTATGGTTCTCATTTCACATTGCAGAGACCAACCAACTAAACCATTGTTCATAGACACAGCGTAAAACTTTGTTCAAGTTTTGTAATTTAATTAAAACAGCTGAATATTACTTATCTATTGTGTGTTATCATTAAAGTAAAGGTTCTCATATTACACTAGATAGAGAAAAAGTTTGTGTCCTTCAGCTCAAACCCCAACCAGGATAGCCATTTTGAAACAAAGTACATTTTGCACTAAAAATCATGAAAATCTAGAATGTTTCTACCCATTCATTATCACAATTGATATTTTGAACCTAACTTTCTATCTGATTGTTATCTAGAAATAATTAGCTGTCAGAAAACATTTTTACTTTTAAAATGCATTATTAACCAGCCAATCAGTGGCCGGGTCAAAATTCTATCCTGGGCTCAATCTTGTATACACCGGCGCCATTTCGAAGGTCACACAAGAGTGTCATATTTGTTCTATTGTCTAAATTATTTACGATTTTTTCGAAATGTTGTTTTATCTATCAATGTTTATTTGCTGCTTTTAATCATAACAGTACAGTAAAAACATGCCAGATGTAGTTCATGTCACACGTGAAAAACAGACAACATCATAAACACTTTGGCTAGGGAAATACAGGTTGATGTAAACAATAGGGAAGTTTTATTTTTACCATTAAAACAAAATGAAAATATTTTGTCTTCCTCCTTCTTAAGTTAGGCGTGTGATATAGCTTGCTTCGTTGTCGCCACTCTGATCGTGATAGACCAAATATTGGTATAGAATCCTGTGTGAGGAAAAGGACGTTTGTTCTGCTGTACTCTTGGTTAAACAGCTCTTGTTCTGCTGTACTCTTGGTTAAACAGCTCTTGTTCTGCTGTACTCTTGGTTAAACAGCTATTGTTTAATATATTTGTAGTGTCAATTAAAGTTGCTATGTTTGTTAATGCAAGATTACATCTCATAACATATTTTTAATTCCATAACCTAACCATTTTTCGCACTTCAAAAACTGAGTAAATAGTTTTAAAATGACAAAATTGTTTGCATTATACTTAAATAATGTACATTATAATTTTTCAAGGAGTACATGGCAATTAAAGCATTATGAAAATGTGTTCGTTATTATTTGGCAGATTTCATACCAATGCAATAACATCCACGTGAAAGCAAACTCGACTCGGGGACTATACCTATAGGAGAACAGTTCCATCTGGAAAGTGTCATAATAGAATGTTAGTTAATTCAGTTCGCTTTGTTGAATAAATTAATCACCGCGGCACTTTGCGTTTTTAAGCGTTATTAGTGGGAGGAGATGTTGCCTCTATCAGTCCACCTGAAATGATTTGTGAGTGGTATAGTAGTTTCATTTCCTCATTGTATTTTAACCAAACTACATTTATACTTTATTGTAAGGGTTGTCAGGCCAAGGTGAAACATCTTCCTTCACTGTATCATCAATTTTACGAAGCTATGCAGAACTAAATACAGCTAATCAAGATATCTTGGACAAGTTCCAGATTCCGTATTATAGATTTCTGTTGTGTTGATTTTCGAAAATGGAGCTGGTTCATTTTTACATCAAACTGCAACTTTCAAGTACATGTACATTTTGCTTTATTTATAAGTGTTTATCGCCAAAGTGTTAATGTATACTTATTAGAAATGAAATTATTTTTAACAAACTCGAGTGATAGTGTTACCTCTGTTGTCCTTTCTAATCAATTTGATAAATAGTTGTATCTGAAAAGCTTCCATGGGCCGGTAGACTCCAATAATATTAAGTATAAACATATATATGCCAGAAATGTGGTCGGGCAAGTCACACACTAGTGCAATTTTTCTTAATGTCTTCTGATTTCATTGTCGCCACACAGATTCATTACAGATTGTGTCAGATTTTAATGGCGGATTTCTTCATTGAAGCAGAGGGCGGTTACTTACAAGGAACAGTTGGTATGCCTCTCCTCTACACGTTTAGGAATTTCAACACAACACGTATTTCATATCTATATGGAATTCTGTATTCACTTTACTGGAATATAGAAAAAAATAATTGATGATACATTACCTTATCTAAGTTTTATCACACACAAAAAGAAAAGATCACAGAAAAAATCCTGGAATAGTGACATTTATTGTAGAATATAACTGTTGGGTTCGTCAGGAATAGCTATTTATTTGGAGTTAATACTGATGTACATATATAAATATGCAATACTTATTATATAGTTCATATGTTAAAATGTGCAGTCATATACATATAATGTTAAGTGGTATTTTACACGACTATTAAACTTGATTATAGATTATTTCATATAAATATAAGTACACATATATGATGTTTCATAATCGAACGAGAATATCGTTCCGTTTGGTATAGATTTATAATACATTTGTATGAGTTCAGTTTATGTCCACCAGAAGGAAGTATAACATACCATCTATATGTAGCAAACACTAGTGTAAAACAAATATTTACCGCATTAACAACTAAATCCCATCGTTCAGTAAATCACTTCAAAGCGTTCCTCGTTGAGATATCCTCACATTCTATTACAAATGATGCGAGGAATGACACAGATCGGATTAGTGTATGAAGGTTCCATCCCACTTCTATATATGATGTCTATACGGTACCTTGAATCGTGGTATTAGTCACAGTTCGGCGACTATTACCATAGTCTGACACTGTACATTACACACAGACAGACGAAATATATTTTAAAAAGCATCTTAAATTAAACACTAAACAGTTACATCACATGCATGTGAAAGGAAGGATATTAAAGTTAGAACTGTAAAGCCAAACTGTACAGTAATCATACAAAGTTTTTTATCAGAAAATCGGTGCGCGAACTTCTTCCTTGTGTGTATTTATGCTACTGCAGTCGTCATCATCGTTTGGAACTAGATTGGTTTTGGCGCAAATAAAATTCTTTTGTCGTATTGTGTCCTGTTCGTAATCCGTATTATTAGCCTCAGTGTCGCTGGGGTCTGAATCGTCGACTTGTAGTTTGTTAATCGGGGGCAAAACAATGACGTTCTTCAATACTGTCGGATCGATTGCACTCTTCATGCTCTTCCTTCTCAACATAGCATTGGGGGGAACAGACATATTCGGGTCGATTATAAGCGTGTTTTGTCCGGAGTATTCACTCGAATCGATCAAATCGGCGATCTCTCTGCTTAGTCTTTCCTTCCGTTCTTTCTCGTTGCTTAATTGTTTTCTTATTCTTCTTAAACTCTCGCGTCGCTCTTCCCTCAGACCTGAGCGACTTTCATCTCTTTGGCTGCCCTTACGCTCATTCCGAGGACTGTACCGGTCATCCCGTAGACTACCTCTCCTGTCATCTCGCAGACTCCCTCGCCTGTCATCCCGTATACTCCCTCGTCTATCGTCGCCGTGGCTTTCTCGTCTGTCGTTCCTCGGACTACTTCGCCTCTCGTCACGTAAACTTAACTGCCTGTTGTCGCGATAGATGTTGCGTCTGTCCTCCCAGTAGCTACCTTTCCGATCTAAATTGTCCCTGCGGTTGTCTTCTCTGTAGCTGGACTGACGGTGGCCGCTCCTTCTGTCATCTCTGTTCTGGCGATCACTCACGTGGATAAGGAAGTCATCGTCGGTATCGCAATCGCTGATATCGTCGTCACTTTGATAGTGGTCCGAAACATCATTTGGAAGCGATAGTCGAGTGATACTGACATATTTGGACTTGGCTCTCTTTGACATAATATCATCTAGTGTGTAGCCACCGAGTTTTAACCACTCTTGGACGGAATACCCGTGTACCTTGTCCCTGACTACCAGTGAACCGTGACCTTGTCGTGCAAGAATTCTCGCACATGAGATGTTTCCATGTTTGGCGGCTGTTAGTAGAGCGGTGAAGCCATTCTTGTTCTGGTGATCTATGTCAAGTCCAAGACGTCGAAAGTTGCGGGTCAACAAATCCGTGGCGACGTCGTTTCCAACTATGGAGCTGTATATTAGGGGCGTGTTTCCTGTAACACCAAACATGAGGTAAGCATTAGTCGTGGGATACCTTTCTACCGGAGGTAGGCATAAATCGTGGGATACCTTCTACCAGAGGTAGGCATTAGTCGTGGGATACCTTTCTACCAGAGGTGGGCATTAGTCGTGGGATACCTTTCTACCAGAAGTAAGTATAAGCCGTGGGATACCTTTCTACAAGAGGTAAGCATTAGTCGAAGGATACCTTTCTACCAGAGGTAAGCATTAGTCGTGGGATACCTTTCTACCAGAGGTAAGCATTAGTCGTGGGATACCTTTCTACCAGAGGTAAGCATTAGTCGTGGGATACCTTTCTTCCAGAGGTAAGTTATAGTCGTGGGATACCTTTCTTCAAGAGGTAAGCATTAGTCGTGGGATACCTTTCTACCAGAAGTAAGCTTAGTCGTGGGATACCTTTCTACCAGAGGTAAGCATTAGTCGTGGGATACCTTTCTTCCAGAGGTAAGCATTAGTCGTGGAATACCTTTCTTCAAGAGGTAAGCATTAGTCGTGGAATACCTTTCTACAAGAGGTAAGCATTAGTCGTGGGACACCTTTCTACCAGAGGTAAGCATAAGTCGTGGAATACCTTTCTACCAGAGGTAAGCATTAGTCGTGGGATACCTTCTACAAGAGGTAAGCATTAGTCGTGGGATACCTTTCTACAAGAGGTAAGCATTAGTCGTGGGATACCTTTCTACAAGAGGTAAGCATTAGTCGTGGGATACCTTTCTACCAGAGGTAAGCATTAGTCGTGGGATACCTTTCTACCAGAGGTAAGCATTAGTCGTGGGATACCTTTCTACCAGAGGTAAGCATTAGTCGTGGAATACCTTTCTTCCAGAGGTAAGCATTAGTCGTGGAATACCTTTCTTCAAGAGGTAAGCATTAGTCGTGGAATACCTTTCTACAAGAGGTAAGCATTAGTCGTGGGACACCTTTCTACCAGAGGTAAGCATAAGTCGTGGAATACCTTTCTACCAGAGGTAAGCATTAGTCGTGGGATACCTTCTACAAGAGGTAAGCATTAGTCGTGGGATACCTTTCTACAAGAGGTAAGCATTAGTCGTGGGATACCTTTCTACCAGAGGTAAGCATTAGTCGAGGAATACCTTTCTACCAGAGGTAGTCATTAGTCGTAGGATACCTTTCTACAAGAGGTAAGTATTAGTCGTGTGATATCTTTTACCGGAGGTAAGCCTTAGTCATGGGATATCTTTCTATAAGAGGTAAGCATTAGTCGTCGTGGAATACCTTTCTATCGGAGGTAAGTTATAGACTTTCTTCCAGAAGTAAGTTGAGTCGAGGAATACCTTTCTATAAGAGGTAAGCATTAGTCGTGGAATACCTTTCTATCGGAGATAAGTTATAGACGTGGGATACCTTTCTTCCAGAAGTAAGCTGAGTCGTGGGATACCTTTCTACCAGAGGTAAGCATTAGTCGTGGAATACCTTTCTATTGGAGATAAGTTATAGACGTGGGATACCTTTCTTCCAGAAGTAAGCATTAGTCGCGGAATACCTTTCTTCCAGAGGTAAGCATTAGTCGAGGAATACCTTTCTACCAAAGCTTCGACAAGTGTCGATTGCCTTTCGAAAGTTTCAAGAATAAAAACTCAAATTAGATTTAGCAGAAGTTATTTAAGCGAGATTGTTAAGGCTTTGTTTTCTTCATATCTTTTTAATTTATGATGAGAAAGCCAATAAAATAGTGATTAGAGAGCATTCAAGATATTTAATACCTTTTGCGTTACCATCTTTAAATGACCCTGGCTTTTCATAGCACATTAAGCCTGACAAACCAAGACTTTTACGTTAATTGACCCACTATATATCAAATGACAACGTAGTTGAACACGCGATCTCTAATAGGAGACTTTGTAAACAAACAAAAAAAGAGTGTGTAACAATTTAGTCTCGCGCCTTTAAATGAAATCTACCTTTCCTGGAATAGTTACTTTTACCAGTAACAAATGATGTATTGATTTCAGGAAAATGTTCTTGCATTACAATTTTCAATATCTCTACAAATTTCTCCTATAAATAAATTGTTCTATGTTTAAAACAACTCTTATAGCCACAGAAATTACTTATTGATTGGATTGGATCTTATTGATGTCACGCTAAGGCGTAAACTAATTACTGGCATTAGACATCTGCAGCAGGATTCTGCAGTGATATGCCAATGTCATTGTTCGTCACTTAATTAATCACTGGGTAAGGGAAACACTTTTTTTATATATATTTTGGCATGTTTTCAAAACAGATTAAATATCCAATTAATAATTGGAACGTATATGGATGTATTTTTGTGAGACGATGTATGAGTGTACTTATTTCAGTGCATGTCAGGCTGAACTGGGAATTTTCCTGAAAGTGGGCCCAGATTATAATTGTTTTTATGGGTTTGGACAATAATTTTAATGAAAACGTAGACTTTTGAGAAGTATACTATCTTAAAGTTTTGGTGCAAGTTGTGAATACAGTTAGCCATGGCAACTGACTTTTGTTTATGCCTTGGTATTGGATTATAAGAGGGTTTTTTTCGTTTTATATCGACATTCATTCTAAAAGAAATAATTCCGGAGGTTGTGAATTTCAATATGCCCAATAGGCCAAAGTGTTCTTTGGTTTTGGTGCAAGTAATAAAATTATGTTTTCTTCTTCAACTGACATTGATTTCTACGATAATATATCATAATATATGTTTTCAAGAGTTTTAGCTCTTATGTGATTTAAAACTCTCAGAAGCGAGCTTTGCTGTTCAAAACTAGTTCTGGTTTCATAGATGTAGTCGTTGAACTGGTAGGCTATTTTTTCGCCTGATGTTTTTGTAATGGTTCACTCCTATCCCTATAATTTATGGATGTCAATGAATAGCATACCTTTGTTGTCGTCTAGATCCGGGTCGATATCATTTTGTCTGATCAACATATCGACGATATCGTTACATTTGGTTTCACAGGCATAGCTCATCGCCGTGCGTCCGCTATCATCCTGTTGGTTTACATCCGCGCCTTTCTCTAATAGCAGCATGGCCATATCACTCCTCCGAATCTGTTCCTACAATATACCATAAATCATTACGTATTAATCATTTATAACATCTGATTAGATTTAATGAATGTTAATTAATAAAAACCTATGGGGAATTATAAAACAATCATTTTAAAATAGCATCATATGGTAGACCCTGGCGGCAAATGTCTTATGCGAATAATGATTAAGACTGGTCTGTTTCCAGGTGAAGAAAGTCATCAGAAGGAGAGTTGAAACACGTACCGGTATAATCGGGGGAAAAACACACAAATATACGGGAAAGTTATGGTAGATGGGAAAGAACATTAAAAATAAAAAGGTCAAATGAAATATTTTCGGATTTGAGCTCAATACTATTGCACGTGAACGCAGTAATAATTTCGTATAAATTATTGTATTCATATGCGATAGTATGACGTTCGTACTTAGTAGTACTACGTTGGCATGCAACAATATTGTCCTGGCGATATATGAAATCGTTAAGAAATTAACATTGCGTTCACATTCAACAAAGGTGTTACGTTCGCACACAATAGCTTTGTGTTCACACCCAATATTGTTGCGTTCGCACGCTATACTTATAACGTTCGAACACAAAGTATTGCGTGAACGCAATATCTTTAGGTGTGAGCACAATATCTTTTGCGTGAGAACGAAATATCTGTGCGTATGGACGCAATAGATAATGCGTGTGAACGCAATAGCTTCACGTGTGAACAGAATACTTTTGCGTGTGAACGCGATACGTCTAAGCATTGATCGTCTTTCAGTTTGCATTCATAGCCAATACGAATGCCAACTGGAGAGAGGCAAATTCATGAAGCGCGCCAGCGCTGCGTGTTGAATTTGCCTCTGTCCATTTGGCATTCACATTGGCTATGAATGCCAGCTGAGAGACTTTTTTTTATGTTTGGATAACAGACGTTGAATGCTTATTAGCGCGCTTCTGTACATACATAGATATCATAGTTACATTCCATGACAATTCCATGATGAAATCCCAAGGGATTTTAAATCTATAATGAATAAAGAAATCATTATCGTCAAAGACGGACCAGCCATTTGAACAGCCATCTTCCGTGACCGCTGGCGCGACCATTGTGACATCACAATGATAAAGACGTCATAATAAGCGGATGGCAGTTCATATACTGATGAATGCCAACTGCGCTTGGTAAGGTTACATAGTAGAGCTGCAATGAAAATGTAAATATTTATGTATAAAATTTATGGAATGATTTGAAATTAATGTTGTTTACTGGTGTGTAAACTGCATTTATTGGGACAGATATATTAAATGACGCGCGTTAGCGCGTCATGTTGAAATATTTGTTCAACAAATGCAGTTTACACACCAGTTTACAACAAAAAATACAAATCATTCTTTATGTTTACATTTCAACCGACTATTTCTTTTAAATTTAATGTTGCGATAAAATAAAACTTTTTTCAATGTTATACGATTGATCTAACAGCCGGTCAATTGAATTTGACGGGAAATGTTGTCAAGTTCAGAAAGTACACAAAATTAAAGTTCCACAATAACACTATCTTTTTCATTCCATTGATGCAATATTTCTCAAATATTTTATTTGATAAAACATAATTTAAGATATTCATTACATTCAAATTGTTTAATTCTTGAATTAAATTAAGCATGGTACAAAAACAATATAAGCCAAATCTGATGCGCATTAACACTACTTGCGGAAGTCGGTGTTCCGGTGTATGTATTCTTGCGCGACAACCGACTGGGTTTACACACTTGTAAACGAAAAATAGTTAGATTGTTTTCTTGTTCTAAAACTATAATATTAAATCTGAATTAATACTCATTTCGTGCTGTTGAAGCAATGGATTTCGAGATAATTCAGTTTATTGTCATTATTATTATTATTATTATTCTCTTTATTTCCTCCAAAAATGTGAAGATTCCATAAACAGAATAGGTTATATAAAAAAATCAAATCAAACATGCATGCTAAATTCATGCAAACAGTGGATGAATATGTTACGTGTTTACAAAAAGAGTGAAATAAGCAATACACTTCACTGGGATATCATATATCCTTTAAAGTGAATAGTCGGGCAAAGAAAACCAGTCTAAATGCGTTCATTGGTCTTCCAAAAGTTCTCACATATTAATACGACGGTAAAGGTCTGCTTAGTTTCCCAGTTCTGACCATTAAAGTAAAGAAAAGTTGAAAGCGTTGAAAGCGAGGCTGTGTGGAAATGTAACCACGGACATAGAGAGCCGGGAGGACGTTTTAGAATTCCCATACTTTAAATTAATTTCTTCGTACGCAGACAGATTTTGACGAGAGATTTTATTTTTCCATTTCATAAGAAACTATACTGGATACATTCACACCATTTTTACCGACTTTAGCCATCCTTGCCCGACTGTTCACTTTAACAGTAAGCATGTCACTATCTATTGATGATATAATTTTGACATTTTTTCAACAGCTAATAATGTGAAAATTCTGATTTTGTCTATATCTATATCATTTAAATCATACTCAACCGGACCGTCAATTAAAATATTCAATAGATCTTTTTTCCGGGGGACAGTGTAAATATACAAATTTAACACAATATCAATATAATTTACACATGCTATGGAACATCATATATATGTCATGAATATTACTGTTATACTGTAGCTACAATTTAACAAAATATGTAGGAGAATATCGGTGTAAAACCATATGGATCTGAGAATTAGTTACAGATTATATAATCGTGGACCCACCAGAGTGCCCTAAGACCATTTTTAGACGTTTAAAGTTGTATGGTCTATCACTTTCGCTCTTTTTGTCATAGTGAAAACTGTTTAAGTGTTATACACATTTTTCCCCGTCCGTCCGAGGTTTAAACTTTCTACTTTTACCACTTTTTATAAAGTTGCAGCACTGGAAGTATTTTTAATTATAGAAGTAAAAAATCTTTTTAAAGTGTACACGTCAAAAATAAACTAGAAAGATGCCGAATCATTCCGAACTCTTCCGAACATCGTCGCGACAATCTCGAAGTAACACGAGAGTTGTGAAACCAAATGTCAACAATTTTTTTCATAAACAAAACATGCGGTCAACCTCAGCAGACTGGATCTACAAAGAAAATAATGCTTGCACATTACAATATTTGATACACACAATATTGAATTACGGCAATGTGTGAATTAGATGTTTCAAATACTCGCTCTGTGGACATATACCAGCACGATTTGCTCATATTAGCCAGAAGGAAAACGTAAACAAACACATGTGCGCTTACGCTAGTTACCTGGATCACCACGTGTAGGACGTGTAGACATAAGTCACGTGGTACGATTCGGAATGCCGACAAAAGCCGAAGGTACTGTATTCAAAACCAGGAATATATGATCCCTAGATTTCGGCGCTCTTATAGGCCGACATATTCTTTTGGGGAGCTTAATCAATAAGTTACATGTGCATGTTCAAATATCAAATGTTTAAGCAATGTATCGTTACAGTGAAAATTACCAGAAATACAACTTTAAGAGGTCTGTATTAAAAAAAAACGATAAAAATCATACTCTACATGGTACTATACTCGTGTATAGTACCATGTGGAGTATGATTTTTATCGTTTTTTTAATCTAGACCTCTTTAACGTCTAAAAATGATATTAGAGTGCGGACGTGGATATTTCATTGAAATATGCCTTAATGCATGCGATTATTTAAGCATTGATGTCACTATTTTTTAATTTTATCGGGGTATGAAAAAAAATTGTTTGCAAACTGTGTGAATCCGCGTAGCGGATTCTCACAAAAGTTTGCAAACAATTTTTTTTTCATAACCCGATAAAATTAAAAAATAGTGACATCAATACTTATTATTAATTTTATACTCTATTTGATAAAATGAAGTATGTTTAAATGTAACATTATAGTGGTTTTTCAAGGGATTCTTTTTTCCTAATCAATACGAAACGTCAATGTCTCTATTGTGACGTCACGATAACGTCGGGGTTTCGCGCCATTCTCGGATTTTTTTTTTCATAGTGGTATGCAAAAAAATATTGGCCAATCAGAAAGCCAGATTTGGTATGAAAACAAAGAAAAACTAATTATAAGTTCTTATAATCAATTATTATTTGTTTTCATACTAAATCTGACTTTCTGATTGGCTGATACATTTTCTTCATATACTATGAAGAAAATATCTGAGAATGGCGCGAAAACCCGACGTTATCATGACGTCACAATAGAGACGTCGATGTTGCGTGTTGATCTAGAAAAAAATAATCCATTTAAGGATTAACTTGAATAGATTTTTTATGTTATGGAGATATAACACAAAAAATTGAGTGTAGTCTAACAATCGGCGACGCCATTTTTTCCTTTATGGGCTGATAAAGTAAATTTTTAAGCCAATGAAAATGCTCGTAACAAGCAAAATTGAATTATTAGAAAATCAATGGAATCGTACGTTTAAACATATTTTATATCATCAAGTAGTCTCAAAAATTAATTATAAGCATTGATGTCACTATTTTTTAACTTCATCGTGTTATGAAATAAATTTTGTTTGCAAATTTTTGAGAGTATTCATACAGTTTGCAAACAAAATTTCTCTCATACCCCGATGAAGTTAAAAAATTGTGACATCAATGCTGTAATGAATAATTTTAAATCTATCGAACTGGCTACCGCTCTGCTTGTGTTGTGCAAAGTTGATTGAAGCAACGGATTTCGAGATAAGTAGGCTATATAAGTTTATGGTCATTATATTAGCATATAGTATACAAATAAATGCTTACCTTGATTTGACAGCACAGAGCGAGTGGACTCTTGCCCTTTAGGTCTGTCGAGTTCGCCAATTCACTTGGGGATGCATCCAGGATGAATTTAGCCAGGCGGTGTTTGCCCCTCCGTATAGCATCGAACAGGAGTTTGGCGTCCGTATGGACGTCCATGTCGTCCGCATAAAGTTCACGTAAAATGGGCAGCCAGGAGTTTTGGTATTTGTATTGTGGCTCGTAAGGGTGGTCGAATGGTTGTGATCGGTACCTGTATCGGGCGGACGAAAAGGGATCCATCTTGGCTGCAAGCGCAAATAAATAGTCGAACATGAATTGGCAAGTAGTCACAAGTATTTTCATCGTATGCCAGGTCAGCTTTCCCTATATATATAAACTTGATACGTTTTACGTTGTAGAGATATTGCAGATCCATCCCACTAATCCATTACGCTTGCCTGAGTTTTGCCCCAAAAGACAATATCTTAAGTGATATATAGTTGTAAAATCAATAGGTATGAATGGTAATTACCAATTAGCGGGATCAACGTTGATTAAAAAATATAACTTGTCACGAAATGGGCTCATGGTTGGTAAAAGTCAAACAACTTAACAATTGTTTAGATTTATGATAATATTGTAACAATATATTATCAACAATAAAGGATTATTATATGTCTGTGTATATTTATAACAAAAAACAAAGAGTATAGGCGGTACCACGGGGAAATCGCTTGTACGCGGGGAAGAATCTCTATATACTGTGTATACGTATAAAATAATTTGAAACCTACAAAAAAGTATCGAAAATTGTGCCCGAGTGATTTTCTGAGGCACTGCTCCACTGGGAGGCACCATTTCGTACCCGGCCGAACGTATATTCGGTCTAACAATTTTAGTTTTATGTTACGAGGGGGGGGGTCTCTTGCAATTACATGATTCTGGTTTAATTATGATTAGCTGTAATACATTGTAGTTTTATTATATATTTAGTAAAAGTAAAATTCTATGCATTCAAATTATTGACGTTTTATATATAATTAAATAAGTGTATCAATCCAAGAGGCCATTAAACATTTGACACACAAATTATCTTTACACTTTGAAAGAAAAAATGTCTGGAAATGCCCTCCTGCACATTGTTCGTACTTCATTGTAGAAAATTTGCCGCTGCGCGGTGCATTTCCTAAATCGTTCAAGCACGTAACAAACCTTTATTAATAAAAATTCAATACACATCAGCTACACTGAATTTAAATTTTGTATCCTAGTATATCTTATACATACATTTTCATATAAACTGAGAACGAACTAAGAAGTAACATATAACTATTTTCATAGTTTCAAAATGTTTCTTTTCAAACTCATTTGTGTCCATTTAATATATGTTTTGCTTCTGCAGTTGTCCCACTTCATTCTTAATCCATATAATCATATAATTCGTTAGCAATTATTTTACTAATAGCTGAGGATATTCATCCAAATCCAGGTCCTGACTCTAGCAGTTTATCTGTTAGTGCTCTGAGTATCCTTAATTTTAATATCCGCAGTCTGCGAAACAAAGTGAATTATTTGAATTCATTGGTAGACGATATTAATATTTTATGTGTTACGCAAACACATCTCTGTTCCAAACTCTGATATCCGAATAGATGGTTTCTCTGAACCTTTTCGAAAGGATAGAAATATGTTTGGTGGCGGTGTCGCTATGTATATCTCAGAATTCCTTTTCGCCAAACGAAGACTTGACCTTGAATCTGATAACACTGAATTAATATGGTTACAGATCAAATGCAAAAATAGTCTCTTTCTAATTTGCAACTAATACAGACCCCATAGTAATAATAGTACTGACCTGTGGCAGCATCTGCGATATTCGATTGATACTGCATTCGAAGGAACAACTTCATATGTAATTATCACAGGTGATTTAAATGTTGATTTTTCTGAAAATGTCAGAGGTGATTTAGGTTATATTCTGACAAATTATAATTTATTAAATGTAGTTACCGAGAATACCAGGTAGTCTGCTACTTCTTCCACACTTCTTGACCCTGTTATAGTTAGGTATTTGGTTGATGTCATTTTTTTTCTGATGTTGTAAATATTGAGCGAGCAATTAGTGACCATGATGCAGCATTTGTAATAATTAAAATTCCAGTAAAAATTGACTACTTTTTAAAAAGAAAGGTGTGGCAGTACGAGCATGCTAATGTTGAAGAACTAAAGACCACGTTAAGCAGTATCCCGTGGTTTGATATTTTGAACAATATGCCAAATGTTTATCAAATGCGTAGTTTTTTTACTGAAACATTTCTTAATGCTATAAGTAAATGTATTCCTTGTAAAGAAATTCTGGTCAAAGATACAGACAAACCGTGGTTGAATAGCCTCCTCAGACTGTATGAGAAAGAGAGATAGACTTAAAAATATTTTTTAACCATAGGACAGATCGAAATAGGAGTAATTATAAGCATATGAGAAATAAAGTGAATAACATGATAAAAAGGGCAAAAGAAATATTATATTTACATACTTAAAGGACAGAAGAACACAGAGATATCCCCGTTATTGGATTGTACCACTAACGAAATGATATATGATAACGACAGTAAATGTGAACTTTTAAATAATTATTTTAGCTCTTTTTCCAACTTACCGGCAAATGAATTAGATAAAGATTTACCATTATTTGATAGTCGTACTGGCTCTGTTTTATCCGAAATAAATATTGCTCCCAGTGAAATCTTAGACATCTTAGATATATTAAATGTTAAAAAAGCGTCAGGCCTTGACGGTATAAGTCATAAAATGTTGAAGTTGGCCTCAAATGAAGTTTGTGTGCCTCAGTCTATTATATTTAATTATTCCCTTTCGTCTGGTGTATATCCTGACGCATGGAAAATTGCTCATGTTATGCCTATTTTTAAATCTTATGACCCCAGTATTGTGTCTAATTACAGACCAATATCTCTTCTAAGCTGTATAAGTAAATTATTTGAGCGTGTAGTATATAAATACATCTATAATTTCATGATTGATAACGGCTTAATCTATAAAAACCAGGCAGGATTTTTACCCATGCATTCTACCTCACATCAGCTTATTGAAATCTACCACTCAATAATTACCTCCTTAGAAAAGTACGAACATTCCATTTTAATATTTTGTGATTTTTCGAAGGGTTTCGACAGGGCATGGCATAAGGGTCTCATACATAAGCTGAACAATTACGGTATATCAGGTCAACTTCTTCGATGGATAAGTGACTACTTGTGTAACAGAGAACAAGCGGTTTTTGTAAAAAAAAATCATTATCTTCATTCAAAACAATACTTGCTGGTGTTCCTTTATGTTTTGTACTCGGACCCTTGTTTTTCCTGATATACATAAATGATATCTCTTGTAATCTTGCTTCTCTAACTAGGCTCTTTGCAGACGATACCTCACTCTCTTACTCCTCCTCGAACTTACTTCTAATCGAGAATGATGCACAATCGGACTAAGGAAACTAGAAATTTAATATTACTTATCTACTCGTCAATTTCGTTCACGCGATCATCGAAACAAGTTTTCACAATTAAGTTATCCGTATTCCTGAGCTTTAACCAATATATAGCAAAATACATAGCAACTCTACGTAAACTTAAACTTATTCTTAAAAGAAATAACTTGGAAAAATTGTATCTCACTTATATACGACCTTTGCTCGAGTATGCGTGTGAAGTATGGGACAACTGCGGAGTAAATAATTCTTAAAAACTAGAAAATATTCAGTTAGAAGCAGCAAGGATTGTTACAGGGCTTCCAGTTTTTACTAAAACTGAGTATTTATACCGTGAAACCGGTTGGCTGCCACTTTCTGAAGAGACGAGAAGCTCGTAAACTTTCGATGTTATATTCAATAGTCCATGGTATGGCACCAAGTTTCCTCATAGATATATTGCCTGATGATATTGGTAATTTAACACCTTATAACTTACGAAATGCATATCAATTAAGAGAACACTACTATTGTTTACAATTATCTCTAAGTTCATTTTTCCCTTCTACTATACATCTTTGGAATGTTTTAGACCATAACATTAGAAATTCTCCTTCCATAAATTCTTTTAAACCCAATATAATGAAATCCCTGAAAACAAATACAAACTTTAATTTTCCTTTTGCAACATATGGACCAAGAAAACTTAATATCCTCCATTGTCGTCTAAGAAACCAACCAAGTTCCCTAAATTATTACCATTTTAGAGCAAATCTTACCGATTCTGCATATTGTCAGTGTGGACATCCCTGTGAGGACAGCTATCACTTCTTTAGTGTTTGCCCTCTGTATGCTAATCATCGAGCAATTCTCAACACTGAGTTATCGCGGTACGAAGGCGCCATTAACATTGATATTCTATGCAAAGGTGATCTTAACATTTCAATCATCAATAACATGAAAATTGCAAAAGCTGTACAGCAATTCCTGGTAAGAACGGGTAGATTCGATTGATCGACTCTTTCCCACTCTCTCTCTCTCTCTCTCTCTCTCTCTTTCTCACACTTTTTCTTTCCCCGCTCTCTCTCTTTCGCTCTCTTACTTATTTCCTATATCATTACAAGTTGTCAAGATTTTTTTTTTCATTTTTCATCGCTTGTTTTATATATTATAATGGTATCATACGAATACTAGGAGTACAAATCAATTTCTTAACCCAATGAATGGGGTTAATCCCGATCTTTCTCCCTCTCTCTTACTAGTTTAATGTTTTTGGTGTTTTATGTGAATTCTACTATTTTGTTCCATGTCATCACGTGACTATTCATTTATGTATGTTTATATTTTCTATATTTCAGGAGAAGTCACATATAAGTTGGAAAAACTTAATGACTTATCCTTTTGTCATTTTATGTCAATAAAATATGTTTAAATGTAAACAAAAATAAATGAACTATATTTATACGTGTATCAACTAATTATTATTACTAATACTTTCTTCCCCGTCGACTGTTTTACCGTTAAGATATTCGCATTCAAAAAAAAAATGTTTTGTGAATATTGAAGTTTATCAAAGTTCATCGACTATCATGACTATATAAACTAAGTTTTTTTTTATAATTCTTTTATTTTTAAATCATATTGGTATTACAATTAATCATTTATATTTAATATATTTTAATTCAATATGGTTTTTATTATGCGATCACCTTTTCACACATACCTTTGTATATCTACACATACACGATCATACATATATATATACCCTTACATACACACACAAATACACATACATACACATACATACATACACACACACACCTACATATATATATACATACATACACACACACCTACATATATACACACATGTATACATACATACATAAACACACAATCAATCACACCCTAACATACAAAGATTATATATACCCAAACATACATGTACAAGGTAATTACATAATTTACATTTTAATATACAGTTCTACATACATGTATAAGAGGCATCACTCCATAGACACACACACATACACACACAAACACCCTCACACATAAAACTTTTAGAGTAAATATTTGTGATTCCATGCATAAACATACTCATACACACAGCCTAGCACACTCACAGTTATAATAATTCTCTTGACAAAACAATGAAATTAAATTTTTAATTCTAGAACATTTAGAAAAAGAAGAAGAAAAAAGAAAAAAAGAAAATAAAAGGATGTATTTGTTTGAGATGTGGCTAGTAACATCACAGTTGTTTCGGATATAAAATTATAAAGGAACTGTCAGATAGATTTGACAATCATATGTCAAGGTGGATAAGATTTATCCACTTACTCCAGGTATTGGCAAATTTTGTTTTTAAACTGTCATTCTGTCCATTTGATGTATATTTTAGAATGTTGTAAACTAATTCATCACCATCATTATAAGTATTCGGTACCGACACTATGCAATTTAACTATTTAGACCTAAAATGTAAGTGCATATTTATTTAAGTTAGTGATTATGTTTAGACATTAGCATTTCCAATATTATATATACACATTCGAATGTAAAATAAAAAAATGTGCATCGGCCGGGAATCGAACCCGGGCCTCCCGCGTGGCAGGCGAGAATTCTACCACTGAACCACCGATGCTTCATATTATCAAGGTTGATGTTGTTGTATATATTATTTTTTGCCATTATACTGGCGAAAGGTTGAGTTTTCTTGAATTATTCTGTTTAATTTGTCATTAAATGTTTAAGTCATACCAATGTTTTGTGTATTATGATAAGATCAGTTCGATTATCATGAACAAGAATCTACTCAATATCGGGAACCTTCGGTACTTTCCGTAACTCTTTTACGGAATTTGCAGATTCTACTTTCGTTTTCATCTCGGGTCTTAACGAATGATGCACTGAATTCTAGTCTTTAGAATAATAATATGTTCAGTTTAGCTTACCAAAATATAAGAATTTCAATCATAAAGAAATTAATTTATCAGTTTTCTAAATATAGAAAGTTATATTTCCTGAAAATAAAATTATCTCCCTTTAAGTACACGCGCCATATCCATGAGGTGGCGGTTTTTGAAATCATATTTGGCTTAGCGAAATGACTTTCGTCGACTTGTAACAAAAGTTAGGCATAAGGTGATCATTTAAGATTGACAGTGAAATGGCTTCCTTCGTAACTGAAGTTTTGACGTCGGCGGGTAAGTTACATGTAAACATTTGTTACATTGATGGATGATCCAGAAACACAGCTGAGATGTCGTGTAAATCAGTGTTCTTCTTCTTTGGTGAGTCACCAGCCGTCAATAGTGACGATTTTAGGTGAGTGATTGGCTCAGTGGCGTGGGGGAAGGGGTTATATACAGTGCTTTTTTTTTTTTTTTTTTTTTCCTGGTGCTGGAATAGATAAAAGTAGATAGGTTAAAATCATGATAAAAAATGAGGTGTTCATTTGTGAGTGGGGGCTCCAAGGGCTACGTTGTTTATGTTTGCCTTGAAGCCCTCCAGTGTAGTGTTTTGTACTGTTGCCACAGGGAGGAGATTCCAGTATGTGATGGTGTGTGGGAAAAAGGAGTACTTAAATGTATCCTTTGTGGCGGCGATGTGTCTGTATGCATAGGGATGTGTGTGTCTAGTGCGGGTGTCTACAGGTGTTAGGTATTGTTCTGGGTTGATGGCAACGAGATGGTGTGTGATTTTGTATAGGAGGATGAGTCGTGATTGTAGACGGCGTGTTTGTAGTGTTGGCCATTGGAGTGTGTTTAACATGTCTGAGACTGAAGAAGTGTTATGATACCTGTTTTGTACATATCTTGCTGCTCTGCGTTGAGTTTTTTCTATTTGTTGTATTTGGCCAGTATTGTGTGGGTCCCAGATAGAGGAGCAGTACTCAAGTTTGGGTCTAACAAATTGATTGTGAGGTTTCGTTTTAGGAAACCTAGTGTTCTGTTTGCATTTGCGGTGATGTTGTTTATGTGTTTGTCCCATTGGAGGTTGTTTTGCAGTGTGAGGCCTAAGTATTTACTGTGTTTGACGTGTTCAAGTGAGTGGTTATGGAGAGTGTAGTTGTGGTGGATTTTGTTGCGTTTGGTGGTAGTGGAGATGACGTTGCACTTGTCGGGGTGAAATTGCATTAGCCAGTCGTGTTCCCATTGTCCTGCATTGTCAAGGTCGTGTTGTAGTTTCTGTGTGTCTTCTTGTTTGTGTATGGTCTTGTAAATGATACTATCGTCTGCGAAAAGTCTAAGGGTGCTGTGTTTCATGTATTCATGTAGGTCGTTGATATATATTAAGAAAAGTATGGGGCCCAGACAGGTTCCTTGAGGGACTCCGGATGTTACTGGTATTTTGTGTGAGTGTTTGCCCTCAAGTATTACTGTCTGGGTGCGATGTGAAAGAAAATCTGTTATCCATGCATGTGTGTTACCTGTGATGCCGTAGTATTTGAGTTTGTACTGAAGGCGTTTGTGTGGTACTTTGTCAAAGGCTTTTGCAAAGTCCATGATTATGATGTCTGTCTGCGTGTTGTTGTTGTGGTTTTGTGTGAGGTCGTGTATGAACGTGGCCAGTTGGGTTTCGCACGATCTGGAAGGTCTAAAGCCGTGTTGTTTGTCGTAAAGTATGTTGTTGTTTTCCAGATGTGACATGGTGGCGCTGGTGATTATATGTTCCATTAATTTGCATGTGATGCATGTGAGTGATATTGGTCTGTAGTTTGCGGGATTGTATTTGTCGCCTTTTTTGTAAATGGGATTGACATTTGCGTGTTTCCAGTCGTGGGGAAGTGTTCCTGTGGTGAGTGAGCATGTAAATATTTTTGTAAGGATTGGAGCTGTGATGTCTTTGAGTTCTTTCAATATTCTGCCATGGATGTTGTCGGGGCCAGTTGCTTTATGCGGGTTTATATTGTTCAGTAGTTTGTGTATGCCCTGTTGTGTTATGTGGATGTCTGGCATAATTGGGTGTGGTGAAGGTCCTTTGTCAGGTATGGTTGTATTCTGTTCTTGTGTGAAAGCAGACTGGAATTGTTGGTTTAAGATGTTGGCTTTGTCAGTTGTGTCCGTCAATAGATGTCCGTCTTTCCGTAGGGCTGTGATGTCAGAGTTCTCTTTCTTAGTTGTTTTTATGTACGAGAAAAGTTTTTTGGGATTGTGTTTTTTGTTAGGGTGTGAGGATCGAGGTTCGTCTATTGGTATGTCTGTTATCATTTTTTCTAGGTAGTTGAGGTATGCGTTTCTGGTTTGTTTTTGTAGTTCTGATTTTGTTGCTTTATATTTATGTTTGATTTCTGGTTTGGATTTATGCTGTTTGTGTAAGCGTTTGGATTTGTTTATGAGTTGGCGAATGGGGCGGGTTATCCAAGGGAGTTTGGATTTGTGTGTGATGTGCTTGGTGGGTATGTTTTTGTCTATGGATTTGTTTAGTGTTGTTTTGAAGGAGTGCCAGATCTCCTCTATGTTGTCGTTTGATCGTTCGTCCAGTTGTGTATTTAATTGTTCAAGGTCAGTCTTTATGTTGTCCCAGTTGGCTTTATTGTAGATGAGGATGTCTCTAGGTGGTCTTCTGATCTTTTTTAGTCGGACGTCAATTTCGGTGTAAACTATGTCGTGGTCTGATTTTCCTAGTGGTGGTAATATTTCTTGTTTGTTGATGATGGATGGCCTATTGGTTAGTGTAAGGTCTAATATGTGTTCGCCACGAGTGGGGGAAGCTGTCGTTTGAGTGAGAGACTTGTCATTGATGATGTTAAGTAGGTGTTGGTGTAGCTTAGGTTGTGGTGTGCTTGGGATGGTGGTGTTGGTGTGCCAGTCTATATGGGGTAGGTTGAAGTCTCCACTGATGTATGTTATTGTGTTATTGTTTTGGCCTATTCTATTTATGGAGTCTTCGAGGTGTTCGATTGATTTTCCTTTGTCTGAGGGTGGTCTGTAGTATGCGCCTACTGTTAGGTTATGTGAATTTGTCATGTTGATGTTAATATATATAGATTCGTTGTCTGTGTCTAGTTCTTTTGCATGTTCTGAGTGGTATGCATTTGTTACTGCTATCAGAACTCCACCGTGGCTTTGTCCTTTTTTGTTTGGAGTTCTGTCTTTCCTGTATGTTGTGTAGGAGTGTGAGCCATGTTTCTGTACCTATTACTATGTCCGGTTTGAGTGTGTGAAGCAGGTGTTCCAGTTCGGGTTTTTTATTGGAGATGGATTGGAAATTAATGGTAGCTATCCTAGTGGGTTTGATGAATCTGTTGTTTGTGTTGGGCGAGGTGGTTTGTTTTTTTGGTGAGGAGGATGCTTTGGGAGGACCGGGACTTTTAGGGTCATCACTACTGGAGAGGGTGCTTGTGTCATGTAGGTGTGAAAATTTTATTGAGATATCAGTTGGGGATGTATCAAAGAGTGTGGAGGAGAAATTTGGAAGACCACAGTTTAGGCAATCCCAGGTTACACCACTGTGATCCAAGTGCTTGAGTTGGGATTTATTTATCCCTTGGCAGTCAACATGGTACCAAACGTTGTTACCACTCAATTGACATCCTCGATATACCAGGGGATCTTTACACCCCTGGACTATATCATAGTAAAACTGGAGGCAACAGAACAGGTAATTCAGTCGTTTGATG
The DNA here is from genome assembly GCA_004382745.1 of Argopecten irradians irradians. NCBI lineage: Eukaryota > Metazoa > Mollusca > Bivalvia > Pectinida > Pectinidae > Argopecten > Argopecten irradians. The sequence goes on along the minus strand of SAYR01001268.1, from coordinate 51,755 downwards.
TACATCAAATGAGCCGTAACGTCATGTAACCCAAATTGGCACATATTTTTCTTATTTTTTAAGCATCTATTTGTCAGTGTCAGATTGCAATATAATTTTTTGTATCAATCTTACAAATAGAGCCTATCATCTGTCTATTGGTCTATGTTTGGAATTCTTCCTGCACGTGTTTCCATAAATAGCATCTTTGGATACAGGTCTGGAATGCACCTGATATCAACCAGGTGCGGGTACCCAGATTGGCACACCCATAGCCCGAGATACTCTGGCCCTAAACCAGACATCTATCTGTCATTTATGTCTAAGTCTGGTGTCAGGGCCAGAGTATCTAGGGCTAGCACACCCATAGAAAAATAGTATAGAAAAATATCGGGATATTTCAAATATAATTTGACTTATATTCAAACTACAATACAGAAATCAACAATCAATGTCATTGAACACTTTTCTCCATATGTATTTTTAGAATGATTTAAGTCAAAATCAATGTAGTCAATACGCAGGTAAAATTTCATCTTTATGGTTATTACTTGCCTTTCTTACATAATTTTTAAGACAATATTCATGCATATTTTGCCTGTTTAAGCTTTGTGTGTGTGGTACTGTTAAATAAACATATAAATGGTAGTCTGTAGTCTTCAAAGGAAATCTTTGCTGGCCTGTGATTGGTCAAATTTTTTCCGCTGAGCTGCCTTCAATTTCACTATGAGATAGTCCATGGGTGTAGAGATCGTAAGTGATCCCAGTATTTTCCATTAAAACAATTTTTCAAAATCATTCTGTCATTACAGGTAGTTGTCCCTAACAAAAACCACTTGCTAAAATAAGCAATAATCCAATAATATTAGACATTGATATTGAGAAACTGCGGTTAGACACGACGCAATGATCAAAAGTGTCTCGTCGTGCTAAGCCTTTAACATTGTTGGAGTAATATAAGCGCAAGTTCATAATTTTTTTCCCTTGGTATATCTACTTGCAAAAAGCAAGTAAAACAGCCTGAAATTCATATTTTTAACAGCACATGACATATAAACTTCATCTAGAAGGTTTGTCATTATCACTGAAGAAGAAGAAGAAAATTGCAATTGGATATAAGTCTTTTAGTGTTTATAGTCATCTAAAATCAAACTAAAAAATATTGATTTGCATATCAAACTGTTTCTTAATATTGCCCAGATTATCAATGACCCCAGATAAATTTGTATTAATATCTAAAAGATTGTGCTTTAATGTAAATATACAAGTAGTTCAATTGTTAGGGCATTCCAGCTAGTGTTTGACGGGTCCTTCGGGCTTCAACCTTACATGTCTTGTAAAGTAAACCTTGGTCTGTAACATTACTGTCGTGACAGCAGGGCAAGAAACTTATATAGAAGTGCACTTGCCCGAAGGGCAAGTGCATTTGCAAAAATACTGGCCCGAAAGGAAATTCTACTGGTCCAAAAATGTAAAACACAAAAAAGGGATCTTTGCCAACAATCTTTCATTTATGTATAAAACAAACACTTTGGTCATTCTGGTTTTATTTCTCATGTAAAGTGAACAACATTAATACATCAATACCGATATTATAACTAACGAGAGCGGTAATGTAAAATGTTAGCCTAGGTATTTTATCGACGCGTATCTAGGCAACCGATGAAAGATCATGTAGACTTTTATCATCCATGACACATAGGCAACAAACGCTTTACCGATCCGGATTTCAAAACTTCGGAATACCTCGTATAGTATCACTATATCGTAACGATAACTCTAGAGAAATAGAAACGTAACATTGCTGTTTTGCGAGTGGCAGTACGTTAGTGAAAAGGAAGCTTATATTTCGCATTGTTTCTCAAGAATTCAACACGAGAATGATGTTATGAAATGACATAGAATAACAATCACAAAGACAGAGCTTTTATGGATGTTCTCTCAACTGAAATTTGGAATTGCCCATCGGGCAAGCTTGCTAGAAATTTCACTTGACCAGCAGAAGAACAACTTGCCCCGGGCCATCGGACGGGGGATGTTTCGCGCCCTGGACAGCCTATCCGTTGACGGTGACAGTGACGTACTCGCTGCGCAATACCTATTGCATACTGGGTTACAAAAAAATGCTAGACGCGAGTTGATTGGTTGGTGGGTGTGGCTTATATCGTGTGATATGTATGATCCATGTGGGATAGATCTATCCTGAACTCATCGGGTATTACCGTATTCATAAAACTGCAGGGTGTGTCCATACTTTCTATTACCTGCAGTTTTTACAACAGACGCTTCTTCAAAGAAGTGTAATTGTTGTTGAATGAAGTCCATAGCTCTGGCAATAATTGTGGTCACGCAGTTTTCATGTTTATGTTTCAGCCGGGATAGACTGGATAACTTTTCGCATCATCGCTAATTTATGTGTTTCTACTGGCCGATGGCACTGTTTGCACCGTATGAACACTCCTCTCCAATAAACGGGTCATTATTTTATGACTGTTGATTGAAGGTTGCTTGACTTTCTCATATTCTATAAAGTGTAAGACTTCGTCGGTAATTTTGCTTGGATTCCGATGAACAAGTGACAGGTTCAAATGTCTCCCATGTAGTCGCATTTGATCTCATGAAAAGATAATCCTTTACAATGAAGATCAAGTGTTTCAGGACAAAGTTAACCATCCGTCAGTACCCTGTTAGCATAAGATCTTCCACTCACGTTTTTTTTATCAGGTGCAGCCATATTGCCTATCAAACTCTTGAACATTGTCCGATAAACTCAGCCCACTCGTTCTATTGCCTGACGTTGGGTAGGCTATTTAAACTCCGCCCCTCCGTCGTGCGTATTGTAACTTTACATCCCTTCAACATTAAACTTTATATGGTACAGTAACTGATTTAGATTTGCTATGGAAGTAATGCGACTGATAAAAAAGATGTTTGAAGCTCGTGTCCGCGAGATTGGATAGCGGGTGTGTGAAGAAAAACTTAAGCATTTTTTTGCAAATTAGGATGAATTTATTTTAGCAATTAGCCAGATCGATTTGTTAATAACGGAAATGTGAATGGGTAGCGTGAGCCCAGGTTAGGCCGACAAGACAGTAATACTAGTAGTTACCATTTACCTTGTACTGTTGATTACATGTGGATCAAGTTATCTCACCATACCAACGGCATGTTGTTGCTCGACCAATAAATGGGCAATGATATACTGAGAGTCTTGCTAAGGCCCTACAAAAACCTTTAACCCGACCGACCCTGTAAAATCAGTGTCTCCTCAAAAACTTTTTATCAGTTTTGTTCCTCAAGCAAACAAATAAAACCTAAATTTTGTTTGGTTTTGCACAAAATTAGGAATTTTGGTACAAATTCTGTAAATTTAAGACCCAAACAATCCCCTTGGAATCAAATTCATGGTTTATACAAGGTTAAATAAAGTTTATTTCAGTTTTTCACTGCAAGAAATTTGGATGATGAGAAAAAATATTTAAAAAAAAAAATCCCTATCTACCAACCCTTCATTTTCAAAGGTTGTTACTGGAAACAAGAATATTTTTTTATTTAGCCTAATACAGGATCCAAATACATATCTGGCTCAGTGGTCGGAACCCTTCCAAAATGTCAGGGCTACTGAAAACCTGGAGATAACATCTACACATGCATTCTAGCCTGCTTGGAGAGCGCGTTCTGACAGGATGCATGGTTGACATCTACCTGTCAGAGGCTCGTGCGACAGGCGAGGTGTTTCCGGCCAAATCACCCCTGTCAAATCAGGCCCGAATCACTACATATCCTCCTTTCCATATGTTCTTTTTCTATGTTTTAGGTAAGTTTGAGACCCAGGACGTCCAAGGAAAATTAGATGCCCTAACTAGACAGATAGACTTGCTGAAGATACAGGTGTTTGAAGTGACGCAGAACAAATATGTAGATTTCCAGTCAACTATGGGGACGGCCGAGGAGCTGGCAAAAAATGTCAAAACAATCTCAAAAGAAATGTCAGACGTATCAGATAGGATCGAAAATGAGGTATTCAAAATAAGTCTAAAAAGTGACTGTTTAGGGTTATTAGATGTACTAGCACTTACGGTATTTTCGCATATTTTTAGTCCACCATCATCTTCAGATATTTCTCAGAAATACTGAAGGGATCTTTCTCAAATTTGATATGTAGGTAAGGTTCCCCTAGAGCCCTATTTACACAGTGCATATTACATTTTGGGACCAATCAGTCAACAAGATGGCTGACTGGCTGCCCTTGGATTTTGGTTGTCGAAAATTGTTACCGCTATTTCTCAAAAAGTACGGAAGGGATCTTTCTCAAAAATCATATGTAGATTCGAATTCCCCTTGCTGGGCCCTAGTTGTGCATATTGCATCTTGAGACCAATGCAATCAGTCAACAAGGTGGCTGACTTAGTGCTGCAATGATTAACTGTGGGACGACATATCACGGCATAAACTACACGGTTCGGGTCAAGGTACTTTTTTCCCATATCAAGATACGCCCCATCAGTTTCTGGATCAGGCGAAATCAGGATTTTTAGGTCATCTGACCCGAAGGGTCAGCATGACCTATTGTCATCATGCACCGTCCGTAGTCGTGCGCCGTGCGCGGTGTGTAAACTTTTCATTCAAACAACTTCTTCTCAATAACCGAAAGGCCCAGGGTACTGATATTTGGCCTGTAGCATGCTGGGACAAAGGGCTACCAAGTTTCTTCAAATGAATGACCTTGACCTTCATTCAAGGTCACAGAGGTCAAAAAGGCTGAAATCTTTAAACAACTTCTTCTCAAGACCCAGAAGGCCCAGGGTACTGATATTTGGGATGTAGCATGCTGGGATAAAGGGCTAATAAGTTTGTTGAAGTGAATGGCTTTGACCATCATTTTAGGTCACAGGGGTCAAATAGGCTGAAATCTTTAAACGACTTCTTCTCAAGAACCAAAAGGCCCAGGATTCTCATATTGGGCATGTAGCATGCTGGGATGAAGGGCTACCAAGTTTGATAAAGTGAATGACCTTTGACCTTCATTCACGGTCCAGGGGTGTAAAAATTTATTTCAAACCACTAGCCCAGGGCTAGTAGACACCAAAATTTCACTAGCCCGGCCTAAATATCTACTAGCCCAGCTAAAAAAAAAAAATGAAAAATTTTATAATATTGAAATTCAAATATTTTTAATTGAGTGGGTTTTTTTTTATTATTTGCATCTACTCTTTTTTTTAATTCAAATAAACATTAAGATATTCCTTAATCTGTGTTATTTTAGAACACAATTTTAAGATATGTTTTTAATCCTGAATCCGGATTCTGGATTCCTGACCTTTGACCCGGATATTAGAATAACCATAACAAATATGGCTGCCTGCTGCAGGCATGGCTTTGCTGCCGACTTTTTGAGGAATAGATTCCAGTTCTTTAACATCATTTTTGTAACTATTAAAATTTACTGATCTGATAGCTGAGATGACTTATTTGATGGTTTGTATATTATTTTTCTAGAACTTGTATTGCAAATTACGTAACTTTCACATGAAATGCTATGCATCACAATTCACTGTGGTGATCGGGAGGCCTACTGTACCTGTCTACAGTCGTCAATAAATTAGACAACATGACTCCAGATTAAGATTTAAAGTTAGATACGAATATTACATAGAATTGCAATGTTTTAAAGTGTTATTATGACTTAATTTTGATGTTTTTCGTTTTGAAATATCTTTGAAAAAAGTCACTAGCCCCGGGCTAGTATGGCTAAAATTTCCACTAGCCCAAGCTGAAAATTTGGTAGCCCCGGGCGTCGGGCTAGTGGATTTTTACACCCCTGACGGTCACAGGGGCCAAATTGGCTAAAATATTTTAAACGACTTCTTGAGAATAACTAGGAGGCCTAGAGACCTGATATTGCCATTTGGGCCTGTGGCATGTTCAAATGAATGACCTTCATTCAAGGTCACAGAGGTCAATTATGCTAAAATCTTTAAACGACTACATTGTGTTGTGCTAATAGTCAGATGACCGTTAAGGCCCATGGGCCTCTTGTTTGAGTGGTTATCAGTACTTTCTACCAAAGATATTCTCCATTGATCCACATCGTTTCTGTAGTTGTAGATTCTAATTCAATACAATCACAAACTAAAGCATGTACATAAGGCATTAACAGTTTCAAATATGTTTATTTGTGAACGTAATGTACCTATTATACTTCACGATCATTTGAAGAAACCTTACATTTCGGCCGCCATGATGTGATTTTGCTTACGCAGTCAGTATATTCACAAGTTTCGTATTTTACTGTGGCTACAAAAAATACTTCCTACGGTGTTTTAATGCAGTTAATACTTGCTTTAAACTTTGAATTGGATTGTAACCAAATTTGGCCACAAACATCCTTGGGGGAAGGGGAACAGAACTTGTATAAATTTTGGCTCTGACCCCCATGGGCAGGAGAGGCGGGGCCGCGTAGGGGAATTTGAGGTAACCCTATAAATCGCTATTTGTCCTAGAGTTCTGCATGGATTGTAAGTGACTAACCAAATTTTGCCACAAACATCCTTGGGGGAAGAGGAACAGAACTTGTATAAATTTTGGCTCTGACCCTAGGGGGCAGGAGGGACGGGGCCCAATAGGGGAAATAAGAAGGTAAATCCTATAAATCGCTACTTGTCCTAGAGTTCTGCATGGATTGTAACCAAATTTGGCCATGATCATCTTTGGGGGGAAGGGGAACAGAACTTGTATAAATTTTGGGTCTGACCTGCAGGAGGGGCGGGGCTCAATTGGGAATTAGAGGTAAATATTCAAATTCCTTAGGAAAAGAAAAAATGAACCTGTATTTAGAACATTATTTCGCATTACAAACCAGGTGAGCGATACAGGCTCTCTGGGCCTCTTGTTTTTTGAGGTCATCTGACATATATTGTCATCATGGCAATGATGCACCGTCGGTCGTTGTGCGCTGCCCGCTGTGCGTAAACTTTTCATTCAAACGACTTCTTCTCTATAACTGAAAGGCCCTGAGTAGTAACATTGGGCCTACAGCATGCTGGCATGAATGGCTACCAAGTTTGTTCAAATGAATGACCTTGACCTTCATTCAAGGTCACAGGGTTGCTAAAGGCTAAAATCTTTTAAACAAATTCTTGTGAATAACTAAGAGGCCTAGATACATTATATTGGGCCTGTGACATGCTGGGATGAAGGGCTACCAAGTTTGTTAAAATAAATTACCTTGATCTTCATTCAATGTCACAGGGGTCAAAAAGGTTAAATCCTTTAAACGACTTCTTGTGAATAACTAAGAGGCCTAATGACCTGATATTGGACCTGTGGCATGCTGGGATGAAGGGCTACCAAGTTTGTTCAAATGAAGAACCTTGATCTTCATTCAAGGTCACAGGGGTCAAAAAGACTAAAATTTTAAACAACTTTTTGTGAATAACTAATACGAGGCCTTGAGTACTGATATTGGGTCTGTAGCATACAAGGATAAAGAGCTACCTAGTTTGTTCAACTGAATGACCTTTATGTACTTTAATATTTTGGAAACTTGCAGCTCTTCAAATAAGGTGTCTGTTGTATTGCACTACTGTATACTGTGACTATGATGTTTTGTGCTAATGATCAGATGACCGTTAAGGCCCATGTGCCTCTTGTTTGATATAGAAAATATCCCATTTGTCAGTGGTGTAGCAACTTTAAGGGAATCTCATTTATATAGTCTGTCACTCACTGGATATGTTCTTTATTTTAGATAAAAAGCCAGTTAAATATGTCAACTGAGGTGGTGGAATCTCTGAAACGTCAGTTATCTGAGGTCAGTGATGTAATGGATGTTCTGGAGAGTTTGGTTCAGATACAGGAAGGTCTCCAGTGTATATCAACGACTAACAACACATGTAACTTCTCAAAAGCAGCTGAGGCCATTCTAAATATTCACGAGCTATTGTCCAGTCTGGTGGAAGGTAGCAAAGCAGACGTTCCGATTCTACTAGCCTTGCAGACAGAGTACTGGGTACAGAAGGAGAAGCTCCTCTATGACATAGGTGACAAATGGAAGGAGTTTGTATCCTGGACCGTGTCAGTTGACGATGAATCTAGTCCACAAAAGTGTGAACTGGAGGTTTTGACTGGCACAACCAATTTGTCAATTTTGAGGGACATTGTCATAGTGATGGAGAAGTTAGATATTTTAGATTCAAAAATGAAAAGCTTTGGTGAAAAGCTGGTACGCTACATCCTGCAGCCATGTATAACGAATAGTAAAGCAGTGGTGCGGAAGAGTGTGTCAGGCCAGTCATCAACTCTAGCTGTCAAATATGAGAAATCTGATAAACCACCTCCTCCTATTGAAATGTTCAAAAATGTAAATCAGATATTGGAGTGTTTAAACGAATGTTTCCTCCAGATAGCTGTTGATGAGGAAGGTGAAGGTCAGGTGTTGATGGAAAGACTTGGTAGCATGGTGGCTGACCAGGTGCTCGACCTCATTGTGAAGCAGTGTCTGACACATGCTATCCCCACCAGTAATAAACAGATGGACAACTTTCTTGAGGACATTTCTACTACAGAGGCCTTAAGTCAGACACTTAGCGAGCTGAAATTTATACCAACAAATATCACCACATTGACAGATTTTGTACAAAATGTTAATGTGCTTTTTGCAAACAAGAAGTGCCAAGAAATTTTGGAGAAAGCTCGTAAGTTAATGACGTCAGAAATGCACAATTCTGTTGCAGTGTCAGATGATAAACCTCTTGGAGAATTACCTGCCCTTGAATTGAAGGGACATGATGTGCCATCCAGTAAGAAAAGTAGAAAGTTGGACTTGGCAGGAGAGTGTAAACTTAGTGATAACACCTTAAAATTACCAACATGTCACATCAGGTAAAGATGATTACAAACTACTGTAAATCACTAATATTTTGCGAGTACTTAATTTCACGAACTCAGCTCTTAATACTTATTGGCGAACACATAATTTGGCGATTTCAGACCTTGAAGTGTATTTAAAATCGCAAATGATGTAGTCGTTAACAGAACCCCATTGTCAGATAATGCACAGTTAGACAATTATTATGCAAGTGCTGTTGCTGAACAATTAAAAAACAAAAAAAACTTGTATAGAAAGCCTGGCAAATGACAGGAGATAATCGACTGCGTGTCAATCGAGGACTAATTCCAGTAATTATATAAATTGTGTGTACTTACTACATAGGGCTCATTTATCAGTGACCAGCATACGGAAAGTTGTAGTCATTGATTAACTCCAATTTGTCGATGAAAAGAATACCGCGATTTGAAATAATTTACTTTAAAAGTCTGAATAAAATAAATATTTTGCATTATTTATCATTATGGCCTAGTGGAGACAGCACTATTGCCTCATCAGTATTGTCGAGGGATGGAATAGTGCCGGAGCCGAAGGCAATACTACGAGGTAACGGTGCACTCTCCACCAAGCCATTATGGGTTTAGTACATCACCCTCACATGAGACCCATGTTTTTTTTATATCATCATAACAGAAGCATGTAAAGTGATACCTCTCAACGCTATCTTCATTTCCACACCACATTGTTACATTAATAGTAAAACATATGAATTGTTGCAGAAATCTGTGTTTCTATAAAACGAGATTCAACTTCATGAAGATTTAAAGTAGATCAATATAGAACATGAGTGAACTGCTTTCTGTAGAAAAGCAACATTTGCTCCCATCCCTGCAAACAACAGCCTGTCCGTCATCTTGGTCGAAGCGCAGCGTTATAATGACGTCGTGTAATGGTGACGTCACAATACATTCATGTTCAATTTGGCACCACTTCAATAGTATTCTGTCATGTGATGTACTAATTAAATGTTTAAGTTATGACAAGTACTACGTAATAAAGTATGATATTTTCCGGGTGACCATTCCTAATCTTTATAACTATAACTTTGTCTAGCTGTCTAAAGTTTAAATAGTGATCAGTATTTTCTGTGAAATTTTTATGTTTTTGCGATATGACATTATTATAACATACACTGTACTTTTATGTATAATGTAATTCGCTACTCTAGTATATACTGTTAATGAAGATATCATTACAGAAGGACTATCATTGTAGAATCTACATGGACATTACTCCTTATTGAAATTGTCATTTTGTAACAAATATTCGGGAGGGATTTGAATTCGTGGATGATTCCCCTCATGAATTTACTTAAAAATGAATACAAAGCAAAATATAAGTATTTACAGTATCAGGTTACTACCAACATGTCACATCAGGTAAAGATGATTACAAGCAATCAGGATATAATGTATATATCTATTAAAATTCAGGTGGATTTTGATAAATCAGTAACTGTTATCTTTACCAAAATACTGGTGTATGATAGTATCTGTGTATTAATTTTGTAAAGATGAGTTTGAATGACATCATGGGCAGATAGCTATAATTTTCTTTATTTATTTTTTAATTGATTAATATCAAATACATTATACATAAATGAGATTTGAAATTTAAAATATATATACCGTATAAATGTTTACTTTTCAGTGTTTCTATCCAGCAGCTGCTGACCCTAGCTTATGAAACTCTCCATGAAGCTGGTGACAGTTCCCCACAGAGTGCTATACAGCTCTTCTATGCTGTCAGGAACATGCTTGAACTCTTCTGCAGTGTTTTCCCCACTTACCACAAAGAAAGTCTGGCCACATTTCCTCAGCTTAGTGGTGAGCTTTCTATCAATCTAAAGTCCTAGTTCAATTGCTTATCCTGATGAACAGATATGCACTACCAATGTGTTTAATCTGTTCTGAAAAATTCCATTACGTAATTGAGCTGATATGTGTACTGACTATTTCACTAAAACACTACAATGGAGCTTTAGATTTTATATATTTTCACAATAAATAATTGACTTTCCAATTTGAAGTCCGACATTGACCAATCAATGATTTCACAGACATCTTTGGGATGTGCAGTTGTTTTAGCTCACCTGCCCGAAGGCAAGTGAGCTTTTGCCGTGGTGTGGCTTCCGTCGTCCGTCTGTCCGGCGTCAACGTTTCCATTTAAACAACTTCTTCTCCAAAACTTTGAGACCTAGAGTCCTGAAATTTGACCTATAACATGCTAGAATGAAGGGCTACCAAGTTTGTTCAAATGAATGACCTTTGCCTTCATTCAAGGTCACAGGAGCCAAATAGGCTATAATATTTAAACAACTTCTTAAAAAGCACGAGGCATAGAGACCTGATATTGGGCCTCTGCTGTGCTGGGGCATGATATAAATTCTTTTTCACTCTTCTATTTGTTAGATTTGTGACATAGTTCTGCATGACTTGATCTCAATCCACTTTCCCTTGTGTCGCTTATCAACTACATTTTCCCTACATGCTTTCACTGTATATCCTCTTTTTTCAGTCGCGTTGCTTTCAAAGCAAGTCTAAAACTGTCAATAAGTTAATCAGTTACTGTACCAGATATGTTTAAATGTTGAAGGGATGTGAAATAACAATACGAACACGGAGTTAATGAATGATCGGGAGCTAAATGTTACTCCAATATTATATGTATCACAATTATGTGCTTTTCAATTGAAACATTAAATATATCATTTAATGCTTTTAAGTGATTTAATGCTTTTTCATTAAGAAATGCTGCAAATGCACAATTTGCTAAAAAGAAAAAAGTCACTTTTGCAATTTTTGCCAAAGACATAGATGACTTATAAATCCTTGCTTTTCTTTAAGCAAACTAGAAAGTTAGCATGAAACTCTAAATTTTGAAATTTTATTGCATTATTTGATTGATTATCATGAGATAATTGTGATTTGGACTTTCGTCTACAAGAATAAATTTGGTCTGATAAAATCTTGTGTGGTCTGGTAAACATTTCTGTTTCACCAGACCAAATGTCCTGTAAAGGTTGGAGAAGTTTGGCAAGCACTGCCATCATCAGATCGATCAATAATCAAGATGACCACCAAGCAGCCATCTTGGATTTTGATTGTTAAAGTTTTTTATCGCTATTTCTCAGGAAGTACTGAAGGGATCTCTCAAATTTCACATGTAGGTTCCCCTAGGGCCCTAGTTGTGCATATTACATATGGGACTGATTGGTCAACAAGATGGCCGATAAGTAACCGTTATATGTTATAAGTTACTGTTCTTTCTAATATTTCATATGTAGTAATATGTAGTAAAAGTTTGAAAAGTTAATTGAGAAAAGATCCCTCTTAGTCAGACGTAGATCATTCTTTGGTAGGCGCCAAGATCCCTCTGGGATCTCTTGTTTTTTTTGCAAAGGTTGGGGCCAATCCACATTGACAAAGCCCCTAAAAAATCCCAATTCTCAAAATTAAAGTCAGCTTTTTGAGGTTATTTGTTGCAGAACAGTACATAAGCTGAGATGTTATATATTGAATATAACATTTTAGATATCAGAATAGTGATACATTTCTAGGTTTTACAATGTACCACTGCAACACTAATACATTAATCATGATGCATTGACAAGTTTACATACAAGTCAGTATTTATCAGTCTGTTTTATTTCCAGCCATTTTTCACAACAACTGTATGTTTATCGCCCACCATCTGATGACCATGGGACATCAGTTTCGTAAGACGTTGCCTTCGACAATCAATGCAACCTTTGTTGATCTTGTTCAGAAAATACGTAGACTTGGAATTGATACATTTTTGCAACAAATGTCTCGACAAAAAGGTGTGATGGCAGAGTGTCTGGCAGGAGCAAAAGGTATCAAATATCATTGTTACCGGTATATATGTATGTTTGATTTAAACTTGCACACTTACGCTCAACTATAGGCCAAATGCAGTGATACCATAATATTTGTTTTATTTGGTTTTGTGACTCATTTGATTGTTCTCTCAAATGTTCTTACTGCAAAGTATCATGTAAGCTTGATGGGTTTTTTTTATGGACAGGTTTTGCAAGCGTCTCCGAGGAGAACATATACTTTGATGCAGAGCGTGCTATAAAGCAGACAATACATCAATTCCATCACCTTCAGAAAGTCTGGCAAGAGGTACTCCCACCAACAGTTTACAGAAAGGCTGTAGGTAAGTTTGTGAAGGAAATATGTAAGTTTATAACATTATTTAGGTGACCTACAGATAATGATATTGGAAAAAGTCTAAAAGCAGCAAATTAAAACTTCACAAAGGTTGCCATAATAAAACATGTACCGGTAGCACTTATCCAACCCTTCAATACATACCTGGTAACTGCGATATGTATACACTAAGACAGACCAAGATTAAATATGAGTGCTTCTCTAAATTGTGGTTTAATTAAATTGTAATCTATTTGAATTCTCCTCCTCTCAGATATCTCTGTGATTGTTTTCTATTGAACAGGTACTCTGCTGAACTCGGTGGTGGTTGACATCACAGCATCCATTGTAGTTCTGGAGGATATCTCTTCCGATGATGCACGACAGCTAGCATCACTCCTCTCAATCATCATGGACAAGGCCGGACCACTACTACAAACTCCAACAGACAATAAGGTCAATTTGACCTTTGAACTCCAGAAAAATGTTCAAAAGTGGCTCCGGTTCAAAGAACTTATTACAGTGCTGAATGCCAGTCTTTTGGAGATTTCCGATAGGTGGGCCGAGGGTAAAGGTCCATTGGCTGTTGAATTCACACCAAATGAGATGAAGTCTTTGATCAGGGCCTTGTTCCAAAATACTGAGAGAAGGGCTGGTGTTCTAGCCAAGATTAAGTAACTTTAGATCATTATTGGAAATAATGCCATAAACTTTTGATTTCTAAAACTGTGTAAAATATATACCGTAGTAATTATTATAATTTATCAACAAATTGACTGACAAAAATGTTTTGTGAAATCATCAATAATGATGAAGTAAGTTATACAATGTATGTTGATGTATATTAACATGAATAACAGAATTTGCTGAAGCTCCGATACCCTTGAAAGTATGAATGAGTCTCTATACTGCTAACGGATATTGGAAGTATGATATTATGATGAAAATATTTGGTGCTTGAATATATTGGATTTTCTCATTCAGAATAGATATTATTAAGCTTATTTCTGTGCCTTAATTGAATGTTTAATTGATACATGTAGCTGTGTATTATCCGAGTCATTGTAAATGTGTGATGTCATCTTATTGACTCAGAAATGTCCCACTTGAGAAAAAAAGTTTGCTAATATTTTCACGAAAACTGAGTACATGTATGTGATAAATACAATGTTAGTTCATGGCTATGTCATATGAAATTTGATCTATATCATTAGCCTTTTTCAATTGATGTATAAAAAGAAAGTGAACTTCATCCTGTGATAATTACAGTAATATTCAAACAAAGGTTGATTTGTATTCTTAAAATTCTCTTCTGTGCGAGTGTAAAGTTAAATAACAAGTTGGTATAGATGGTTTATTTGACTCTTAGAATTGGTGGGTCTAGTGCTTGTCATTGTCTTTCTGTTTGCCTGTCTGTTAAGATATTGCTTTTCAGTTATTATATGAAAAACATCACATTTGGTTTATAAGAAAACAAGAGTTTTAAATCCAATGGTCAAATGCAGAGGTCATTGTTGCTTAAAGATATAATGTTTGGTCAAATATTGGTTTCGGCAACTCTTTGAAATCCCTTTGTTAACTCTGGACAAGATGAATGTGTGGTTGAAACAGCATATACCTGGTAATGGTAGGTTATGGTGGTGGTATTGAGTTAGCAGTCCAAAGGTCAATTTAAAGATGCTCCACCGTAGTGTTGTCCCAATGATCGATAATAATCAATGTCTAATCGAAAAGACAACTGATTTTGATTAATCGATGATGATATATTAACATCGATGATCGGTATTGAAACAGGAAGTAAGAATTCTACTTTCATTTTCCCTTAGAAAGTATAGAGTTTATGCCATTTTTCTCTTTAGCAGTGACTTCTTATCAAGCCTGCTGTTAAAACAAATATTATAAAAAAAAACCATTTTAAGCCTTATTAGTCGTCAATAAAGATTGTTACATTGACTTGAGTCAATCCTATAATAAATTAGGATACGAAACTATGCAGAATAAAGCCAGTATGAATTAATAGTTCTTTTATTGAGTAACATCATAAGCAACTGAAAACATGAAATGGTTTTTAAAAAAAACTGTTAAGGGTATGTCCAAATATGAAATTTTGATAAGTGATATCAATAAAATTCATGACATCGTTAAGAGTGAACAGTCGGGCATGGATGGCTAAAGTCGGTAAAAATGGTGTGAATGTATCCAGTATAATTTCTTATGAAATGGAAAAATAAAATATCTCGTCAAAATCTGTCTGCGTACGAAGAAATTAATTTAAAGTATAGAGTTCTAAAACGTCCTCCCGGCTCACTATGTCAGTGGTTACATTTCCACGCAGCCTCACTTTCAATGCTTTCAACTTTTCTATACTTTAATGGTCAGAACTGGGAAACTAAGCAGAACTTGACCGTCGTATTAATATGTGAGAACTTTTGGAAGGCCAATGAACGCATTTAGACTGGTTTTCTTTGCCCGACTATTCACTTTAACCTATCATCGATGATGAAATCTTAACCGATTCCCAACACTATTCCACCACGGCAGAGCATAATGATATTCATCATTGGAATAATAATTTGTGTTTAATCATGTATACATTTTGTATGTATGTCTAATCAACAAAATAAATAGTATCAAATAAATTATTTTGCCATTGGTGCATGTGCAATCAGTACTTACCGTATTTGACCTAAAAGAGGGCCTAGAGCGCTAGTAACTAGCGATGGGAGCGCCCTTATTAAGTTCATTATTTCTTAAGTTATTTGAAACAGACTATAGCACAAAAGCTTGCAACTAGGCAGACGACACTTCAAAGGGAACTGCCAAAAACTTTGAAACAGACTAAAGAAAATTTCCTCCCGAAAAAACTTTTGATGTTTTCTAGCACGTGGACCCTGTTGTCTAGTCAGAATACTGGAGTGAAAGGGAACGTGTCAACCTGTCAGCCGTCACGATGAACCAATATATATATATATATATAATGTCTGAAGGTTTTAATCAGAGCGATGTTGATGTTGCTCAAGGAGTTTATGAGTGTGTAAAATGTTAACATTGAACTACCGGTATATGAAAGTAGTGACTCTAACAGTGTTTATGGATGATATGGCTGACAACTACTACTGTGTTAGTCCAGGTCATTGACATTTCAAACTATCCAATATCGGATACATATGTGGCTGTTATTTTATTCTGTAAATTGGATAAGAAATAAAATTCTAAAGAAAGGTAAGTGCGATTTTTTATTTCAAAAAATGATACAAGATAGCTGGGCAATGCAGCATTTTATTTTATTTTTAAGAAAAAAGGGCAGGGGCGCCCTTATTACAGCAGGCGCCCTCTTTAGGTCAAATACGATAATTGCATATAGGATATAGTGCAAAGGAATTTTTTCGGGATGCAATGTATTATTTTTCATGTTTTTAACTTTAAGTTAAATTAGATGCTCAAACTTTTCAATGGTAGTAATGGTGTAAAGAAAGTAACTTTTATAACTGAAGAAAAATACTAAATCGTCTATTCCTGTTTTTGATAGAGAAAAAAATACTATTTATCAGTGGTGGAGCATCTTTAAGTTCACCTGCTTTAAATACATATTTTTTTCCCAATGTTAATTGGCAGATAAAAATAATTTCTGATTGGAATCAAGGATGGAGATAACTGAGCTTTTGGGTTCCACATAAATCCTTTCCATACATGCATGGTTTTCAGGTTAAGTGCCATCTTTATTATCTTATCAATTTCATCCAGCTGCTTTATTCTTGGTTGATTTTACCAAACCACATGCATATTAAGAATGAAAATATTATCATGTACAGGTTATTGTTTTGAGATTGTCAGAAAAAATGTTGAGGTCATGCTTGAACAGTTGCTATTTGTGTTGGGGGGAAAAAAATCAAATATGTGGAAGTATTGAACACGTCGCGTATATATTGTTTGCTTTACCTTGGAATACATTTGATGAATTGTTGCATCTAAATAGTTTGTCAGGACTGAAGTGGGAATGTATTGACTCAGCAAAATATGTACTCGGTATATGCTTGTTATTGTCCATATGTAATTATCAAGGATGAAGAACGGTTGTTGGTGAAAATATAATGAATTGTTATAGCTGTAACTTGTATGTTAAATATCAAAGTTATCTTTTAATTTGAAAGTAGTTTTAATTACATTGTTGAAATTTTAAAAGTTGTGTGTATAAAATTTACAAACCATGAAAGATTTATTTTTAGTTTTTAGGTAGTCTTTTTGTCCGTCATAGTGTGTTGTCCGTTAACATTTTCTTGTGAATGCGATAACTTGAGTACATGTAAACCTTTGTATTTAGACTAACAATGGAAAGATCTCGAACGATTATGAAAATCAGCTTGATTCAACTGTAACTTTCCGAGTTATTGACCTTTGCACTAATAATTATTATTGGACCTTGTGAACGCGACAACTTGAGTAAATATATGAGTAAATATAAACTAAGCTTAATGAATCTTTGTATGTGGACTAGCTACGGTAACATTGGAAAAATCTCAAACTAGTTTGAAAATCAGCATGATTCAACGTTAATTTACGGAGTTATTGCCCTTCGCACTAATAAATATTATTGGACCTGGTGAATGCGATAACTTAAGTAAATATAAACCAAGCTTAATGAAACTTTGTATGTAGACTAACATTGAAAAGATCTCTGAAGAGTTTGACATGAGGCCCACGGGCCTTAACGGTCACCTGAGTTTGGATATGTAAATGTAAAATGAAACAAGACACTATATATATATTGGCCCTTGAATTAGTTCAGTGATTTTATAAATTTGACTTTTTTATGTATGAAGAGTATTAGCTTCCATCAAACCTCAGATAAAGATTTTTTGAAATTTTAGTCATTTTGACCCTGTTTGGCCAAGTCAACTTGTCCATCCATAAAGAGTATTTGATTCTACCATTCTATGCCATTTGCATTAACAATTTATTAACCTTGTGAACAGGATAATGTGAATTAATATGCACCAAGCTTAATGAAACTTTGTATGCAGACCTATTAGATCTATGTTCCTAATTCGTGAACAAAAGACATTTGTTGGCTTGTAAATTACATAACTAATTTGTATCAAATATCAGGACAGTTGACCATTAAGGCTCATGGGCCTCTTGTTATTCATCAAGGACAAAAAATGAAGTCTAGTTTTCATTCTTTCTCTACTGATATCAAGCTGATTCAAACTTGTCGGCATACACGTGTACTTCATACATCTCAACACTTCTATTCTGTAGCAATTCATTAACATTTTTGAGCATCATTCTTATCTACCAGAGTTACTTCCCTTTGTGGCACTGATTGAGTGATCAGAACGTATGAATTTAGCCCACAATGCTAACCATTTCTATAGATCACTTATTTAAAAGAAGTCAATTCTGAAGCTTACAATTACAAAGAATTATGACATTTACCAAAGTCAATTTGTTTAGCTGTACTAGACTGTATTATGACGTTATTTTATACATATGACATTAGAATCAGAAATCATAGTAAAATACAATATCGTATTAAAATATGTATAATTATTACGATCAGCCTTCATACATGTAGTAAAATACAATATACATGTACTATTTATCTTACTTGACCTTGAAAACAAAACATTATTAAAGGGACAATTCACTCAGACTAATTCTTTTACATAACCAAGAAGCAAAATATGGCATAAATGTATTGTTCTACATTTCTTATGAAACATATAACATAAAATATTGACAAAAACCACACCATTGTTTGGTATTTTAATTAATATCGTTGAAATATCAAATCGTTGATAAATACAATTAAGCAGGTACAATATGGACGCTGTACCCATACCCGAGCCAAAGTCACGCACGTTAAACAAATAAACTACATAACCACTGAGAACGTGACAAAATGATTTTTAGGCAAGACAATTCACCTAATAAGGTAAACACACTACTGTCAGAGTGATTTGAGCAGTTCTAGACAAAAGTTGCATTACTCTACGAGCAAGGGACAAGGTTCGGCATACAAGAAGTTCGACAACAATGTGTAATGGCGGACAGCGAGCGAGTTTGAACATCTACACACATGTCACAACCATGCATGGACTTTTCTGGCATATCACAGTAAAACCGGCTGACCTAATTTCCATTAGAACTTGTTTTTTTCCGATATATGTACAAATTTTGATGTTCTCTTAGACTGAATTGTCCCTTTATGCACCTTTTAAACAAATTAGCATATTTGCATTGCAAATATCAATTTCATGGTCATCTTATAACCCCCTCTTTCATATTCATTTACTTAAAGGATTTGTGCAGTCAAAAATGATAATTTCAGTTTATGCTGGAAATGGCTTTATTAGACCATGTAGAAACATCTCCGTGCCGCGGGCGACCGGAATAACCTGTAAACCACCGATATCGAGGTCAAATTTTCTGACCACCCGATTATGCATATTTTCTAGCCCTAAACCGTGTGACGTCATAATAGTCCGTGGCTTATAGCTGTACTATAACTGATGTGCTATCACTTACATCGACGGTCACAGGGAAAAGCCGATTAAAGATTTTTTTTATGATTACTTTTGAGTGAAGTTAATCGTACAATAACTTTGTCTCGAATATAAATAACTAAAAGAGTGAAATTCGATGTTTCAAAAACTCTAATTTATGCTCTAATATCAGGTATCTTCGTGTAATTATGAAAGAAAATCCACACAGAAATAAAAGTTTCAGATTTTTGTCGAGGAGTTCAGCAACGAATACAATTAATTAGATAATATTTTCCTGTAGTCTGTATCTTTGATACATTGTGAATTGCAAAGTTTTTGACTGTAAAATGAAATTTTACGTAACAATTTAAGAAATCCTTGATTGAAGCATCAAGGATATGATGCTTGACATACGTACACACCGATGATTGATCATTACAAACATTGTGTTGTGTGTTGCTAACCGAATAAATTGATATACATTTATTACAATACCGTAATACGTTTCAACATGTGGTAGAAATAATTTATTTTTGATATTTTAAAAGATCAAAATATTGAAATATAAAACAAAACAAACTATTTTTTCAGACTGCGGTTGCTTTCAATTTTTAATTGATATACGAGTAGATACACCGATATTATAGATATATAATTAGCCATGCCTTTGGTTTGATGGTTATGTAATACCTTGACCAGGATGTTGTTTACCTGTACACAACGCCATTCATCGAACTCACCTGTAATTACCCTGGCCGTGGTCAATTTGCTATTCGGTGGACTATATCGGGTATTTGCTATTGTCTTACTGTCAATCAGGTTAGGACATCCGTTAATTGGATTGTGATTTGAATTATGGAACCCCGTACATCTATAGTCTAAGGTTTTTATTGTCACCTCCATTTTTTAAAATGAAGATGTAAAAGCAAATGGAAATAAAATATACCTGTATCACTAGGAATATATATTACATACACACATATATATATTGTCGTACACAGGTAAAACAAAAAATGGAAGGTGACTTATTCAGAAACAAAAATGGTTCTAAGAATTATTTCAACTAAAGGTTTAACCTTAAAAATTATTCCAGTCTAGTACTGTAATTACGGAATCGTGGCATATAGCAATCTTCCGTAATTTCTAAGGGTATTAGTAAAAATTCTAAGCATGTATTTTCACCGTTTGTTGGCTTGTAAATTACATAACTAATTTGTATCAAATATCAGGACAGTTGACCGTTAAGGCTCATGGGCCTCTTGTTATTCATCAAGGACAAAAAATGAAGTCTAGTTTTCATTCTTTCTCTACTGATATCAAGCTGATTCAAACTTGTCGGCATACACGTGTACTTCATACATCTCAACACTTCTATTCTGTAGCAATTCATTAACATTTTTGAGCATCATTCTTATCTACCAGAGTTACTTCCCTTTGTGGCACTGATTGAGTGATCAGAACGTATGAATTTAGCCCACAATGCTAACCATTTCTATAGATCACTTATTTAAAAGAAGTCAATTCTGAAGCTTACAATTACAAAGAATTATGACATTTACCAAAGTCAATTTGTTTAGCTGTACTAGACTGTATTATGACGTTATTTTATACATATGACATTAGAATCAGAAATCATAGTAAAATACAATATCGTATTAAAATGTGTATAATTATTACGATCAGCCTTCATACATGTAGTAAAATACAATATACACGTACTATTTATCTTACTTGACCTTGAAAACAAAACATTATTAAAGGGACAATTCACTCAGACTAATTCTAGTCGACACTACCCGTAAATCACGACCAAAACCAACCGATAGCGCTAAAAGCTAGGCGGTTCGTTGGGTGGGACTTAATTTTTCATTCATCCAAAGCAATATCCTGACGTATTATCAAAAAAAAAAAAAATTTTGGCTGCACAAATCCTTTAAATATCCTGATTGATTCAAATTGGCTGTTGCAGCCTTTGACCTAGAATATTTGTAGAGGGGTGTCAGTTTGCTTATATAGATGGTGTTACAATCTGATCTATTCTAAAATTTCTCCGTACTGTATAGCTGAGTCAAAATCACTTACAGATTCAAATTCTAGATGATTATAATTCACCAAACAAATGTTTTTTAAAAAGGGGGAAGCGAGAAGCAGTATCTGCATTGGCCACAAGCTTGACTCTGACTTAAAGTTTAATTGCTATAATAATATGAAAGCAAAACCCTAAAAAACATTGAATATAAACCAATTATTAATGTTATTAGAATAAATGTGAAAAATCACTTATCTCACCTTAGTCATTCATACATGGTCAATATACACAAGTGAAGCTTCTCTTGCAATCAATACATGATCAATATACACAAGTGATGCTTCTCTTGCAATCAATACATGATCAATATATACAAGTGATGCTTCTCTTGCAATCAATACATGATCAATATTCACAAGTGATGCTTCTCTTGCAATCAATACATGATCAATATATACAAGTGAAGCTTCTCTTGCAATCAATACATGATCAATATATACAAGTGATGCTTCTCTTGCAATCAATACATGAATCACTGTAAAGATCTGTTCAAATCTCCTGTTTTAAAAGAAAACAAGACGTGGTCTGGCCATGGAAAGGTATGAATATGGGACTTTTACACTAGCAGTTGTTGATTCCATCAATGTTGTAGATAGATACCAACAAATCAGAGCGAGATGAACATACATAAAGACACCAGGACCTCGACCACAGTTTTAATGTCATACCAGTGACCTGTATTATAAATAAAACACACGTACGTAGATCTCCGCCACATATTCTCATTTGTACTAGGTGTAATTCTCCATCCAATATTCACATACTGATGATCCTCTTTGTATTCCAAACCTCCTGTGTATGAAGAGGATGATTTTAACACATTCATGAGTAATTAATCATTGCTTTCTTTTAAAGTCAGTTTTTCTTTCATTGTTTTGGCAAATGTTTGTGTAGATAATAAGATTTTTTTCTCACACATACGTAGACTAATAAGAAGTTTTTGGTTTTCGTTGAAATCAGCAGACTTTAGAAGTTCTTCGTCCTCCTGAAGAAATAAAGGAACATTTAAGTTTTCCTTAAAGATGCTCCACTGCCGACAGAGCATAACTGATATTCATCATTTGAAGAATAATTGGTGTTAAAGATGCTCCACCGCTGACAAATGGTATGTTTTTCACTATAAAAAACAGGAGCAAAGATTTAGTATTTTTCTCCAGTTACAAAAGTTACTTATTTTACACCATTACCGTCATTGAAAAGTTTGAACTTCTAATTTTATTTTAAATTGAAAATATAAAAAATAATTAATTGCATCCCGAAAAAATTCCGTGGCACTATATCCTATATGGAATGAAGTACTGATTGCGCATGCACCAAAGGCGAAATAAATCATTTTATATTATTTTTTGTGTTAATTAGGCATATATATACACGATTAAACACCAATTATTGTTCAAATGATTAACATCATTTATGCTCTGTCGGCGGTGGAGCATCTTTAATCGTGTATGTATATATCTAATAAATGCAAAACATAATAAAAAATAATTCATTTTGCCTTTGGTGAATGCGTAATCAGTACTTCATTCCATATAGGATATAGTCATGGAATTTTTTCGGGATGCAATTAATTATTTTTTATATTTGTAACTTGAAGTAAAATTAGAAGCTTAAACTTTTCAACGGTGGTAGTGGTGTAAACTAAGTAACTTTTGTAACTGAAGAAAAATCCTAAATCGACTGCTCCTGTTTTTGATAGTGAAAAAATACCATTTGTCAGCAGTGAAGCATCTTTAACATTCCAGCTTTTTCACTTTGTACATACAAAAGTTTTCAGGAACAAATCAAATTTTGGTCAAGCTTCTTAATAGTATATAAACTGAATTTGATCTATAATGACAGGTATATTTACCATTGTGTGTACTTATGTATAGCGCTAAAACAGCGCGAACCATTAGTCTTAACAGAAACATTCTTGCTTTATACTGGTAGCTAACAGTCTATTGCTGTATTTATAAGTTGTAATGAAACAAGTCCATTATTTGTTTAAAGTAAGGACTAGAAATTATTGTTTTACTGAAACAATATAGACCAATCATAATATTTCTTATTTAATATTTCCATGGTTCACCAAGCTTGATGCCAGTAGAGCACTGTCTTTACTAACCTGTGCTGTTGTGTCATAGGCTTTCTGTAACAAAGCTGAGCGAGTCTCTAGAAATGACCACACTTTCTCATCATTTTCTATGGACACTGGTGAAGACACATCTCCTAAACTTTCCATCTTCTCCTCTGTCAGGGGTGCGGACTGAAATTCCTTAAGATTTTCTACAGGATAGAAATGAGGATTATACAAATATAAAAGTCCACCCACTATTTTTGTACAGGAAGTCATTGTCAGCACTCGAATGGCTTCATTTCTTTCATAATTTCCACCAAATTGCATATATTATTAAAGAATCAACATATCTGGGATGCATTTGAATTTGATGATTGTCAGGTAATGTCTGGACCCAGGTGGCTTACTTTTTTCATTTCTTTTCTCTGAACAGCTTGTGAACACAAAGGACCTGCCGGGGCTAGTTGGAGTTAATTATTGTAAGGTCAATTAGGGTTAAAGTCACTGTAATAATAGTGGGTATTGGCAGGGGATACATATTACTTCAGCAATACTAAAAATGCTTTTTTCTCTTAAATTAAAATTAGACAAGTTCAGAACTTGCCGTAGTTGATGGTGAAGAGGCTGAATAGGCTTACCATCTGACATACAGAAGACTCTAAGGAAGGCGAGGATTTGTGGATCTAGTGGAAATCTCCCTCGATGTATGAAGAATGATCGAGATCTGTGTCAAATATAATTGTCAGCTGGCATAATTACCTTTAATATATCAACAGAATTTGAGTAAATAATTAAGATATCCTAGAAGGCTTGCACTGAATAATACACATTAGCAAATAATGAAAGACAGAACTTTTCTATCCATTATCGTTTTTTTAACACTTGCTTAATAGTATTGAGAGCTACATACGGTAAATTGGGATATTTTGGATGTGGTCATATTTTGGCTTATTTTGCGTTTGACATGAAAGCGCCAAAATTTGACTCACCAAACTTTGGCTATGAATGCAGTCGTTCACTTTTAATATTTAAAGTAATTTTGATTGCACTTACACTTCCAGGCCCAACTTCATCAGTAAGTCTGACTTCTGCTCAAACAGGGGATCACCTTTACTGATTCCTAGAATGGAAAAAAAATCAAAAAGAGTAATAAATGTTCACAAATTACTTGCCTAAAGTCATAACAAATAAAACTAGCTGAGTTCAACACGAAACAAAACAAATCTGAACATCTTACCTAGTTTAACTGCCATCCGATCCATCACATTGTCAGGGTATACAGATCTTCTGTATATTGTCTGAACATCTTACCTAGTTTAACTGCTATCCTATTCCACACATTGTCGGGTATACAAATCTTCTGTATATTGTCTGAACATCTTACCTAGTTTAACTGCTATCCTATTCCACACATTGTCGGGTATACAAATCTTCTGTATATTGTCTGAACATCTTACCTAGTTTAACTGCTATCCGATCCCACTCATTTTCAGGATATACAAAACCACTGTGTATAAGTAGTTCTGCATTAGATCTGGCACCATAGAATATCATTATCTGAAAACCACAAGTAATTTTAAGTTCAAAATAGCGTAAAATAAAACTGATAACACGCAAGTAACACCTTATATATGTCACAAATAATTGCCTTTCTAGATTTTAACAATTGATATAGCCAATGACAACCTTTTTAAATGTTAAATTTTTAATCCTTTTCCGAGAGAGGAATGCTATGAAGTAATGTGTACCTGTTCTCCTTTGGTAAAATCCCTTAGAGCAAAACACTCACAGGAGTCATCCTCTATATTGTAATCAGTAGTTATCTGTAAAAACAATATTAAACATGCTTATACAACACCATTTCTTCCTTCAGTTACACAAACTCCTAGAGAAGTTTAGCAACAACTTTAATACAACACTAAGCCAATTTCAATGATAATTCTACAAATTCTATATACCATAGATGGACGAAACATTCACTCATTATCAAGACCACACTTGGCCTAACTACAATTTTGAGATGATTAACCTGTAACAACTATCGCCGTAACTATAACAATTTCCCACACACCGTAGCTATGAATCAGTGATTGACCTACCGTTCCATTACAGTGGTTACACATGTCCCACAGAGGTATGAGGGCAAAGGTCAAACTGTCCCCATCAGGTGTTGGTACCTGGTTCTGTCTAGTCATAACTGTAGACACAGCCCACCTGTCCACAATGTAAACAGTCACATCAAATTCTTGTATTCCTACAGTATTGCTCAAACTTATGTATGTTATCTGTATACTGGGGCCGCCATTTAGTCAAATATCAGATTTAACAGAATTGTTTTTCTTCTTGTAAAACAGTCATATGAGTTTATCAGTCCATCTGAATGAGATAGAAGCAAGTTTAATAATTTAAACATTTACTTGGACATACAAAATGTAGTTGTAACAGATAAAATCACTACCACAAGACTTAGTAAATGTTCAAAACATTCAATATATATAGCTACAATTCCTGAATTGAACACTTATAAGGCATGCTAGCATCACTCTTTGTTTAAGTGTATGATATACATTTTGTGCCTTTTACCTGTAATCATCATAAGTGAAACAGTCTTTGATGGGAAGTTTGGCTGCTGCAGGATGATTCTGTGGAGAAAACGCCATAAAATATCAACTACAATGTATGTTATCTTGTTTTATAACAAGGTACATGTTAGGTTTGAATTTTTTACATGTCAGCTAAGAAAAAGGGAAGTATAATGTGTATTGGCTGGGAGAAATTCATTCAATAGCAAACCTAGAGTGGTATATATATATGTGCCAAAAGTAAGTCACTGTTAACTGCGTGCATTTTGGCCTCAAACTATATGAATAGTAACACCAAAGAGAATGCTTCTCATTACTAGCTACCACATCAAAAGTAAACGGAACTTCAAATGGGTAGTGGCCTCACCTAAATGTACCAAAAGAAGGTTGCAATGACCTAGATTTCCACCTCTGACCTACATCAGATAAAACTAGACTCCATCTCTAGCATTGTTTTCAACTTAGCTTGGAATATGTATTGTAATTTACCAGTAATACCCAGTAGGAATAGACCATCTGATGGTAATATCCAGTAGCTAGGAATACTGTAACTTACCTGTAATATCTTGTAAAAGCAATCCGATTAAAATTCATATCTCTATCCTCAATTTCTTAATCTGTTCTTTTGAGGATCTGACAACATCCTATATGGGGTAATGTTCTATGACTTATCAAATTAGCCAATCAAATTACTATCTCCAAATTTCTTGACGAGGAAAAAATAGTTTGCAAGAGCTGTCAGAATCATTTTTATATAATTATGTAGTCACTTTGCCCAAAGTATATATATATATATTTATCCTGCAACTGTCCCACATACTGACTGATAACTACTGCCGGATTAATTTGTGCTCTATCCGTCAATACGAAATGCTTTATCCGTTAATACGATCACATGAATTTGTTCCATATCTCATGTAACTTTTTCTAACTTGACCCAGATTTTGAACCTTCCTGTGAATGAAACGATATCGAAAATCTGGTATGGCGATGTCGTCTTTTTCTTGGCTCGTGGCAAAGGTATGTATTGTAAAGTAAATCTTTAATGGGTGTTTATTGTTTTTGAGTATTTTCATTTTGAATTACGGATACTGTTTGTGAATGCACTTATTTATTTCCCACGGCAGTAAAAAGGAGTACACTCTCATTTGGTTTAGTGAATGAATCTTTACCTCCGCATCAAAGAAGCGCCCCGCTTCGAGCGAAACCAAGTAAATAACTGGCAATTTGCTTTTGTTTTGAATGTCATAATGGTTGCAGGATAAACAGAATACACGGTTTGTATCTTACAATACAAGATTTATTTTGGTGCTCGACACAGAAAGCAGAGATGACTCGGCAAAGACTCGTCATCTTGGCTTTCCTAAGCTTAAGTCTCACACCAAAATAAACCTTGTATTGTAAGACACTAACCGTGAATTCTCTATATATATATGTGATTACATATGCTGTGACAATATGTTGTTTTCAGCAGATGTATCTTGGTAGAGAAAATGTATGTGAACTGAAACAAGAGGCCCATGTGCCTTAACGGTTATCTTACTTTTAGCACAATACAACGTAGTCGTTTAAAGATTTTAGCATATTTGACCTTTGACCTTGAATGAAAATCAAGGTCATTCATTTGAACACACTTGGTAGCCCTTCATCCCAGCATGTCACAGGTCTAATATCAGGTCTCTAGACCTCCTAGTTATTCTCAAGGAGTTGTTTAAAATATTTTGACCATTTTGACCCCTGTGACCTTGAATGAAGGTCAAGGTCATTCATTTGAACAAACTTGGTAGCCCTTCATCCCAGCATGCTGCAAGCCCAATATTAGTATCCTGGGCCTTTTGGTTCTCGAGAAGAAGTCATTTAAAAATTTAAGCCTATTTGACCCCTGTGACCTTCAATGAAGATCAAGGTAATTCATTTGAACAAACTTGATAGTCCTTCATCAAAGCATGTCACAGGCCCAATATCAGGTCCCTAGGCCTCTTAGTTATTCACAAGAAGTTGTTTAAAGGAGTTTTAGCCTATTTGACCCCTGTGACCTTAAATGAAGGTCAAGGTCATTAGCATTTGTATTTGAACAAATTTGGTAGCCCTTCATCCCAGCATACTACATGCCCAATATCAGTACCCTGGGCATTCTAGTTCTTGAGAAGGATTTGTTTAAAGGATTTTTAGCCTATTTGACCTCTGTGACCTTAAATGAAGGTTAAACTTGGTAGCCCTTCATCCCAGCATGCTACAGGCCAAATATCAGTAGCCTGGGCCTTCTGGGTCTTGAGAAGAAGTCATTTAAAGATTTAAGCCTTTTTGACCTCTGTGACCTTGAATGAAGGTCAAGGTCATTCATTTGAACAAACTTGGTAGACCTTCATCCCAGCATGCTACAGGCCAAATATCAGTACCCTGGGCCTTTCGGGTATTGAGAAGAAGTCGTTTGAATGAAAAGTTTAGGACGGTGGACGGCGCACGGCGCACGGCACACGGCGCACGACGACGGACGGTGCATGATGACAATAGGTCATCCTGACCCTTCGGGTCAATATCTCATCAGTATCTCACCAGTCCAACATCATTGGAAAGCCATATTTGGCTTATATAGATGTATGGTAATATTAACATAAATGGTTAATAATTATACGTGTGATTGCGTTAGCATATGTATATATATAATATAATAGTATTCCTAGTTTCTAGTAAGATATATATATCAGTAGTTGCACTAGGTTGATGGTTGGAATTTCAGGACGTGGTTCTTCCAGTGGTTGTTCAGTCTATGCTTAAAGATGTTAATGTTTTCTGTGTTGACCACCTCTCTGGGAAGGGCATTCCAGGACTCAATGATTTTGTTACTAAAAACATACTTTGCTGTGTTAAGACGGAAGGGTTTTTTAAACAGCTTCTTGTTGTGTCCTCTTGTTCTGGCGTGTCTCGTTGGGGTGAACATATTTTCACTGTTGATAATGTCTATTTTATTGAGGACTTTAGATGACCTAATGAGTATAAAGATTGTCAGAACATGACCTTGAATGGGATGTTGTCAGATCTTCTATGAAACGAAGAGGGAATAACGAATGTAAAGATTATTGTTACTTACATGTAATACCCTGTAGAAGTAGGCATACTGTCGAGCAATGTTTCTATACTGATTTACACAATCCTCTGAAAGGGAACAAAATAGATACAATTTCAAACAAACAAGTAACTACCGGTATTAGATCCCAGTATGTTTGCTCTTAAGATTTTGTCTCATAATAAGCATTTCTGTATGTTAACTTCCATCAATTAGCCATATTCTCTCGTTAAAAAGGCTAATTGGTTTTTGTTCTTTTCATTTAACATAATGTAGTATATTTTACAGTTCAAAATTCAATGTTTCTTAGGTAACCACAAGATCTATAAAGTCTGAAATGATTAATACCAACCAGTATCTGTAGCATGGAAGTTGAGATGTATAGTACTCACTGTAGGCTGGGGATCCTTTCAGTAAAGCCAGCTCTTCAGGTGTGAAGTATAAAGGTGTTGTATATTGACTAGGAAGCATATGTAGAACTGAGTTAAGGAAATATAAAAAAGAAAACAAAAAGAAAGCAAATTCTGGTAGCCATGACAAAACCATATGTGATCAAAAGCAAAGAGCTTTAATTATCACCTTCTTATGATCAACATTCAGTTGTATGAAATACACTTTGTTTTCAGTTCTGATCAAATGACCCAACAGCATTGGCAGAGCAGTTGATTGATGGTGGCCTTTTACAGCATAAAGTAAGATATAAGCCTCATGTATTTCACATACCTTGAGTTATTTACCCTTAACAAAATTGCCAATATGTTTGACTACATTCCATGTTTATTTTAAATCCGGCTCTCAAAGGTGATTAAAAAATATTTTGTGTTACCGGGGTGGTTAAAAATGGCGTCTTTTAAGAAAATTTCAGTCAGTCGATGACATGGATTGGCTTTAGTTTGGTTTAATTGGTTAAACATTCTATTAACGGCCAGGGTCATTTAAGGATGTACCAGGTTTAGATAGTGGAGGAAGTGCCCAGAGAAAAAAACGTCGGCCAGCTGTCAGTACATGGCAATTAACTGCCCCACCTGAGATTTGAACTCACGATCCAGAGGTCTTCCACCACTTGGCTTGTAGTTGTATGTCAGGACATCTTAACCACTCACCCACCGTAGTATTGGTATCTTACGCTTACAAGTGGGCTATACCTTGTATAAAGATATTTGAAGGATATCAAGGTAAGGTTTCCAGTAGGACTCTGTACTTCTCCTCTCACACAACAGGTGAAGTGCCAACACTATGCTTGGCATGGCCTGTAGGATCTTGTCTTCAGCAATCAGGGCATCTACCAACCGAGATAGAATAAACTTAACATTCACTTCAATCAAAGTGTCATGCATTCATACATAAAACATACATATAATACAAGTAATGTTACTGGTTATTACATTGAAACACTAAAAGCATTTATCTCACCCAACTGAACAGGTATATTAGGCTTTAAGAGGCCTCTATATATATATCTTCAGAATGTTTATTCGAAATGGATGATGAAGTCACGTCACTAGCAACAATCATAAGTACCGTTGGAGAACAAATCATAGATGCAACAAATAAAAAATACAGATTAACAGATATTTACAGATAAGATTATTAATCTATATATATTACTAATCCTTATTTCACAGCTCCAAGGACAACCTCTGTAAAGCTATAATAACATTATACTGCACAACAATGTATTTGATACCTAATCCTGATGCTTTGGCAGTGTCAGTGGTCAACATTAGCTTCCGGGGCACAATCACAAAAGGATCCATTTCCTACAAAATCAGAAAATCAACATCATAGGTTGTACAATAATTTTCTTTAACAAACCATCAACATGGTAAATATTGCAGTTTGCCTCAAGCATAATTACTAAATTAGTATCTCTTTCCATTGATATCATCAAATTGATATAAAAGTCTTCAATATATGATTTGACTAAATTTAATTGAAGTGAGTCAGTAGAAAAGTTACATCTATTTACTCACTTTGAGATTTTTTGTGGCTTTGATGCCATAACCCACATGTTGGAAGTTCTCGATCTCTATCGCTGATGTGTCCACTTCGTTGTTATTCAACCATTCCATGAAAGCAGGAATGCATGCTACTCTGTCTGGCTGAGTTAATGTTATATCTGAAATATGGATGGAAACATTTATAACAAGAGGCCCAAGAGGCCTTGACGGTCACCTGTGTGCTGCTACAGAAAAGCATTGCAAAGTTGATTCAAATCTGTAAAAAGTATTTATGAATTAGAATAAACTTTAAAATTGAACCTTTTAGAATTTTTTATTTTTTTGTTTTTTCATTTTGATAGTGTATTATGTTACCAAACCTTATGCTTAAAATTCCAATTTGCTTTGCCAATGTTAAACAACAAAACCAAATAAGAAGTCAGTCAATGTCATTCATTTCATAAATTTCACTTTTTAGTCTATGAAGATTATTTGGTTCCATCAAATCTGTGAATTCAGAATAAGATTTTTGAAGTTTTAGCCTATTTGACCCCTTTTGGTCCGCCCCTCTGGCCCCTGGGGGTCGGCCTGAGGCCTGGACAAATATGGATATGGTGTTAAATTCTATTTCAGGCTAATAATTCTAACCCAGTTTGACTAATTTCCAATGAAAACAAAGCAAATAATGTTCATAAATGTGTTTTTCCTATATAAACTATAGTAAATTTGACGTCCTACCCAGGGGAAAATCTGTAAGATCCCAGGGCGATGAGATTCACAATTTTTGTAAAGGGCCTTAAGACCTTCCAATCTATGAAGAGTATCATGTTCCATCAAATCTGTGAATTCAGAAGAAGATTTTTGAAGTTTTAGCCTATTTGACCCTTTTTTGGCCCCGCCCCTAAGGCCCCTGGAGGTCAGCTAGGACCAATATGGTTATGATGATAAAATGTTATCTCATGCTAAACATTCTAACCCAGTTTTACTAATTTCCTATGAAAAATAAGCAAAAAACATTCATATATGTGTGTTTTTTCCTATATAAACTATAGTTAACTTGACCCCCTCCCCAGGGGATAACATGAGACCCTAGGGTCATATAATTCACAATTTTTGTAAATGACCTTAAGACCTTTCCATCTATGAAGAGTATTTGATTCTACCAGTTCCAGAATTTTAGAAGAAGATTTTTGAAGTTTTAGCCTATTTGACCCCTTTTGGCCCCGCCCCTAAGAGTCAGTCATGGAAAATTTGTTAATAGAATTCAATGGCCATTTCATACTGATAATTCTGACATTATTTGACTAATTTTCTATTATTAATGACCAAGTAATGCTCCAAAATATGTTTTCACTATATAAACTATAGTAAACTTAACCCCCTCCCCAGGGGAAAACCTCAGACCCCAGGGTCATATAATTTCACAATTTTTGTAGAGGGCCTTGAGACCTTTCTATCTATGAAGAGTATTTGATTCTACCACATCTGTGAGTGGAGGAGAAGATTTTTGAAATTTTAGTCAATTTTACCCCTTTTGGCCCCTCCCACAGCCCCCTGGGGGGTGGGGGTCATATAATACACAATTTTGATTGGCCTTATGCCTTAGAAGGTTTGTGCAAAATTTCATTGAAATTGCTTCAGCGGGTTTTGAGAAGAAGTCGAAAATGTAAATTGTTTACGAACTCACGACGGACGACGCACGACGACGGACAAAAGGCGATTAGAAAAGGTCACTTGAGACTTCGTCTTAGGTGACCTAAAAATACTATCAAGATATATTTAATTAAAATCAATCCAAACTAAGTGCTAAGACAGCACAATGTGTGTAGATACTAATAGTGCTTTCCATGCTGTGTATCGGTATACTGTCATTAAGCAACATTTTAGCATTCTTTAGTTATGAGTTTCAACACTTGCCTGCTGTTTAAACCAAGGAATCCCTCTAAATTTTGATGAGTACAATGTGTGTAGCTCTATTTTTAATATCAATTATATAATTATATGGCATCTACATACTAGTATACTTCTATGTATCAGAAAGTGATTGCTAAATTAATTGGTTGCAGCTGATAACTCACCTGTCTGGATGCCTCGGATTTTCTCAACCATACTGTAAATCTCTGGGAAGTCTTCTATCTCCTTTGGACCAGGAGGAATGGGTTTGGAACAAACTAGAATATAAATCAAAACATACTTATGACAAATTGATATAAAAATCAGATATTGATGATGAATTTGATACCAATAAATTTAACAGCTTAAGTGAAGAAATAATACCACCAAAGCTCATTTCTGAGGTATGTGATATGATAAATCTTACACAGTATTATAATTCACACTACCTTTTATGATGTCTCTGTTATATCATCACAATCACTGTTTATAAATAGATATTCACATCTTTACTCCAGAAGACTTACACTCCAGCATTTTTGTTGCTAATTCCATCACTTCTTTCTTAGAAGCCTTTGACAATTCCTTATGCTCTGGTGTACTTGATCGTTTTCCAGTAACTGCTGCTGCAGCTGCGTCCTTTTGTTTTTTACTTTTTTTGCCCATTTTGGATTGCAAAAATACTTTTAACTGACAAGACAGAAATGAAAAAAATATGTTGAATTCATATCAATGTCACTTAAAATTAACCTGATAACTACTGATAAACTTAACATAACATACATGAATAGATAATGTATGATGTATCATATGTACATATACTGTGCAGATTACAAACTTTCTGGAAATAAAACAAGAGGCCCAAGGGCCTTAACGGTCATCTGACTCATGGCACAAAACAACAGTCACAGTATAATGGAGTGGTTAACAATTAATATAAGCAATACAAGGAACATTTCTTTGAATATGTAAGTTTCTGAAATAGGTAAAGGTCATTTGTTGAACAAACTTGGTAGCCCTTCATCCATATATGGTATATTAACCCATTCAAGGATGAAGGAGGAGTCGGATTTCAAAGCCAAATTTCAGCAAAGCTCCCATTTTGGACCCCTGACGTTCTATCCCCATGGGTCTTACCTCGTCCTTTATAAAATATTTCCCCCTTCTGAGCCCCGCCCCTCTGTCCCCTAGGGTCCGACCTAACTCGTTTATATCAAATATGATTGTCCTTCTCCAGTGATGTTTCACACAAAATATGGATGCATTAATCCACTCAAGGGTTAGGAAGGAGTAGGCTTTTAAAGCAAAATTTAATCAAAATTCCCCATTCTGAGCCCCGCCCCTCTGTCCCCAGGGGTCGGACCTAACTTGTATATAAAATATGACAGTCCTACTTCTACGATCTTTTACACAAAATATGGATGAAATCCACTCAAGGGTTAAGGAGGAGTAGAATTTTAAAGCTAAAAAAGTACATGTACTCATTGTAATGGACACTAATACATAATCCCCCAAATGACCCTCTCCCTCCCCCTCCCCATCTCCACCTGTGACAAATTAAGAATGCAGTTGCACAGTGTATGAACATTTTGAAAGAAATTTTGAGGTACTTTTACATTCAATGAATTGGAGACGAAAATTTGAAAACAGGAGGTTTGCCCAGCAAAAATCTTTCAAAATTTTTATCATACTGATAAGCATCCCTTTATAACCCTTTGTACTAAACTTCATTAAAATCAGAGACCGAAATATAAAAATAGGAAGTTGGCCCAGTGGCCATCTTGGAATACCAAAATCTTTACCAAAATGTTTGCATGTTGTTCGCCATCCCTTAAAACTTCTACAGACTAATTTTTGTTGAGATCAGAGACTAAAACCTGAACACAGGAAGTGGGCTCACAGCCATCTTGGAATACTAAAATCTTTATGAAAATATTTGCATGTTCGCCATCCCTATAAACCTCTACAGACTAATTTTTGTTGAGATTAAGAAAATTTGCCCTTTTGGGGCCCCACCCCTCTGACTCTAGGGGTCCGATCAGGCTCATTTATATAAAATATGATTGTCTTTCCCGAATGATGTTTCATACCAAATATGGATGAAATCCATCCAAGGATAAAGGAGGAGTAGGATTTTAAAGCTTAAATTAAGAAAATTTACCCTTTTGGGGCCCCGCCCCTCCGACCCTTGGGATGGGATCTATCTCATTTATATAAAATATGATTGCATGTACTTCTCAAATGATGTTTAAAACCAAATATGGATGAAATCCATCTAAGGATGAAGGAGGAATAGGATTTTAAAGCTTAAATTAAAAAAAATTTGCCCTTTTGGGGCCCCGCCCCTCAGCCCCTAGGGGTCGGACTCTTCTCATTTATATAAAAAATAATTGTCCCTCCCCAATGATGTTTTGCACCAAAAATGGATGAAATCCATCTAAGGATGAAGGAAGAGTAGGATATTAAAGCTAAAATTAAGAAAATTTGCCCTTTTGGGGCCCCGCCTCTCTGACCCTAGCGGTAGGACCAGGCTCATTTATACAAAATATGATTGTCCTTCCCTAATAATGTTTCATACTAAATATGGATGAAATATACCCAAGGATGAAGGAGGAGTAGGATTTTAAAGCTTAAAATAAGAAAAGTTGCACTTGTTGGGCCCTATCCCTCAGCCCCTAGGGGTCGGACCAAGCTCATTTATATAAAATATGATTGTCTTTCCCCAATAATGTTTCACACCAAATATGGATGATATCCATCCAAGGATGAAGGAGGAGTAGGATTTTAAAGCTAAAATTAAGAAAATTTGCCCTTTTGGGCCCTGCCCCTCTGACCCTAGGGGTCGGACCAGGCTAATTTATATAAAATATAACTGTCCTTCCCTAATGATGTTTCACACTAAATATGGATGATATCTACCCAAGGATGAAGGAGGAATATAGGATTTTAAAGCTTAAAATAAGAAAATTTGCCCTTTTGGGGCCCCACCCCTCAGCCCCTAGGGGTTGGACCAAGCTCATTTATATAAAATATGATTGTCCTTCCCCAATGATGCTTCATACCAAATTAGATGAAATCCGCTTAGCGGTTAAGGAGGAGTAACGTTTTAAAGAAAAAAGTTTACGCACGACGGACGGTGGACGGCGGACGACAGACGGCGGACGATCACGGACGAATCACGATGACTATAGGTCATCCTGACAATTCGGGTCAGATGACCTAATAAAATTGTGAAAAGGCTATATAGCTATATAATACATACAGTAATGTATATATATTATACCAGTATTGGTAATGAATATATATTATGTTGGTATTATGAGAAAAATATTCAAGTTGACAGTGTACATATTGTATGTTAATGTTTTCAGTGTATGAATGTTATTATGTTAAATTTATCAAAACTGAAACTACTTTACTTTCTAGCTTCACACTACATGTAGGGGGAATTTCCCTTTAGCGCAGTCGGTAGAGCAGGTTGGGGACACTCTCGTATTGTATGCTGTATAGTCCTGAGTAATACAACTTTCCACATCATTACTCAAATGGAAACAAATTTCATTATCTAAATGTTTGTAAAAGTCGCAAACAAAATCACCTCTTTAGCTTACAGGACTCTTACTCAAATGCAGGACTATCTTGCATATACGGGAGTGTCCCCAATCTGTACTACCAGTAAGCCCAGGGTTTCTGCGATTATCTACAGCTGTATCGATTGTGGTTACAACTTTCAGTGTTGATGTTATGCAAATATTTCACACACAAAAAACTTGATCAGCGGTCCATTGTAGTAACGTCTAGCAGTAGGCTATAAACCCCATATATGGTCATGATCCTGCATACGTCCAACAGAAGATGAGCCTACATTTTTAATGAAATCATCAATCTTTGATATTTCAAACAATTACGGAAACATGTTTAGCGAACAGTTTACTAATTTAAAGGCTGCTAAGTAAAATTGCAGTTAATGGTATGAAAAATTAGCACAATATTCTGCTTCATCAACTCACGTTACCTTCTCAGCAAGTGCGGCAATGTGGACTACGTCATCAATTCCGAGGTGTCGTAAATTTCTAATTATTATTTTTCAAATAAATGCTAATTTAGATATGCATTTTATAATGATATATACAATTTTATGATCATCTGCTCATGTTAAATATACAGAATAGATCTATGTAAATTTGGTATACTGAAAGAATATTGGCATATCAATTTTGCGACTCTGTCAGACTGTTTTACGTCATTCGCCGGTCTCGACGAACCGCTGCATGTCGCATACCCTCAGAAAAGAAAATCTTATCAGCTGTTTGTAACTCATTAGGCCAATCTGGTTGAGGTTTGTACTTATATTCAGTAATTTGAAGTTCTAATGTATCATGTGATACATAACATCTATGTGATTCGTAATGTGTTTAACACATTGTGTGAGAAAGAATGTTTATTTGCGACTTGATTTTCAAAATATCACAGGACGTTCTGTCAATAATACATAGTAAAAATAATATATTAAAAAAATACCCCTATATACTATATTTGACGTTCTGTCAATAACTATAGTAAAAATATATAAAAAAATACCCCTATATTCTATATAGTATATAGGGATATTACTATTTTTTTATGTATTTTTACTATGCATTATTGACAGAACGTCAAACTCCTGTGAAAATATAGTCAAATATGACCCATCTTAGCACTGGATGAAATGGCTATGGGGGTAGGGCTGTTAGTTACAAACTTCAAGCTTGCAAAATTGTAAAAATTTGATCGAGGACCCTATGTTTTTTTATGATATTTGATAAAACATATCAACCTAGGTATATCCAAGGACGTATATGAGAAGGATAAGTCACACTGGGTTTTGGGGTAATCCCTATTGAGATTCCTCCTCTAGACTCTTTTATATTCGGACGTCTGATAGATGTCTCTCGTCGGAATCCCTACTCGAGCCTTCTAAACTTTATTCTGGAAAATCAAGTCAGGTTGACCTACCTCTTGTAAGGGTCTATTACAGAAATAATCCAACTGCAGTGGTTCCCATACTGGCACACATCGCTAGTGGAGATATTTTTCTCTCCATACGCACATACAAGATAC
>SAYR01001268.1:0-13471 GCA_004382745.1 Argopecten irradians irradians | reverse complement strand
AATTTTCTTTATCATGTTTTTCCATATTTTGGTCCCTAAAAATTCAATGAATAGGCAAAAAAGGAAATGAAAACCCAATAATATGTCAATTTTCCAATATTTACCGTATATGATATACCCAAGGATTTATAAGTGAGAAGGATTCGTGACTGTCTCTTTACACTACTAAACACCACGCGAGACGCCTATGAACCGGGAATAGAAACCGTTTTTCTCAACAAATACCTGTCTTATCGAGTCAAACGAAACACCAATGTAAAGTTTATTAAATATAAACAACGTTTATTACTTGCTTTAAGGACGGAAGATTTAGAAGATATGTCTTAAATTTTTCGTTAAAAAAAATATGACAGCTCATGAAGTGAAGGCCCCGCTTCAGAAAGTAAGACGGTAACCCTCGGACCCGTAAGCTACATCAAAGGCTGCACCAGCGGATATCAAAGGAATATCAGCCGTCGCCCAACGTCACAGTCAGTGCACAAACACAAAAGCTCCTGCCTTGTACTACCCCAAAACCCAGTGTGACTTATCCTTCTCATATACGTCCTTGGATATACCTAGGTTGATATGTTTTATCAAATATCATAAAAAAACATAGGGTCCTCGATCAAATTTTTACAATTTTGCAAGCTTGAAGTTTGTAACTTCCAGTGCTAAGATGGGTCATATTTGACTATATTTTCACAGGAGTTTGACGTTCTGTCAAATATATAGAATATAGGGGTATTTTTTTTATATATTTTTACTATAGTTATTGACAGAACGTCAAATATAGTATATAGGGTATTTTTTTAATATATTATTTTTTACTAGTATTATTGACAGAACGTCCTGTGATATTTTGAAAAATCAAGTCGCAAATAAACATTCTTTCTCACACAATGTGTTAAACACATTACGAATCACATAGATGTTATGTATCACATGATACATATAGAACTTCAAAATTACTGATATAAGTACAAACCTCAACCAGATTGGCCTAATGAGTTACAAACAGCTGATAAGATTTTCTTTTCTGAGGGTATGCGACATGCAGCGGTTCGTCGAGACCGGCGAATGGACGTAAAACAGTCTGACAGAGTCGCAAAATTGATATGCCAATATTCTTTCAGTATACCAAATTTACATAGATCTATTCTGTATATTTAACATGAGCAGATGATCATAAAATTGTATATATCATTATAAAATGCATATCTAAATTAGCATTTATTTGAAAAATAATAATTAGAAATTTACGACACCTCGGAATTGATGACGTAGTCCACATTGCCGCACTTGCTGAGAAGGTAACGTGAGTTGATGAAGCAGAATATTGTGCTAATTTTTCATACCATTAACTGCAATTTTACTTAGCAGCCTTTAAATTAGTAAACTGTTCGCTAAACATGTTTCCGTAATTGTTTGAAATATCGAAGATTGATGATTTCATTAAAAATGTAGGCTCATTTCTGTTGGACGTATGCAGGATCATGACCATATATGGGGTTTATAGCCTACTGCTAGACGTTACTACAATGGACCGCTGATCAAGTTTTTTGTGTGGTGAAATATTTGCATAACATCAACACTGAAAGTTGTAACCACAATCGATACAGCTGTAGATAATCGCAGAAACCCTGGGCTTACTGGTAGTACAGATTGGGGACACTCCCGTATATGCAAGATAGTCCTGCATTTGAGTAAGAGTCCTGTAAGCAAAAGAGGTGATTTTGTTTGCGACTTTTTACAAACATTTAGATAATGAAATTTGTTTCCATTTGAGTAATGATGTGGAAACTTGTATTACTCAGGACTATACAGCATATAAATACGAGAGTGTCCCCAACCTGCTCTACCGACTGCGCTAAAGGGAAATTCCCCCTACATGTAGTGTGAAGCTAGAAAGTAAAAGTGGTTTCAGTTTTGATAAATTAAAACATAAATAACATTCATACACTTGAAAACATTAAATACAATATGTACACTGTCAACTTGAATATTTTTCTCATAATACCAACATAATATATATTCATTACCAATACTGGTATAATATATATACATTACTGTATGTATTATTATAGCTATATAGCCTTTTCACAATTTTATTAGGTCATCTGACCCGAATTGTCAGGAATGACCTATAGTCATCGTGATTCGTCGTGATCGTCCGCCGTCTGTCGTCCGCCGTCCACCGTCCGTCGTGCGTAAACTTTTTTCTTTAAAACGTTACTCCTCCTTAACCGCTAAGCGGATTTCATCTAATTTGGTATGAAGCATCATTGGGGAAGGACAATCATATTTTATATAAATGAGCTTGGTCCAACCCCTAGGGGCTGAGGGGTGGGGCCCCAAAAGGGCAAATTTTCTTATTTTAAGCTTTAAAATCCTATATTCCTCCTTCATCTTGGGTAGATATCATCCATATTTAGTGTGAAACATCATTAGGGGAAGGACAGCTATATTTTATATAATTAGCCTGGTCCGACCCCTAGGGTCAGAGGGGCAGGCCCAAAAGGGCAAATTTTCTTAATTTTAGCTTTAAAATCCTACTCCTCCTTCATCCTTGGATGGATATCATCCATATTTGGTGTGAAACATTATTGGGGAAAGACAATCATATTTTATATAAATGAGCTTGGTCCGACCCCTAGGGGCTGAGGGATAGGCCCAACAAGTGCAACTTTTCTTATTTTAAGCTTTAAAATCCTACTCCTCCTTCATCCTTGGGTATATTTCATCCATATTTAGTATGAAACATTATTAGGGAAGGACAATCATATTTTGTATAAATGAGCCTGGTCCTACCGCTAGGGTCAGAGAGGCGGGCCCCAAAAGGGCAAAATTTTCTTAATTTTAGCTTTAATATCCTACTCTTCCTTCATCCTTAGATGGATTTCATCCATTTTTGGTGCAAAACATCATTGGGAGGGACAATTATTTTTTATATAAATGAGAAGAGTCCGACCCCTAGGGGCTGAGGGGCGGGGCCCCAAAAGGGCAAATTTTTTTTAATTTAAGCTTTTTAAATCCTTATTCCTCCTTCATCCTTAGATGGATTTCATCCATATTTGGTTTTAAACATCATTTGAGAAGTACATGCAATCATATTTTATATAAATGAGATAGATCCCATCCCAAGGGTCGGAGGGGCGGGGCCCCAAAAGGGTAAATTTTCTTTAATTTAAGCTTTAAAAATCCTACTCCTCCTTTATCCTTGGATGGATTTCATCCATATTTGGTATGAAACATCATTCGGGAAAGACAATCATATTTTATATAAATGAGCCTGATCGGACCCCTAGAGTCAGAGGGGTGGGGCCCCAAAAGGGCAAATTTTCTTAATCTCAACAAAAATTAGTCTGTAGAGGTTTAAGGGATGGGGAACATGCAAATATTTTCATAAAGATTTTAGTATTCCAAGATGGCTGTGAGCCCCATTCCTGTGTTCAGGTTTTAGTCTCTGATCTCAACAAAAAATTAGTCTGTAGAAGTTTTAAGGGATGGCGAACAACATGCAAACATTTTGGTAAAGATTTTGGTATTCCAAGATGGCCACTGGGCCAACTTCCTATTTTATATATTTCGGTCTCTGATTTTAATGAAGTTTAGTAAAAAGGGTTATAAAGGGATGCTTATCAGTATGATTAAAAATTTGAAAGATTTTTGCTGGGCAAACCTCCTGTTTTCAAAAATTTTCGTCTCCAATTCATTGAATGTAAAAGTACCTCAAAATTTCTTTCAAAATGTTCATACACTGTGCAACTGCATTCTTAATTTGTCACAGGTGGAGATGGGGAGGGGGAGGGAGAGGGTCATTTGGGGGATTATGTATTAGTGTCCATTACAATGAGTACATGTACTTTTTTAGCTTTAAAATTCTACTCCTCCTTAACCCTTGAGTGGATTTCATCCATATTTTGTGTAAAAGATCGTAGAAGTAGGACTGTCATATTTTATATACAAGTTAGGTCCGACCCCTGGGGACAGAGGGGCGGGGCTCAGAATGGGGAATTTTGATTAAATTTTGCTTTAAAAGCCTATCCTCCTTCTTACGAGTGGATTAATGCATCCATATTTGTGTTGAAACATCACTGGAGAAGGACAATCATATTTGATATAAACGAGTTAGGTCGGACCCTAGGGACAGAGGGGCGGGGCTCAGAAGGGGGAAATATTTTATAAAGGACGAGGTAAGACCCATGGGATTAGAACGTCAGGGGTCCAAAATGGGAGCTTTGCTGAAATTTGGCTTTGAAATCCGACTCCTCCTTCATCCTTGAATGGGTTAATACCATATATGGATGAAGGGCTACCAAGTTTGTTCAACAAATGACCTTTACCTATTTCAGAAACTTACATATTCAAAAAAATGTTCCTTGTATTGCTTATATTAATTGTTTAACCACTCCATTATACTGTGACTGTTGTTTTGTGCCATGAGTCAGATGACCGTTAAGGCCCTTGGGCCTCTTGTTTTATTTCCAGAAAGTTTGTAATCTGCACAGTATATGTACATATGATACATCATACATTATCTATTCATGTATGTTATGTTAAGTTTATCAGTAGTTATCAGGTTAATTTTAAGTGACATTGATATGAATTCAACATATTTTTTTCATTTCTGTCTTGTCAGTTAAAAGTATTTTTGCAATCCAAAATGGGCAAAAAAAGTAAAAAACAAAAGGACGCAGCTGCAGCAGCAGTTACTGGAAAACGATCAAGTACACCAGAGCATAAGGAATTGTCAAAGGCTTCTTAAGAAAGAAGTGATGGAATTAGCAACAAAAATGCTGGAGTGTAAGTCTTCTGGAGTAAAGATGTGATAATCTATTTATAAACAGTGATTGTGATGATATAACAGAGACATCATAAAAGGTAGTGTGAATTATAATACTGTTGTAAGAATTTATCATAATCACATACCTCAGAAATGAGCTTTGGTGGTATTATTTCTTCACTTAAGCTGTTAAATTATGGTATCAAATTCATCATCAATATCTGATTTTATATCAATTTGTCATAAGTATGTTTTGATTTATATTCTAGTTTGTTCCAAACCCATTCCTCCTGGCCAAAGGAGATAGAAGACTTCCCAGAGATTTACAGTATGGTTGAGAAAGATCCGAGGCATCCAGACAGAGGTGAGTTATCAGCTGCAACCAATTAATTTAGCAATCACTTTCTGATACATAGAAGTATACTAGTATGATAAGAACGATAGCAAAAAAAACTAACCCCATGAACGATAACATCCATATAATAAATCCTGATATTAAAAGTATGGGGTGTAGGACTAACACCCAACATAAATGTAAACTCAAACCAATCAAAAATCCATAGAACCGGGATTTCCTGACGTTAAACAGCAGCAAGTGTTGCCCAAAATCTACACATAACTACAGAATGCCTTAAAAAAATTGCATTGACTTAAATGACAGACACCACACCGCCCCATAATACACCGCACCTACACCGCCCATCCCTAGGAAAGCACATACTATCGCACTCCTAGCACACTCTAACCCCCCTGTGCTGTCCCCCCTTTAGCACTTGTCTCGGAATCTGATTTTAAACTCAAAAAACAAATAAGTCGTCTGATAAAGATAAATTTTTATAAACCAAGAGATCAACATAAGCAACCGCACAACCCCACACACCCAACCAAACCCAGCCTCTCCAGTCGACCCCTTTCTAATTCGCCTTTGTCCGGTCGCCACCTCACCGTGGTCGTACCGATCAAGTCAAACCCTCAGAGTTCGTAAACAATTTACATTTATCCGACTTACTTACCTACATAAACCCCGCTGAAGCCCACAATATTACAATGAAATATCTCGACACCAAACCTTTCTAAAGCGCCATAAAAAAAGGCTCACAAAATTCAACCCACATCCTAGATGTATTATATGACCCCCACCCCCACAGGC
The DNA here is from genome assembly GCA_004382745.1 of Argopecten irradians irradians. Lineage (NCBI taxonomy): Eukaryota > Metazoa > Mollusca > Bivalvia > Pectinida > Pectinidae > Argopecten > Argopecten irradians. The sequence continues at coordinate 7,556 of SAYR01001268.1, read as the reverse complement.
GAGCGACATGACAACAACCCAAAAAAACCAAACAAAAACACAAAAAAAACAAAACAAAAAAAACAAACAAAAAAAAACCAAAAAAAAAAAACAAAGAAAAAAAACCCCACAAAAAAAACAAACGCTGAGGACCAGAGGCGCCACAAAAAAGGCCCCACCAAGCCAAAAGATAAAAACTATCGACTAAAATTATACAAAAAAATCTTCAATCCTTCCACTCATCAGAATGTAGAGTAGAAAAACTCAAAATACTTCTAATGCAATAATAGAATGAGAAAACGGTCCCTCGAAGGCCCTCTACACCAAATTACCGGCTAATTATAATGACTCCCCATGGCCAAAGGATTCTGCAAGACGTATTTCCCCATGGGCAGGTAAAGACGAGGGTATAACAGTCTAACATAAATAAAGATAATCGACATAATATGAAAACACAATTATTTTGGAAAGAAAAAAAGTACCATACTATGGAAATAAACAAGACACCCACAGCTAATAATAGGTAAAAATTAAAAAATTCAAATAATGTCAGAACATCTCAATCAACCGCTATTGAAACTCGGAACAAGTCTGAATATCTAACAGAATTAAAAACAAACCTTTTCCAACAACTGGAACCAATGAACTGCACTTCGAAGAGGGGGGACGGGGTACACAAAAAAGGAGAGGTCAAATAGGCTAAACTTACAAAAAAAAATCTTACATTACTAAAATATCATGAGAAAAATACTCAGTAGAAGTCCCAAGACAAATAATATAATGTACATAGATAGGACAACGGTCTTAAAAAGGGTCAACTAATACAAAGACAACTTGTGGAATAAATGACAAACATCAGCGCACTTCTCAGATATATCCCTAGAGAGGGCCGAGAAGGGGTACCCACATATAACAATATTCAGTAATAAAATTAATAACATAGGAAAAATAAAAACCAACAAAACCAATATCAAATGAAAATTGTCTCCATTATGCTAACAATTATTATTATACCAGGTTTCCTACGAAAATAGAGCCAAACACATGGCCCGCCAGTATACCCAGGCACAATCGTCCTTCCCAGCATAGAAACGCATACAAAACAGTTATGATTCAAAAATACACACCTAGACCCAACCATCTCTGGTCCGCCCTAGCATAGACCTCCTAAAGACAGGGCAATTCCAGGGGCGGCGGCCCCTTAACAAAAGTGCTCAACAATAGGCCTAAACCAAGCATTCACTAAAACAATTTCTTCCTGAAGATTCAACTACAGCACCTTGATTGAGAGCACATGATACTCTTCATAGATTGGAAAGGTCTGAGGCCTCATTTACCAAAAAATTGTTATATGAATAAATCTCCAATCAAAGCACCCTGAGCCGATCCACCGCTCTCACACGATATATGTCCCTCTGACGGAGGCAGCCCCAAAACCACAAAAAACGTAGGACGCTCAAACACAAAAACGCAGGATATCACCCACTATAGTATGTAATAATACAGGAACATACAAAAGCAAACCACCGAACGGCTCTATCGATAATGAAAAATTATACTCATGCCAATTAAAGTCTCATCTCAACATTGAGAGCAATACTAAGTCAAATAACTGGAGCAAGAGATTAAAAAAAATATAGACTCTAAAGCAAACCCTGAAAAAAAAAATAGCGAAAATACACCAAAAATCCTACAAGAACACCATCATCCCAATAATTCCATTGTTCCATCCGGCACTCAAGGGAAACTGCCACCCCAGGAGAACTAAAGAAAAAACACAGAGGGACAGCACCAAAAAAAAAGGCACGAACCCTAAAAAGAACGTGAAAGGAAAATCAACAAACATAAAGACCAGCTTAAAGAGAAACTCTCACTGAAACAAGTACTGAACCCCTACTATACACACGAACTCTCACAGCATTTGAAAAAACATACCCGAATGCCAGAGACCAAAATACACATCTTTACATAGATGAAAAATAAAAAAAAAGAATAGCACCAATATCATAAGTTTGTAAGAGAAGACCAGGAAAATGAAATGACACAGTTACTGAAAAAAGCTTCATAATATTTGAGTTTATCGCTTGTATCATAACACTCTAGGCAAAGCAAATTGGAAAATTTAGTTAAAGAGAACAGTAACACACGAGACACTCCAATATATGAAGCGGGAAAACACAGAAGGACACAAGAAAAAAACAGAGAACCCAGGCAAACACCATGAAGACAAACCAAACGAAAGCGATATAAACGACATAACTACACTATCCAAAAATTGAAAAAAAAACAATTAAACAATAAACACATAGTATGACTACAGTTCTCACCCAATTTTCTTTACAAAAATATGCATGAAAAATGCAAGTAAATAAGACCTGTTTGAAAAAATGACATTAGAGTTCCCAAACGTATGGAGCTACCATAATATTTAAGCTGTCTACACTCGTAGGTTATCTGGATCTCTTTTCGTAGTTAAAAATATTTCTTCTAGTTCTGTGTTAAAACCAAATTCCTAGTTTGTGTATTCAGTATCCGACATGTCAGTTCCGATACCATTCCAGTCATAATCCTGTGATAGTTCCAGTTGTGATGCCGCTATAGACTCTGTATCAGATTACTCTTCTTTAATTAGATTCAGATTCTCAGAAAGTAGCTGTGTGGAACCCAGCTTGAGGATAGGTAGCTTTTTCATTCCTTTCCTTCAGCTTGGCTGTCGCCTAATTGTGGTGTACTAGTCTTTGCTATATTTAAGGAGTTCTTTTCCGCAGAGCTTAGTAACCTTGTTACTATATCGCTTGTTTTTTTATCTCCTGCAAAACACCCTTGCGGGGGATATTGTTTTTGGCTCCGCCAGTCAGTCCGTCAGTCCGAGATCATTTTCTGGGCTATAACTCCAAATATGTTCAATGCATGCGTAGCTCCTTGAAACTTTCTGTATACATCAGAGAAGTGCCGTAGTTGTGCTTTTTGCTATCGCAGACCTTCCATTTTGGGAATTTTTTTCTGTTACCATAGAAACTTAGTCAAAAATACCAAATTACTGTTTCTTTTTGTTTCCGGGCTATAACTCCAAAACTGTTCAACGCAGCTCCATGAAATTTTCTGTATACATCAGACAAAAGTTCTAGTTGTGCCTTTTGCTATTGCGGACCTTCCATTTTTGGAATATTTTCTGTTACCATTAGGAGTGTCATGGTTAACCGAAAATATGGTTAACCGAAATATCCAATTGTACGATTCAGTTTGGTACGATGATTCTTAGTTTCTGTTCGGTTCATTAAAAAAATAAATGTCCTATATTGCCTGTAATTTACATGTATTAACTGTATTGCTGATTATTTCATTGAAATACGGCGAAATTGTGTGCCAGAATCCCGAGAAATACACCTGTATACAGACATACTTGTGTAACATGTGTGCTAGTTCAGTCATTCAGAAGATTGTTTTTTGCTATCTGCAGATAATTTTTGCACATGTATAATATCTAAATGATATATTTCACTTATTGTTTGATATATCATAATTGTTGATGATTTTATTATAATTTTTTTCAACAATCCCCCAGAATATCGGCAGCTCAATCAGATCGCCATTGTGTTGCGATTGTAAACAATCCTGTTTCCGTCAGCCAAAATTCTGTTAATTTAACCGTTTTACGATTGAACATGCACCTGGTACGTAATAATGTTCATCTTTATTATAATTCCAATGCATATTACTTCTTTTAAACACTTTTTTCCAAGATTATAATATTGATGTATTGAATTGTGGTAAAACTTAGGATTTTCACATGTCAATCATATCAAACCTAAGTAAATGTTCAATTATGTTTGTTTAAAGATATCCCACTGCCGACAGATCATAATGATATTCAACATTTGAATAAAAATTGGTATTTATCGTGTTATATGTCTAATAAACACAAAAATATTATGAAATATTTTTTTGTTGTTGCATGCACAATCAGTTCTTCATTCCATACAGGATATGGTGCCATGGATTTTTTTCAGGATGCAATTACTTGTTTTTGATGTTTTTAATTCTAAGTAAAATTTTGATAGAGAAAAAAAACATTTGTTTGAGTGATGTACCATATTTTTAAATCTAAAGCAAAACTTGTTTTTGATACTAAATAGACTTAAATAGTGTTTATTAATAAGTAAGATTTGCCTGAACCAAACCGAATAAACCGAAAATGGATTTCCGGACTATAACTCCAAAACCGTTCAACGCAGCTCCATGAAATTTTCTGAATATATCAGGCAAGTGCCCTAGTTGTGCCTTTTGCTATTGCGGACCTTCCATTTTAGGTGTTTTTTTCTGTTACCATGTCAAAAATACCAAATTACTGTTTCTTTTTGTTTCCGGGCTATAACTCCAAAACCGGTCAATGCAACTCCATGAAACTTTCTGTATACGTATGTCAGACGTCACAAGTCCCCTAGTTGTGCCTTTTGCTGTTTCGGACCTTCAATTTACGGATTTTTTTCTATTACCATGGAAAAATACCAAATTACAGTTTCTTTCTGTTACCTGCTGATATTTTTTTTTAGCCCACCATCATCAGATGGTGGGCTATTTAAATCACATTTTTTCTGTGGTCCGTCGTCCGTCCGTCCGTCCGACCGACCGTCCGTCCGACCGTCCGTTAACAATTCTTGTTATCGCTATTTCTCAGAAAGCACCGAAGGGATCTGTCTCACATTTCATATGTAGGTTCCCCTAGGGCCCTAGTTGTGCATATTGCATTTTGGGACCAATCGGTTAACAAGATGGCCGCCAGGCAGCCATCTTGGATTTTGATACTTAAAGTTTGTTATCGCTATTTCTCAGAAAGTACAGAAGGGATCTGTCTCAAATTTCATATGTAGGTTCCCCTAGGGCTTTAGTTGTGCATAATGCGTTTTTGGATCGATCCGTCAACAAAATGGCCACCAGGCTGCCATCTTGGAATTTGATAGTTAAAGTTTGTTATCGCTATTTCTCAGAAAGTATTGAATGAATCTGTCTCAAATTTCATATATAGGTTCCCCTAGGGCCCTAGTTGTGCATATTTCGATTTGGGACCGATCGATCAACAAGATTGCCGCCAAGGAGCCATCTTGGATTTTGATAGTTGAAGTTTGTTACTGCTATTTCTCAGAAAGTACTGAAGCGATCTGTCTCTAATTTTATATGTAGTATGTTTGCAAAAGTTTGAAAAGCAGAGAAAAGATCCCTCTTTCCATTGTCAGACATAGATCATTCTTTGGTGGGCGCCAAGATCCCTTTGGGATCTCTTGTTACAATTTTACAATACTCACATACATTTAAAGTAATACTTGAATAATTGTTACTTTGTCCTTGATGTATTTGGGTTTTATTCCAACTGCAGGGCACGGGGGATAATGCCAGGTATTGGGGCTCCTTGTTTAGCATTTTCTTCCTTTCTTGTTTTCCTATCTTTTTGATATGTACCTGTATCTTGGTTGTCTCATTGGAGTGCCCTGATGGTCCAGGAATAGGCTCAATATGTTGTTCAGGAATGTGAGGATTCTGTTTTTCCACCACAATAATTTTCCCGTTCTGGATAAAAATGTTTTCCCCTTTCTCCTTTCTTTCTTTGATCTCTTTCCATAAGATCTGATGTTGCTCTCTTTGTTCTTTTGTGTAGTCCCTGGCAATCACTACCTTTTTGAATTTTTCATCATTTATGCCTCTGATTTGTTTACAGTTTTCCAGTATTTTCCTTTAGTGTATTAGAGGAAGATAATGTTTGTTTGCAAGTAAATTGTATTCAGTAGAAAAGTAAACCACCTATTTTGTAATTGCAGACATGCCTTGTTGGTATTTTGAAAAGAAGGAATTGCGAAACACACCTTCATTCCAAGATGGTATTGATGCAGGTACAGAAGCCAGGTATCGACGTGAGGGTGCAAGATTTATCATCGACGCTGGTACCAAAATGGGATTGTATCCTTTCTGAATGTAATCCATGCATTCTGATAGTATTTCTTTACATCCTTTTGATATGTTAATTGGCTCTGTAGTTAGGCAAAGAGATGTGCACATTTACATCAACCATGAATCACAATTCATTTCTTAAAACCTGAAAAGGATGGTATGTTGAAATCCAAATGGGATGGGAAAGATCATTTGTTAGGTCAAATACATGAGGTTGATGATTTTGAAGTGTCAGAAAAGTTATAGATATATTCATATTATATTATTGTTTCCTGATGTCACCTTAGTTGCTGGGTGTAGTTGACTATCACTGCACCAGACAGCAAAACAGCGAAATGAATCCTCACTGTCAATCATAGATTATGCAGGAAAACTTGCATTTATTGACATGGTGTTGAAACCATGCTTAGCCATCAATATAAATATTCTATGTTATTTGTGTTTTTATGTGCGATCATACTCACACTATTATTTTCCTTGTCGGGTGCTAGAGTCTGTGTACATCCGCTATGCGCAGATTCCACTGCGCACGCGCTTACCGGAAAGTCAGTGTCTTTACGTTTAATAGATTCGCCGGTGATTCAGTGACACCGACCGTTCAAAAACATATACTAAGATATCTTGTCGGCGAAAAATCTACAATATAGATTAACAACAGTGACATTACACAGTGCTTAACGCATTGGTTATGTGTAAACTTCAAGCAGGGTATCCAATACAAACTCTTGCACCAGTCACGATATTATAGTAAGCATCTGATCGACTTTGGAAACTTCTCAGAACAATACAATGCAAATCAGGTTTATTTGTGGCCGAATGAAAGAAAGTGACGAGAACGGGATAACTTTAGTACCTTTAGCCACATATTTAACTTAATTTCAACATCATCCTAGGTCCTTAGTGTATGTTGAACTATCGCTTACTAAATCCTGACCGCATTTGTTGCAGTTCTTATAAATATTTATAAAATTACACAGCCTGCCTTAAGAGAAACATAATAAAAAATAACAGTATAAAATATCAGTCTGAGTGTGTGAGCTCTAGATCTAATGTACCCTCAAAAGGCGTTGAAGCATGGCACAGGTAAGTCACCACGTGCACACAGACTGGACAGTGTTCTAGCGGACGATGTAATTTCACATTTAAACTTGTGATGAAGTAAAGGAAAGTATTAATTACAATACACCATGGGCGTAAACCATCTCCTTGCAATAGTCCCAAGGATAATGAGCGAAAGAGCTACGTACACATGTTGCCGAGGATGATTTCATACTAGAAATTAAGGTTAGGAAGTAGTTAGCGAGCACTTAATGTCTAACAGACATATTTCTAGTTTAAGATTTGATTTTTTTTAAAGGTATAGTGGGCCTATACCCAGAAAATATAGGGTGGTGCTATTTACATAACTACTTGCCGTATAATATCCTTAACAGTTATACAGACGATATGACACCTGTGGTACTGGTGTTGTATATTTTCACAGATTCTATATGTTTCACTCCTTCAAGGAATTTCATAGATATGTAAGTACTTTAATTTATCTTATTTATCATTCTAATGTTGTTTCTTGTTTTCTTACATGGTGTTCAGAATGAAAACAGCCTGATATTTTTTTAGGTCACCTGAGACGAAGT
>SAYR01001163.1:4969-21086 GCA_004382745.1 Argopecten irradians irradians | reverse complement strand
TAGCGATTTGTACGTAGGAAATGAAAAAAAAAAAGATTTTAAGCTCAAAAATGATAACTTTTCAACAATTTTTTTATATTTGTCTTCACGCAGCAAAAGTGTTTCCCAACAATTTTCATTGATCGTAATCAGTTATTTGAACTCTTTTCAATCAGTAAAAACAACAACAAGAATATATAGAAATGCAAAAGACAATTATTGTTATACCCTCATTAGGTTTACAAAACATCACCAGGTGCGTATAATGGACATATCAATGTTATTTTTTCCAAACCGCCGACACTACACAGTTTCCTGGTGTCTTAGAATTTCCTGAATATAACATCGGCTATTGAAAATTATATCTTAACAAATTTGAATTTAAAGTTGGCTGAACATTTAAGTGGGACTTCAAAATAATTCATTTTTATGTTTTAAATATTGTAGACTAATAGCGTCTCAAACTGAATTATTACAGCAAAACGCCAACTAATAGCTATATGGTATCAAATTAAAACTGAGGTAATTCTGTCATTCCGTAAATACCATGACACTTTCCTAAACGTTTTGTGCCTTTTAGAATGAGCACATCCCGTGTTATTTCCTGTGTATAACGTAAGGAAATGTCAGATGGCTACTTAACAGTGTCAAATATTTCTTTCACTGGTTCTTTGTCTTCGATGGCGATGAGCTGATGAGCTGATGTGATATTACATTACCGGGTTGCCATCGTGGTTGTAACATGTCAACCGTCCATGGCCAGAGTTAACATAAGAAACATCGGTTTCAGGATGTGGGAGCTCTTCCTGTTTCCAACCTTGTGATTCACATATCGTATATGATGTTCCAGACTTCCCCTGCAGATCACCAGATCCACATTCTGCAAAGGGTTGAGCTGGCTCTCCTGGATTCGCATGAAGCACAATTCCTCATTCTTAAGAACCTTCAGTGACCATAGATGACACAGGTGGATTCTTTGAGGTCATTTTTTTTTCTGGAGAGACTTCAAAGGTCTCTTTACGCATACACCATATGTGACACAACCAGCACCTTCAAAAGAGTGGGAAAAGTCAAATCAATGAAAAACATTTACATTTATGGCCTCATTAATGACCTCGATGGTATCACCTGTGCCATTTATGGTCGCACAGGGTCAACAAGATTGATGAATGGTTCTAAGGAGAACCAATTCCACCATTCGAATAATGTGGATCTGGTGCAGTTTCCATTATGCCGGAGAAGTCTGAAACAGCATATACGATATGTTAGACTCTGAGGGAGATCCCACATCTCCTGTTGTTCCTGATATGAACTTTGACCATGGATGGGTCATGAAAGATGACAGGCTAGAACAGCACTGGTAATGTAGTGTCACATCAGCTCATCGACATTGAAGACGACACTCTGGCTTTCGACGAATTTGATACTGATATCTACCAGCTACCAAACATGCTGAGTCTCTTCAGTGGATGGAGCAGCGAGGCGAGAAAGCACGCACAATGATAATGGTTAGCTGACACTGTAGTAACCATTTTTTATTTTGCTTATGCTATGCATAGCAAATAAACAATGAAGGTTCTCATTTTCAAAGACACAAACGTTCTGGAAACTGTTAATGATATAAACGGAATCACATGCTTAGGTTACATTTGTTACTCTATCAGTAGGTGTTGTGCTGTAAAAATTATTTTTGAGACGCTGGTTTGGAGTTCGAAAAATAGCATATGCCCATTATACGCACCTGGTGATGTTTTGTAAACCTAATGAGGGTATAACAATAATTGTCTTTTGCATTTCTATATATTCTTGTTGTTGTTTTTACTGATTGAAAAGAGATTACGATCAATGAAAATTGTTGGGAAACATTTTTGCTGCGTGAAGACAAATATAAAATATTTGCTGAAAAATTATCATTTTTGGGATTAAAATCTTATTTTTTCATTTCCTACGTACAAATCGCTAAATGTATTTGGATTATTGGGCCCTGATATGTATTTCTGTTCTATTGTGATCATTTTGATACCTCATTTGTCTTTTTCAGTTGAAAAATGGCAATGTTATGGCTAATTTTCATTTTTTAGTGAAATTCGATATGGCGGCCATCTTGATGACGTCATAACCGGAAGTTCATCCCAACTTATGCAATGTTAACATTTGGATTTGTGATCAGTGGGTCATAAGGGTTCAGAAAAATATTTATTTATTAACTAGCTATAGGCCTAGGGCCCTTTTCTCCCTATTTCCCCATCCCACCACCTGAGGTAACACCTTACCTGAGCTGATCAGTCAGGCGTCACAGGTAAGGTATACCGATTTTCTTTAACCCCAGTGGGTCCATTATAGCATTCAATTCAATAGATATATTGTATGCTGTGACAGCCTCTGTACCTGATTAGTTTAGTAAAGTCTAACTGTCTACTTGACCCCATGTGGTTTTGTTTCATATAATAATAAACTTACAGCTACTTTTTATTAAAATACGCCTATTCTTTCAATTGAGAATAATTGTTTTAATTAATATTGTTTTTTTCCCTCAAAATGAAGTCAATGTATTCACATTGTTTTGTATCTTGTTTTTATTTTATTTATATTTTTGAGGAGATGGAGAGGGGTTTACTAATTATGTACTATATAGTTAAATTTATACTACATGTGTACATGGACATGTACATGTACATGTATATATGTGTATTACAAACATGCTACGAGATAATAACCTTTGGGATCTTTTATACCCCAGCCCCACCCCAAACCTACCTAGCTTTATATTGTATGTGTATTTCGCCACTCTGACACTTATTCTGCCCTCTGGACATGAATTGTTTTACCTGAATTTTAACTAACATACACATGTATGCTGGCTCAGGAATACATACTAGTCCAAGAAAAGGATGTGATTACGTGAATGAATGTGGAAAATCAGATATTTAGATAATATACTGTATAAATTTCTGGTAAAACCTATAATCTAGCTAGAATAAATGTAGCTTCATGAACACTGTATCTAAAAATACAAGTTATCTAATTGACAATTTTAATTGTCCATACACACTATTGGGATTACTTTCATCGCCCATATTACGTCAATTCGGAAAATTCATTCATTTAGTTATATCAAAATGAATATAAGTTATACCACAAATTTGAATATACTTGTATTTGTAAGGTTATACTGGAACATGTGTGTATCACGTACAGGCACTGTAAAACTGAAGTGCACTACGGCCTAAATAATAGGTAAAATAATATGTACCTCTGATAATCATATTGTAAAAATAACAGGTATATATATGGTAACTGGTTATCAACAGTAATGTACTGATTGATACTGTGATCTCAGTGTGACACTTTTGTTTACACTGATAACACTACAGGATATGAAAACACGCTCCATTGTAATATAGATCGGAATATGTCATCATCTCACTGAACATATTACTCACGTTTAACCTCTAAAAAGAACTAATGTTTAGGTTTTCTCTTTGTAAAAAACAGGAAATTATAAGATATGATGATCGTCTTACTGGTTTGATATATATCGTTTACTTTTGGCACGACTGTATCTGGCTTTTGATTTAGTTTACTCTATAAACATGTGTATGGTTGCTTATTAACATAATTATAAACATCCATATATTGTCACTTTCTTTGGAAACCAATTAACCCAATTTTAAACATCAAGTGTGAGGAAAAGAATGACGATTTTGAATGAAGCAATTTTCTGATTGTCCATATGTAATACATTCCTTTATAGCTCAGAATTTTTTAATCTGTGAAACGAATAGAAAAAGATGCTTCCTAGAAATTTTCTAGATGAAGAGCTCATTTAAGTTGTGTTCCCTACAAAACAGGCCTTAGTTACTGGCTGTATAGCCAGTTATACCAGCATCCTGCAGCTCCTAATGCCTTTTATTTTAATCTCGGCCTAAAAAAATATCAGATCACTTTTTTGTTGAATTTTTGGATTTTCTTGACATAACTGCATGCAGATTTAAGGGGGATATAATACATCGAATATGAGAATCGATTGAATATGCAACTGATTGAATTATGATTTAACACGGCGTGACATGCTAGAGAGAAAATTACCAACAATCTATCTCACTTGTGTAGAAGGAAGTTTGATTGTGAACTATAGATCCATCTTGATCAGGAAGTCAGGATACACGATGTATAAAAACAATGTCTAAATACGGGGTGAATCAAATATGTATAAAAACAATGTCTATAACGCAAGTGGAATCAAAACAATGTATAAAAACATATGTCTAAAACGCAGTGAATCAACACAATGTTATAAAAACAATGTCTGAACACAGTGATAAATCACAATGTATATAAAACAATGTCTTAACACAAGAATGCCCACACAATGTATAAAAACAATGTCTAAAACATGGTGTATAAAAACAATGTCCTAAATACGGTGAATCAATACGATGTATAAAAACAATGTCTAAACACAGTGAAAATCAACACAATGTATAAAAACAAATGTCTAAACGCAGTGAATCAACACAATGTCTAAAAACATATGTCAAACATGATGAATAAAAACAAGTCTAAAATACGGTGAATCAATCGATGTATTAAAACAATGTCTAAACACAGTGAATCAACAAATGTATAAAAACAATGTTAAACGCAGTGAAATTCAACACAAATGTCTAAAAACAATGTCTAACATGATGTATAAACAATGTCTAAAACATGATGTATAAAAAACAATGTCTAACATTGAATGTATAAAAAACAATGTTTCTGAACACAATGAATCAACACAATGTATAAAAACAATGTTCTGACCAGGTGAAGTCAACACAATGTATTAAAACAATGTCTAAACACATGAATAAAACACGATGTATAAAACAATGTCTAAGACACAATGAATACAACACGATGTAATAAAAACAATGTCTAAACACAATGAATCAACACAATGTATAAAAAACAATGTCAAACAATGATGTATAAAAAACAATGTCTAAACATGATGTATAAAAACAATGTCTAAACATGATGTATAAGAAACCAATGTCTAATACACAATGGAATCAACCACAATGTAATAAAAACAATGTCTAAACGCATCGAATCACACAATGTATAAACAATGTCTAAACACAATGAATTCACACAATGTTAAAAACAATGTCTAAACGCAGTGAATCAACAACAATGTATAAAAACATGTCTAAACAATGATGTATAAAAACAATGTCTAAACACAATGAATCAACACAATGTATAAAAACAATGTCTAAACGCAGTGAATCAACACAATGTATCAACAATGTCTAAACACAATGAAATCAACACAATGTATAAACATGTCTAAAACGCAGTGAATCAAACACATGTATAAAACGAATGTCTAAACACAATGAATCAAACACAATGTATAAAACAATGTCTAAACATGGTGTATAAAACAATGTCTAAACACAGTGAACAACACAATGTATAAAACAATGTCCTAAACACAGTGAATCAACAACAATGTATACAAAACAATGTCTAAACGCAGTGAATCAACACAATGTCTAAAAAAATGTCTAAACATGATGAAATAAAAAAAAGTCTAAATACGGTTGAATCAATCGATGTATAAAAACATGTCTACAACACAGTGAATCAACACAATGTGATAAACAATGTCTAAACGCAGTGAATCAACACACAATGTCTAAAAACAATGTCTAAATGATGTAAAAAAAAAATGTCTAAACACAATCGCTCTAAACACATGAATCAACACAATGTAATAAAAACAATGTCTAAACATGATGTATAAAAACAATGTCTAAACACAGTGAATCAACACAATGTATAAAAACAATGTCTAAACGCAAGTGAATCAACAAATGTATAAAAACAATGTCTAAACACATGATCAACATGATGTTATAAAAAAATGTCTAAAACAATGTCTAAACACAATGAATCAACACAATTGTATAAAAACAAGAATAAACCGATGTATAAAACAATGTCTAAACCACAATGAATCAAGCACAATGTATAAAACAATGGTCTAAACGCAGTGAATCAACAAATGTATAAAAACAATGTCTAAACATGTGTATAAAACAATGTCTGAAGCAACAGTGAATAAACACGATGTATAAAACAATGTCTAAACACATGGTGAATCAACAACAATGTATAAAAACAATGTCTTAAATACGGTGAATCAATATGTATACAAACAATGTCTAAACGCAGTGAATCAACACAATGTATAAAAACAATGTCAACGCAGTGAATCAAACACAATGTATAAAAACAATGTGGTAAACACAATGAATCAACACAATGTAATAAAACAATGTTCTAAACATGGATTGTAATAAAAACAATGTCCTGAAACACATTGAATAACACGATGTATAAAAACAATGTCTAAACACAATGAATCAACACAATGTATAAAAACAATGTCTAAACTGATGTTAAAAACAATGTCTAACACAGTGAATCAACACAATGTAATAAAAACAATGTTAAACACATGAATCAACACAATGTATAAAACAATGTCTACAACATGGTGTTAAAAACAATGTCTTAAATACGGTGAATCAATATCGATGTATAAAACAATGTCTAAAACACAGTGAAAAATCAACACAATGTATATAAAACAATGTCTAAACATGTGTTAAAAACAATGTCTGAACACAGTGAATAAACACGATGTATAAAAACAATGTGTAAACACAGTGAATAAAACATGATGTATAAAAACCATGTCTAAACACGGTGAATAATACACAATGTACTAAAAAACAATGTTCTTAAACATGGTGATAAAATGATGTATAAAACAATGTCTAAACACGGTGAAAATAAACACGATGTATAAAAACAATGTCTAAACATGGTGAATAACATGATGTATAAAAAACAATGTCTAAACACGTGATAAACACAGTGATAAAAACAATGTCTAAACAAGTGTGAATAACAAGATGTATAAAAACAATGTCTAAACACGGTGAATAAACACGAATGATAAAAAAAATGTCTACACATGGTGATAAACAAAGATGTTAAAACAATGTCTAAACATGGTGAATAAACACAATGTTATAAACAATGTCTAAACACGGTGAATAAACTGGATGTGAATGTTTGATTATATGTGTGTATACACATGTGAGCAGGAAGTGAGGATTTGTGACGTATGAATGTTATTGTATGTGTGGTGGTACTGTGTGGATGAAGTGAGGTTTTGTGAATGAATGAATGTGATTATATGTGTGAGTACATGTGTGGATTTGTGATGCAATGGTTTGATTGTATGTTTGTACACATGTGTGAAGATAGTAAGGGTCGTATGTATGAAATGCGAATTGGTATGTTTTGTACACATGTGTGAAGATAGTAAGGATCGTATGTATGAATGTAATTGTATGGTTGTACACATTGTGAAGATAGTTGATGATTTGTGATGTATGAATGTGATTATGTGGTGTGTACATGTGTGAGTGAAATTGATGACTCGCATGTATGAATGTGATTGTATGTGTGTGTACACATGTGTAAAGGAAGTGAGGATTCGTATGAGGTATGAAGTGTGATTGTAGAAGTGAGGATTTGTGATTATATCAATGTGTTGTATGTGTGTGTACAACATGTGCCAGAAAGTGAGGATTCATGATATAGAATGCCGATGTATGTTACAGTACAATGTACTGGCTAGTCTATAACGACTTTTATTGTGTGAGTATTGAAATTTCTATTATTTCAAACTACTAAGTGTAATACAGCTTTTAAAATGAAACCCCAACAATTTTATTCACTGTGACAATATTTTATCCATAAACTCTAATGAAAATCAGTTGAATTGATTTAACAATAACTTCTGCAATTGGGTTCCTTCCTGATTTATAACATATGTATAAGCTTAAGGTTCCTGATATGGTAATTAATAAAATATAAAATGTTCCCCTGAGGGTCGTTATAACTGTTAGCTGTCGCTATTTTGCTTTGTTTGTTTACTTGAAGTGTCTATTTATTTGACTCACTATTTTTTTGTCCACACCTTACATTACAGCTATGGTTAAACCACATATGATGGTGGAGAAATAAAAAAATAGAAAAAATTCACCAATCTCAAAGGGGCGATACTTAAGCCCCAGTTAAGGGCTAAATGATAGCAGCATCTACGTACTATATATATATATCTTACATAAGACTATTCTTGGTTCTAGAATTAGAACAGGAAATAGATTCTAGGTCAATGACACAATTATAAAAGCTGTTGATTCAATTGTATTTGTAGAGACTTCTTGCCAAGAGGAAATGGAATTGTTACGAGACGACCCTTAGTTTCTACAAACTTATAAATGGCAAAACTGTGAGTAGATAAATTGTCAAAAAAAAATCCTCAATCCTTGTCGTTTATACGTATTCCTGTTCTGCATATTACAATATTACTGAAATTAGCTGCCATGCGGGTAGGTATCAATTTGTTACACATTATTTTGTGATCACAATTCATGTTATTTTTCTCTGAAAAGTATTGAGTCAACACTCGCAAACACATGACGTCACATCAATACCTTCCGCAAGGGCAGATAACTCTGAATAATACAAATAAGAAATATCCTTATGATAAATTCTCAATGTTTGAGAACCAGGTTTTTTTTGGCTGAAACGTTATTTAAAGCACTTTCGCTTGTTGGAAGTGTAAGCCAAAATATTACCAGCAACTGATTAAGTGTGTATATGTTTGTACTGATATACCAGACAGTGTAACTAATAATCAAAAATAGGGAATAAGTTTTTGAGTAAAGAAAATTTTGTAAATGTATGAATTTATCATTGTGCTCATTGGCCAAAAACTGGCAATGCCCAGTAGTTATACCACGAAATTACGTTTATTTTCTACAAAGACAACAGATGTACATCTGTCATTTCCTAGCAATTTGAACATTAAAACAAGTGATTAGTTAATGCTTTAATCTCTACAGAATATGCAGAGTTCTTGCACCAGAAAGGAAAGAGCCTACTCTGATTTTGATTTGGTCAGGAAGGAAATCGAGGCAGAGACCGATAGAATGACTGGTTCAAATAAAGGATCTCTAATGTTCCGATCAACCTAAGGTATACTCTCCAAATGGTAAGTGGGACCTGAGTATTCAGTGAATGGGGTATTGTATTTAAAAAACAGAGCTAGCTGGCAACAGCTTCATATTTAAAAACACAGGTAAATTGTATTATTGGCTTATTTTTGGATCTTAAGAAATTGGTCTTAATAAGGATGGTCTTTAAACAGAGGTGGGACACCAAGGCAGGTTATAATGTAGATGGTTTGATTTCTAAATGAACAGAATGAAATTATGATGTTAACATGAAATCATTTATGTTGCAGTCTGAACCTTGACACTGATAGATCTAACGCAGGTATGACCAATAGTTGCTGTGGGGGACCAGCCCCAAGAATATTGAGCGCAATTCGTGGTATGCTTGAATGGATGTTTCTTACAAGGATACATGTCTCATCAGCTGTGTCCCCCAGCCAACACTGACCTGGCTAACTCAGACGCTTCTAAAAAATCGCTAAGGAGGTCCGATCCTCAAGGTACGCTGTGACTTCCCCTATTTTATATTGTTTGTTTACTGCACATATATTTTACTCTTTGATAATGTGTGATGATTTCAGTGTCTACAATAATTTTCTTTTCTGATTGAACATTCCTGCATCTCAACGCACATTATTTTACCTTTTCTCAAGTGAATTCTGCTTCAAGGATTTGTTTCTATCATTGCTCCATAAGCATTATGAGCAGTTATGTAAATCCAACATACTAGTAAGTGTATATTATTAAAATGGAAATAAAATTCATGAAATACTAATACTTTACCTTTGGTGTTGTAAACTTTTATTTTACTGTCGTTATAAATAACGCTTTACTTAGCTGTCGTTAATTGGTAACCTTTTTTTTGCCTTTACTTTGGTCCCGGTAACAAAAACTTTAACTGGTTTTTTTTTGTTTTGTAAACCTTTACTTTACTGTCGTTGTTGTAACCTTTAACTTTACTGTCGTAAACAACTTTACGTTGTTTTTGTAACCTTTACTTTACTGTCCGTTGTTGTTAACATTTAACTTTACTGTCGTTGTTGTAACTTTACTTTCTATCGTTGGTGTAACCTTTTCTTTCCTGTTGTTGTGTGTAACCTTTACTTTACGGTCACTGTTGTTGTAACCTTTTACTTTACTGTTGTTTTTGTAACCTTTACTTTAGCCATTGTTGTTGTAACCTTACTTTACCATTGATTGTTGTAACCTTTACTTTACTATCGTTGGTGTAACCTTTTCCTTTCCTGTTGTTGTTGTAAACCATACTTTACGTCGTTGTTGTAACCTTTACTTTACCATTGTTGTTGTAACCTTTACTTTAAACTGTCGTTGGTTTGTAAACCTTTACTTTACTATCGTTGGTGTAACCTTTTCTTCCTGTTGTTGTTGTAACCATACTTACTGTCGTTGTTTGTAATCTGTTAACTTTGAGGATGATGCGTTGTTGTAACTGTTACCACGTTTACTGTCGTTGTTGTAACCTTTACTTTCTGTCATTGTTGTTGTAACCTTACTTTAGCTGTTGTTGTTGTAATCTTTACTTTACTGTCCGTGTTGTAACTTTAACTTTACCATTGTTTGTTGTAACTTTACTTTAGCTGTCGTTGTTGTAACCTTTACTTTACTGTCGTGTTGTAACCTTTACTTTACTGTCGTTGTTGTAACCTTAACAAACTTTACTGTCGTTGTTGTTACCATACTTTACTGTCATTGTTGTTGTAACCTTTACTTTACTGTCATTGTTGTTGTAACCTTTACTTTACTGTCGTTGTTGTAACCTTTACTTTACTGTCATTGTTGTTGTAACCTTTACTTTACTGTCGTTGTTGTAACCTTTACTATGGTTGTTGTAACCTTTACTTTACCTTTGTTGTTGTAACCTTTACTTTACCTTTGTTGTTGTAACCTTTACTTTACCATTGTTGTTGTAACCTTTACTTTACTGTCGTTGTTGTAACCTTTACTTTACTTCGTTGTTATACCTTTAGCTTTACTGTCGTTGTTGTTACCTTACTTACTGTCGTTTTGTTACCATACTTTACTTCACTGTTGTAACTTTACTTTACTGTTGTTGTTATGTAACCTTTACTTTACTTGTCCATTGTTTGTTGTAAACCTTTACTTTACTGTCGTTGTTGTAACCTTTACTTTACGCATTGTTGTTGTAACCTTACCTTTGTTGTTGTAACCTTTACTTTACCTTGTTGTTGGTAACCTTTACTTTACCTTTGTTGTTGTAACTTTACTTTACCTTTCGTTGTTGTAACCTTTACTTTACTGTCCGTGTTGGTAACCTTTACTTTACCATGTTGTTGTAACCTTTACTTTATCCGTGCGTTGTTGTACTTAACTTTAGCTGTCGTGTTGTAATCTTTACTTTACTGTCGTTGTTGTAACCTTTACTTTAACTGTTCGGTTGTTGTAACCTTTCTTTACTGTCGTTGTTGTTACCTTACTTTACTGTGTTGTTGTAACTTTACTTTACTGTCATGTTTGTTTACCTTTACTTTAACTGTCGTTGTTGTAACCTTTACTTTACTGTCATTGTTGTTAAACCTTTTACTTTACTGTTTGTTTTTGTAACCTTTACTTTACTATCGTTTTGTACTTTACTTTACCGTCGTTGTTGTAACCTAACTTTACTGTCGTTGTTGTAATCTTTTACTTTACTGTCCATTGTTGTAACCTTTACTTTACTGTCGTGTTGTAACCTTTACTTACCATTGTTGTTGTAACCTTTATCTTTACTGTCGTGTTGTAACCTTTATTTACTGTCGTTGTTGTAACCTTTACTTTACTGTCGTTGTTGTAACCTTTACTTTACCATTTTTGTTGTAACCTTTACTTTACTGTCGTTATTGTAACCTTTACTTTACTGTCGTTGTTGTAACCTTTACTTTACTGTCCGTTTGTGGTAATTTACTTTACTGTCTTGTTGTAAACTTACTTTACTGTATTGTTTGTAACTTTTACTTACCATTGCTTGTTGTAACCATACTTTACTTGTTGTTGTTGTACCTTACTTAACTGTTGTTGTTGTAACCTTTACTTTACTGTCGTTGTTGTAACCTTTACTTTACTGTTGTTGAAACCTTTACTTCACTGTTGTTGTTGTAACCTTTACTTTACTGTCATTGTTTTGTTGTAACCTTTACTTTACTGTCATTGTTTGTTGTAACCTTTACTTACTGTCGTTGTTAGTTACTTTACTTTAGCCATTGGTTTGTTGTACCTTTACTTTACTATTCGTTGGTGTACCTATTCGTTTCCTGTTGTTTGTTGTAACATACTTTTACTGTCGTTGTTGTAATCTTTACTTTAATGTCGTGTTGTAACCTTTTACTTTACTGTCGTTGTTGTAACCTTTCTTTAACGTCAGTTGTTGTAACTTTACTTTACTGTGTATGTTAGTATATCCTTTATAGGATCCATTGGGAGTTGGCATTGTGCATGAAGGCTCGTTCCGAGTCACCGAGATGGCGACGCAAACCCAAACCTCCGAAACCAATTTTTTCTGAACCCTTATTGACTCACCTGATCACAAATCCAAATGTTAACATGGCATAAGTTGGGATGAACTTCCGGTTATGACGTCATCCAAGATGGCCGCCATCTCGAATTTTACTAAAAAAAGAAAAATAGTCAAAACATCTGACATTTTTCAACTGAAGTAGACAAATGAGGTATTCAAAATGACCACAATAAGAATAACAAATTACATATCAGGACCAAATAATCCAATATATGTAGTGATTTTCACGCAAAGAATGAAAAATAGGATTATAGCTCAAAATGGTGATTTTTCCAGCAATTTTTTCATATTTGCTTGACGCAGCAAAAAAAAATGTTTCCAACGGCAAAACTATTATGCTTAACATTTTTTGTCCACTTATAAATCAGTTTAAAACAACAACAGCAAAAAAAACAAAGTTAACATTGTATAAGTGTCGGTTATGACGTCATCAAGATGGGCGCCATCTCGGATTTCACTAAAAAATGAAAAATAGTCCATAAACATTGCCATGTTTCAACTGCAGTAGACAAATGAGGTATCAAAATGACCATGTATAGAACAACAAATACACATTAGGACCAAATAATAATACATGTAGCGATTTTGTACGTAGGAAATGAAAAAAAAATATAAGATTTTAAGCCCTAAAAATGATAACTTTTCAACAATTTTTTCATATTTGTCTTCACGCAGCAAAAATGTTTCCCCAACAATTTTTCATTGATCGTAATCAGTTATTTGAACTCTTTTCAATCAGTAAAACAACAACAAAGAATATATAGAAATGCAAAAGACAATTATTGTTTACCCTCATTAGGTTTACAAAACATCACCAGGTGCGGTATAATGGACATATCAATGTTATTTTTTCCAAATACCGCCGACACTACACAGTTCCTGGTGTCTTAGAATTTCCTGAATATAACATCGGGCTATTGAAAATTTATATCCTAACAAATTTGAATTTAAAGTTGGCTGAATATTTAAGTGGGACTTCAAAATAATTTATGTTCATGTTCGAAATATTGTAGACTAGTAGCGTCTCAAACTGAATTATTACAGCAAAACGCCAACAAATAGCCTATATGGTATCAAATTAAACTGAGGTAATTCTGTCATTCCGTAAATACCATGACACTTTCCGAAACGTTTTGTGCTTTTAGAATGAGCACATCCGCGTGTTATTTCCTGTGTATAACGTAAGGAAATGTCAGATGGTTACTTTATAGTGTTAAATATTTCTTCACTAGTTCTATGTCTTCGATGGCGATGAGCTGGTGGGCTGATTTGATATTACATTATCGGGGTTTCCATCTTGGTTGCAACTTGTCAACCGTCCATGGCCAGAGTTAACATAAGAAACATCGTTTCAGGATGTGGGAGCTCTTCCTGTTTCCAACCTTGTGATTCACATATCGTATATGATGTTCCAGACTTCCCCTGCAGATCACCAGATCCACATTCTGCAAAGGGTTGAGCTGGCTCTCCCTGGATTCGTATGAAGCAACAATTCCTCATTCTTAAGAACCTTCCAGAACCATAGATGACACAGGTGGATTCTTTGAGGTCATAATGGTTGCAGTGAGTTCCTATTGCCGTTGGAGCATGAGAGCTTTCTGAAGACTTCAAAGGTCTCTTTACGCATACACCATATGTGACACAACCAGCACCTTCAAAGGAGTGGGAAAAGTCAAATCAATGAAAAACATTTACATTATGGCCTCATTAATGACCTCGATGGTATCACCTGTGCCATTTATGGTCGCACAGGGTCAACAAGATTGATGAATGGTTCTAAGGAGAACCAATTCCACATTCGAATAATGTGGATCTGGTGCAGTTTCCATTATGCCGGAGAAGTCTGAAACAGCATATACGATATGTTAGACTCTGAGGGAGATCCAATCTCCTGTTGTTCCTGATATGAACTTTGACCATGGATGGGTCATGAAAGATGACAGGCTAGAACAGCACTGGTAATGTAGTGTCACATCAGCTCATCGACATTGAAGACGACACTCTGGCTTTCGACGAATTTGATACTGATATCTACCAGCTACCAAACATGCGGAGTCTCTTCAGTGGATGGAGCAGCGAGGCGAGAAAGCACGCACAATGATAATGGTTATCTGACACTGTAGTAGCAATTTTTTTATTTTGCTTATGCTATGCATAGCAAATAAACAATGAAGGTTCTCATTTTCAAAGACACAAACGTTCTGGAAACTGTTAATGATATAAACGGAATCACATGCTTAGGTTACATTTGTTACTCTATCAGTAGGTGTTGTGCTGTAAAAATTATTTTTGAGACGCTGGTTTGGAGTTCGAAAAATAGCATATGCCCATTATACGCACCTGGTGATGTTTTGTAAACCTAATGAGGGTAATAACAATAATTGTCTTTTGCATTTCTATATATTCTTGTTGTTGTTTTTACTGATTGAAAAGAGATTACGATCAATGAAAATTGTTGGGAAACATTTTTGCTGCGTGAAGACAAATATGAAATATTTGCTGAAAAATTATCATTTTTGGGATTAAAATCTTATTTTTTCATTTCCTACGTACAAATCGCTAAATGTATTTGGATTATTGGCCCTGATATGTATTTTGTTCTATTGTGATCATTTTAATACCTCATTTGTCTTTTTCAGTTGAAAAATGGCAATGTTATGGCTAATTTTCATTTTTTAGTGAAATTCGATATGGCGGCCATCTTGATGACGTCATAACCGGAAGTTCATCCCAACTTATGCAATGTTAACATTTGGATTTGTGATCAGTGGGTCATAAGGGTTCAGAAAAAATTTATTGGCTCGAGTTTTGGGGGGGGGTGCATGTTGGACCCTCCTAGCCCATGGCCTAACTAGCTTTAGCCATAGCCTGTTTGTTACCTCTATTTCACCTCCTGTCTTTGGTAACACCTTTACCCTGAACTGTTCGTTAGGCGTCGTAATTACTTTCTGCGTTTGTAACCTTTTCTTTCGTCAGTGGGTCCATTATACGCATACTTTTACTGTCACTGTTGTTGTAACCTTTACTTTACTGTTGTTGTTGTAACCTTTTCTTTACTGTCATTGTTGTTGTAACCTTTACTTTACTGTCGTTGTTGTAACCTTTACTTTACCATTGTTGTTGTAACCTTTACCTTTGTTGTTGTAACCTTTACTTTACCTTTGTTGTTGTAACCTTTACTTTACCTTTGTTGTTGTAACCTTTACTTTACCTTTGTTGTTGTAACCTTTACTTTACTGTCGTTGTTGTAACCTTTACTTTACCATTGTTGTTGTAACCTTTACTTTACCGTTGTTGTCGTAACCTTTACTTTACTGTCGTTGTTGTAATCTTTTTTACTGTCATTGTGTAACGCTTTACTTTACTGTCGTTGTGTAAACCTTTACCTTTACCAATTGCTTTGTTGTAACCTTTACTTTTGTCGTTGTTGTAACCTTACTTTACTGTCGTTGTTGTAACCTTACTTTACTGTCGTTGTTGTTAACCATACTTTACTGTCACTGTTGTTGTAACT
>SAYR01001151.1:0-11628 GCA_004382745.1 Argopecten irradians irradians | reverse complement strand
ATATATACTACCGATAAGAACACAATTATTGGTTTGCAAATAATGATTCATATCATCTTATGCTCTGTCGGCGGTGGAGCATCTTTTAATTAGTATTTATGGAGGAACACTGAAAAATATTATCTTGATATGGTAAGTGTGATTATTGACTGGGCAATAATGAAAGTTTGCGGTGGTTTCATGTTAGGAACTCACATGTAGAACGAATATCCATACCCGGCCGGATTCGGAATTTGTGTGCGTATGTGTCGTAATGGAGCACTGCTTCAGAAAAATCACTTGGCGCCATTTTTTGTTAATTTTTTTTCTATAGGTTTTTCCAATTATTTGAAGAGTATACATGCTTTATATATTATTTTTGTCCACAAACAAACATTAACACATTCTTTAATATCTACGTTACTAAGCTCATAAGTACCGTCAAATTCATAATTTGTAAGACTTGCCGTATATTTTTACATTGGAAAAGGCCACATGATTTATGTGTGAAAAAAAATAATGTCTCGCTGTGAATTTGATATTCTATACGGTTCAGATAATTTTATATTAGGCATATTATAGATAAAGAATGTATAATATCAAGCCACGAGATGATATAGCATAACACAAAGACACATGTTTCATAAGGGTGAGTTGTTGCAACACAGATACTTTCTATTGGCTCCATTAGCGAGTAATAGGCACCGAATTGTAGACTTCTAAGAGAAAACAAATTAATCTAATAGAGATGCTAAAAGTATTTTGAGCTTCAATGTTGCAGCTAACATGTATTGTGTATGTATATATTGCTGAACAAATTATTAAAAATGGTCCGTGTTGTTTTTAAAGTTAATTATTGAATGTTGAGTGTTAAATATTTTGTAAATTGATGTGGCCAATAAGTTTTGCTACTTACGGAATGAAATTTATGTAATTTGTATAATTATATGATTTATACCAGAAACATAATATACCATATGAATAGCTATCACATTATGACTCCATGGGGCCATCGCTACAACACCTCCTCGAATTCCCCTACCCCTATTACCTGTAGCTCACCGTCACACACCTGATCAATTTTACAGCCTCCCCCCCACCACACACACACCATACACATAGTCACACACACTAATTGCTTAAGCTCCACATGGGTCCAGGTATACCCCCGTTGGGGGGGGGGGGCCTTTGTTTTTTTTTACTTTTTACCTGCCCTACGTGACCTGATATAACTAATCTTGTAACTAACATCGTGGATCACAAGATTAGAACATCCTTGGTGGATCTTACTGCGCCCTCTTTCTGGAAATTTCCTGAAAAAAAAAATTTAATAGCTGTATCTGTCACTAACAACGTGGATGCTGAAGTGTACTTGCGCTTTAAATATACTTAGGTACCAAAGATAGACTTCATTCATCTTCTGGTAGCTAACATTCTTGAAATTTTGAGTGTATACGGTACGGTACAGGTATTTTGTTGGCAAAAAGTGAGACTAAGTGTGAAAGCTAGAAGTATAGGAGATAAATTACAGTTAACGGCTATAGGCCTGTTACATAAAAACTTTCCCAACTTTTTATGGGTTCTTGTACTTAATTCAAATTCTTGTATTAGGCGAGTAACCTTCTTATCGTATCGTCCGGTAGGTGATCGTCCCAACCACATGTTATACTCTTTATATTTACGATTATTTGAATGTAAAGTAATTTTAATACTGATTATTTGTAAATTTTGTATTTTTGACAGCATCAGGTGATATAGATTATAAATAAGATATCATAGGATAAGACATTATAAGGCTCGCGTGATTAAATATTAGTTTTATGCTATTTTAGATAGATAAGATTACAAATAACACATATGAATATGTTTTATTGTTTACATATTAATACATGTGAATATAAATAATAAAGTTTAAATAGATAATTATCGCGATACCTAATTTTGGTCATACAAATGCCGATTTTTGTTTTGGGAAATATACTTTTGTAAATAAGTTTGTAAAACAACTCTGAGCCACCAGGTGACGATATAAATACACACTTTAGAAGAGTTTGCTTATATATGTGACACTCTTGAAAAGCTATATAATTAATTCTTTGGTTTTGATTGTAGGTAAAATATTTTGAAGGAACACTTGTATGCTGTTTACTCCAAACATCAAACCAAACCATAGAACTGTACAATATAATATTTTAACCAATTCTACCAATTAATACTTGTGATATTGGGGTATAATTCAATAAAACATTGTAGGTCAGTATTTCTAAATACAGTTATTAGAATTTATAATTTTCAACTAGATGTTTTATCATACGGATCTTTCTGATTAAAAAAACGAACGAGGAAAACGCCCAAGTTTCAAAATAAACCGTTACCATTGCATTTGTTGCTTTTTTTAAAAATGTAATATAACTTGTACAGATGTCACCGCATGATAAATATAATAATTCCATATCTGGAGCTTTACAAGGCCACCACAGACTTCCGATGCATACTTAATAGACTGTTAAAAAGATGTATACCAAATAAATTTAAAAGAGTAGACAAGAGATACATATAATAGACATAGAATTATACAGTATATATAGAAACAAGTGTAGAAACTGCCCTTTCAGCCCAATTAATATGTTAGTCGACAACATATATTTTAGATAAGATAGCATTAGAAGTATAATGATATATATAAATTCTGAAAAAACTACCAAAAATAAATGAAATATGGATAACATAAAAAACAATTCCATATATTAGATAATATAAGAATCAAACAAGATAACTATTATATTACGATAACTTGGTCACTTTTATCCTAAAACGCATTGTTTTTGTTTTCTTCTAGCTCACAGTTTAGATTCCGTGGTTTCCCGATAATTATGTAGGTTGTGCATCAGTTTTTTGTAAATCCCTAGCAGAACCTCCGCTAAACAAGCAGCATCATGAGAAATAAGGCTTAACTCTCCAATTGGTTATCATTTACTCCATGTTCTATAATAGTTTTCAAAAAGTGCATTAAACATACAACGAAACACATTCATCGGTGACATAATTATACGTTTTATCAGGAAACTTTAATGGCTATACATTATAAAATATCTGATATTATGTTTTCTGCATAATGTATGTCCGCTGTCGACTTATTGAAAATTGTTAAACAGGTCATGCTTACATGAAAGTGCTCTAAATACGTAACAATAGTTAACTTTTGTTACAAACTGCGTTTTTTATTTTATTTTTCTATTATCATAATTATTATATTTTTATAAATCTAGAGAGGAATTGAAAACTGCTATACCCATATAACATATTGAGCTTTGTCTATAGCTAATTTTAGTTCAGTTATATATGCCGTAAGTTTTTATAATCACTGGAATAAGATGAGCATTTTTTTGTATTTTAGTTTATGGGGACTATTTCATCACGTCTCAAACTATTTCCGTCAAAGGGAGACATAAATTATGGCAGATAAAATTAAGCTTTTTTTGTAAACAAATTATCTTAAAAGCATAATATAATATCGTTTGTCTTGTTTATTTGGAGGATTTTATCACGCAGCCGAATTGTTCAACTAATGGTTTTCAGGTGGCGGTAGTTGCTATTATCACTATGTAATGCCGGCAAGCATGGTCCAATGGTTCACATATTGTCTGAAAATCTGAACTTGATGTTGTCTGGAAATCTGGTATTTGATGTTGTTTAAACGCTCAACTTTGGGTTAATGAATCAGCTTCCCGGATGAAATTTTGCCTGACGAATCTACCGCAGGACAATCCGCTCGAGAAGCTATCGTTTGATCTCGCGTTACTGCGATGTTGCAAATTTTGGATTCATCAGCCTGATAGATATAAAGGAATGTTATCAACACTAGTGCTAGTATCACTATATTGCCCGGCAAGAATGGTCCAATGTTCACATGTTGTATGAGATCTGGTATTTAGTGATGTTGTTTTGAAAATCTGGTAAATTGATGTTGTTAAAACTCAACTTTGTTAAATGATTCAGCTTCCCCGGATGACATTGGCTACTGCGAATGCTGCCCAGGAACATCCTCAGAAGACGTTTGTCTCTTCTGGCGATGTTGCAAATTTTGGAATTCATCAGCCTGAATATGAAGGAATGTTATCTAAGAAAAAAATCCAGTCTTTAATATGGAATATATATATAATAAAAAAAATCACTCATGATAATATACAGATTAAGTGATTCTGCTCTAAGTTTTTGTTTGTTTGATTATTTTTAAAGCGGCCCCCTTTTTTTTTTTTTAAACCAAGGGGCCCAAAACAGGGGGTCCCCCCCCCCCCATGTAAGGACGGCCTCCCATGTGTGCAGTGTGTAAGCGCGTGTGGAGTGGGTGAGGTGTGTTTTTTGGAGACTGCGGTATGTTCGTATTTGTCTTCCTTGTATAGTGGAATCTGTTACCGGCTTGTTGATAGTTGCTATATTCAGCTTGATAGCATGCGCTGAAGAACACCAAGCCATGGTCTCAAAGGTAAAGCAGATTTCCAGTCTTGCTGTCTTTGAAGAACGTAACGTGTACATACATGGAAATGTTGAATTCATTTGAATGGCTCTCTAGGAAATGAAAGAAACAGGAACAAATAGTTATCTATCTCACTCTAGCAATTCTCTTGATACGTGACATGCTTTCTCCACATCAGCCATGAGAATTGAAGTAGCTTCTGGACGAGCTGGCCAGTGATCAAGGAGGCGCTTTTACACACACTTTTCAGGCCTCCAACCCTACGGGTAGATGTCTAATTAACACAAAAAAATAATATAAAATGATGTGTTTTGCCTTTGGTGCATGCGCAATTCTATATAGAATATAGTGCCACGGAACTTTTTCGGGATGCAATCAATTATTTTTCATATTTTAAACTTGAAATAACATTAGAATCTCAACCTTTTCAATGTTGGTAATGGTGTAAATTAAGTAACTTCTGTAACTGAAGAAAATTACTAAATCGTCTGCTCCTGTTTTTTATAGTGAAAAAATACCATTTGTCGGCGGTGGAGCATCTTTAACTATATGAAAAGAAAAAAAAAACTCAGTACGATACTGTCGAGATCCCAATGGCCTTTGACTAATGAAGTTGATAGAGGTTACTCCAATAAAAAGGTTTTCCAAATTTTTTTCTAATTGTGTCATAATTACTACACATACAGCGTAAAGACAAAGTATCGTCGACGTGTGTATGTTTCATATATAGAGAATGTTAATAAGTGGCTACTGTGACAGGGAATCTATTAACCGAGTTCTATAATTTTGATATGCATGCCACGAGCCTTTAGGCGAGTGACGTATCGAATGATTTAACGAGTATGATACATTTCATATTACATATAGTCACGAGTGAAAGATTCTATTTATCAAATAACTTTTATTAATAGAAATATGAGTAAAACTTAAAAGTGGCAAGCGAGAGGAGAGGGTAACTACTAACTGCAATATTGTAGCTGAAAAGACTTTTTGACAGAAAATGGTGTCGTCTTTAGAGCTACATCTGGTGCCTATTACTGCTAATGGAGCAAAGTTATGATTATGCAAACCATTATAAAACGTGTGTTTGCATTTTATAGTACTTGTTTGATATCGCGTACCTACTAGGCAATAAAACTGAACCACATAAACTATCAAAGTTTCAGCGAGGCATTATTTTTTTTTTACATACTTACATATAAAAGTCTTTCTGAAGGGAATTTAAACGGTAAGTCCACAAATTGTGAATTTGACGTCTTGTGAACGGTACGGTAGATATTAAGAATGGTAGTTATGTTTGTTTTGGAGAAATAATATGTAAATGCATGTATACGCATAAAATAATTGGAAACCTACAAAAAAAGTATATAAAAATGTGCCCGAGTGATTTTCGGAGGCAGTGCTCCACTACGACACACACGGACCAATTCGTACCCGGCCGAAAGGTATAGTAGCCCGGGTACGTATATTCGTTCTAGGTAACTACGATACCAGAGGACAGTATTCATGACTTCCCCCGTTTTCCCAATTTTAAGATCGAATCCTGGGCAAAAGAGGAAAACTATATAGAGTCAGAATCTTAGATAGCATGGTATCTATATTTTATTTCACCTGGTAAATTTTGTTGGCGGTGATACATGTATCTAAAAACAGAGATTTATATAATACTATTTAAATCTCTGCTAAAAATAATAAAGAGTAATTTGTACACCATGAATTAAACTAAAAGTCTGTTTTAAAAATGGGAGAATTAAATGGTACAAACTAGCCTATGTGTCGAATACAATTTTAATTAATTAAGTTGTAAGCTAATAAATTGTTTTTTTTTTTGCTATAACGTTATACGTTTCTCAGATAATGCTTTCTCCTTTTTTGATTTTCCAGTTCGGTTTTGAGTGAATTTTAATTTATTGTAATCATTTCCGAATGATCGCAGATCTACACAAACATTTCCTAACTATCTTAAAATTTCTACCGTAAAGTTGGAACTTAACCAAATATTATTTCCTATTCGATTTTTTTCGCACTGAAATTACCTTCGACATGCAATAATACCTCGACCAATCAGAAGTCCCGTAACATTTGTGCTTCATGTCGTCACGGCATCTCATGTAGGTTTGGGAAACGAAAGGGATTTTAAAAATGTTGGTACATTTTAACTTCATACAAGTTAAAAAAGTTTGGAGTATGTTAAACAAAATAATTAAATTTAAAATCCACATAAATATTCAATAATATACCCGGTAATTATGGCGGAAATCATTCAAATGAGAAAGCGGATATTGATTTTTTTTATTTTCGGAATCGAGGCTTAGAGTACCTTTCGTGCCCCGTCGAGATACCTTCATCCTGTTATGATATTCATTCATTTGAGATTCTCGTGAGGCAGAGGAGTTTGTTGTGTTCGTCTGGTGTCGTGCTAAACAAAAGGTTGACACCTGGGAAGGAGGATGACTCTGCGTTCTTGTTAAATGGACACAAACACATTCGTATGGCGCTGATTGGTGAAAAGCCCCGAGGAGCGGTGATGATGCTATGGCTGATCTCCCATCGCATTTTTCAGAGTTAACCGATATGCCGCCTGTTTCGCAGGTAAAACATAATGGGACATTTGTTTACGTTTATTTTGATGGATTTAACATATTATATACCCAAATGTATCCCCATATTTCCGGAACATACGCTTATTTCCATTGCTGTATCTCGGATGCTGACATTTGACAATCTGAGGGGCGCCGGTGGGGGCACTTGTCGGTTATCTAAAAATATGTTTGTTTATATTATTTTTGTCTTCGTTATACGTCTGAAGCATAGCTAACACCCGACTGATTTGAAGAAATATATCGTAATAATTTTATAACGTTATGTGGAATTGTAGGCACTGTCACTAACTTAAAATATTATGCCTATGTTTGTAATATAATGTGCTGGTCTGAATTAATATTTTGCAAGACATCATTGAGAATGCACGTCTGATTTAGATGCAAGTTTAAAGGATAATGAGCCATCTGGTTAGCACTAATGATATATTATCAAGTAACATACAAGCTTCGGCATCATATTTTAGTTTTATAATTGAAGAATT
Source organism: Argopecten irradians irradians (assembly GCA_004382745.1). Taxonomy (NCBI): domain Eukaryota; kingdom Metazoa; phylum Mollusca; class Bivalvia; order Pectinida; family Pectinidae; genus Argopecten; species Argopecten irradians. The sequence continues at coordinate 4,087 of SAYR01001151.1, read as the reverse complement.
GGACCTGCGTATTGCATAATCATCTGCTGTACTCACTCTAACAATACCTAGCAGAGTTAACTGATATCTCCTGGCAATTATTGTTTACCCAACAAATTCCATATATGGGCAATGTAAGCCAATTCAGTGATAGAAAATATAAAATTTTACCATTGAATGCAATATTAACTAACTTTGGTGTATTGTAAAAAAATATGTAAGAGTACATGATGTTTACTAATGATTTTCTAGCTGATTATCGAAAAACAATCGAAAATCGGTTGACTTAAGTGAAAATATTATAAGCGCTCGGTTGTGATTTCGCAAGCTCGATTAATCAAAATAAATGCATTTTAAACTGAACACAACGTACGTAGGTTTGAAGAGTAATGTTGCATTTCATGTGTTCACATAGCCTGCAAGCTTTTGTTGTGTACAGGAACTTCTTACAGGCAATTGGAAGGTACACAATGCTATGGGTTTCATTTCGAATCCAGGCTTAAATATCAAAAGATCAGAGAAGACACATTTTCATTTGAAACTAAAATATATATAAATTATTGAATTAAAACACTTTTGAGAATGTGAATTTTTTTTTTAACTTTTTCCGGTGAAAGATACGAAACTTCGATTTATGAAACCATTAAAACAAAATGGTTGACACGGATGGTCTGGGTGACTATCCACAGAATCCAATTATTCAATTAATCGTTCAAACACATCAATTGTAATTTTTTACTTCCGATTCCCATCACTAATGTTTACCAATAATATAGAACTTCATAATCGGCTACCAGGCAGATCAACTGGTACAATAGTGTCTGTAGATCCTGGGTTTGCACCAGGGCGGCTACATTTTCTCCTTTCCTGTTACAAATTTGACGCCCAACTAAAATACCAACAGTGATGGTATATTAGGGTCTTTGAGGGCAGAAACTTTGAAAAAGGAGAGAGGAGTGTGCCAGGCCCATGTAGCTCAGTACAAGGGTTTGAGATCTATACAAACCGACGTGGGTAACGTACATTTTACTGGCGTTTGGTCCCAATATCCGGTGAATATGACGTCATCATTTGACGCAATTTTCGTGAAGTTTTGAACACTGAAAAGTGTGACTAATCAGTGGTAAATTGTAGTTTACCCACATTGTTTTGATTCATCGAAACTGTCATATTGGTAGAGCTTCTAGTTTTATCGTATCAAATATATTCATAAAAGAAGTCACATAAATGCTTCCCCATCCATTCATCAAAGCATGCGCAGTATGGGATAGGATTGACAGAGCGGGACTGAACGAATAAATGGTAACTGCCCTATTTAAATTTTTGTGTCTGCAAGTCATTTATTGTAAAAGGTGAGAATATGTAGCGTCCAGACTAGGGTTCGAACCCAGGACCCTCCTAATACTAGTCAGAAGCTTTAGAGCTACCAACATTCGAGTTTCTTATGTGGTCATATGTGACTTCAAACTAGGGCTGTCACGGGTACTAAATTTTGTCCCCGGGTACCCGAATTTTAGTACCCGACCCGTACCCGGGTACTCGACACAGATCTACTGCTTTTGTAACAAATTGAGTTACGTTATGTTTGCTGTTTAGCAAGATTGGTTGATCGACAGAGATTCGATGAAATCATATGTGAGTTCAGTAAAGATAGCTTCAGTCGTTAATTGTCTACTTCATTTCTATTTGACATTCATAATTGCTAATGAGCTGCCGTAAAGTGTCAGTCTAACCAGCGTGTCTGTAGCATATACCAGTCCCAGAGGAAATGTTTTTGCACATGCGCAACAGGAAGTACTACATTCGGACGGTCTCTTGTGTTATCCGATATGACTATAGTGTGACCTATTTAAGTGCACATGTCCGTCAAGCATCAAAAGACGGTCATGAGAAATAAAATGTATTGAAAAGATAAGGTGTCATCCTTGGTGAGTGAAAACAAAAACAAATGAATTGGATTTTGTAATACTTTTGATATACGTTCTAGACTTGTTAACGTACATCCAGACGAATTGTCCTATTTTGACGGGTACCCGGGTACACTTTTTTTGACCCGGTTACATCCCCAACCCGACCCGTAACCGGGTACTCGGGACTCTGTTAATCTTATGCCTACTTCAAACTGATAAGCAGGAATTTGAAGATAGGAAATACTATGTGAGCTTAAAGACAGAATGAAGAACTTTGACCAGAAGGACAGAATGAAGAACTTTGGACCAGAAGGACAGAATGAAGAACTTTGACCAGAAGAATAATTTTAGGTCAGCTTTAAAAAAAGTTAATATTTGGCTGCAGTTATTATATCTAATTAGCTAGGCATCAAAGACAGAAGAAAGTGGAACTAGAAGACAAACACTTGGAAAAGGACTGAATGAGAAAGTGATATAAGTCCTCGTCAGTATTTGTCTTATGTCTTTCCTTGCTACTGTATGCTTCATTCTCTTGCTACATCTAAACTTATTTTTAGCAAGGAATCTGGTTTTGCCTGGTGTCTGTGCAATGTTGATGTATACCTCAGATTATTTTATCCAGCGTACAATGGAGTCTATGTTATACAGTGTGGAGGAAAGGATGTGTTTGGACCGACAGGTGCTGTAGTACAGAGAAATATTAGACATTGTTAGTGCTAGTTTATATGACACTTGCATTTAAGTTACTGAGATACAGAAGAAAAAATCCAAAGATATTAGCTGCATGCATTGGTCTCCAAATACAGCAAAACATCTGTAAACTAATCAGGCTACAGGGTTCAAGCTCATGGATAGAACTAAATTCTGAAACAAAATGGTAAACACATGATCACTTAAAGACAAATTGTGGCAATTTCTAATACTTATTTGGTAAATGTTACTTGATGCGAGACTGAATGGACTTTGTAAATGACAACACACATTGCAAAGACAAATATATGGAAGATGTTTCTTGAAGTAAGACTTAAGGAATCAGCAGAGAGTACAAAGACAAATACAGAACTGAAACAAAGCAGATATTGTGGCATCCTGTACATGTTAATCCAAATAAAAATTAAATGAATCATTATCAAAACAGTCAACATTTTCTTTCTATGTCTCGAGACATATTGGAGAATTCACAAAACACTCCTAAAGTCTACTTGATGCCATAATATAGGTAATGGTATTAGAATCATTGATGATTATGATGCAATGATATACATATTATACAGTTGTTTCTGATATTAGCTGTATGTCGTATATAAAATGCCCTAAAAGTTTTATGTCGCGAAAAAAAATGTCCTTTTTTTTCCCAGTGCCCTGCCCTTTTCAAATCCTAGCTGGAACACTGCTGCATGGATATTATCGTTTATACTTATCTAATATATATGTACACATATATACTGAGGTGGTATAATACATGTGCTTTATCCTCTATCTTTATAACTAGTTGTATAATGTATATCTTCTTGTCAGCAGCCAAGTACGAATCTAGATATCTATAACCTGTAAAAAGATGAATAAGATTAGTACTGTGTTTAAAAAAAGATGCTTAACCACTGACAAAACATAAACAATACCCATCATTTGAACAATAACTGATGTTTTATGTCTAGTTATAGTGTTTATGTCCATTTTGTCCTGAAAATAAAAAAAAAAATGTCATTTTAAAATTAAAATTGGAACGATATATATGAATTATTTTGCACATATGTTTGTGTGGAAATTTATTTTTAATTTTGTGGAAGCATAACTGTATGAATTATTAATAATGTACATATTATTAATAATGTACATATTACCACTTATCGGCTGATTATCTATTATAAAGCTTATAGTCTGTAGATACTTTTTGTAACTTGTATTAAAATGTGTATATATCTCCCCTCATAAAAGATCTGGTTTCCACACCCAGTTTAATATAATTTCATATCCTTTTTACCGAATTCGACCCAATAAGTGCCCATGTTCCTATAAGCGCCCATCCCCCTTTTTGAGGCCTCAAATTCAATTGCCCAGGCATAAATAAAGACCAAAACCACTCAACAGTATAGATTTGCAATAATTTCGTCTAATTAGCACCTTTTCATATTTTTTTCAATTTTTTAAGCGCCCAGGGCGCTTATTGGGTCGAATACGGTATATCTTTTTCTTTG
>SAYR01001069.1:0-10806 GCA_004382745.1 Argopecten irradians irradians | reverse complement strand
AATGATAGCACCGAAAGAATGTTATAGATGAAAAAAAAACTAGCTAAATATGTTGATAAAGATTCCACTCCATTAAAAATATTTAGATACACGGCATATAATTCTCAATGTGCACTTTTTAATACACCATGATCTACCAGATAAACTCAATGTCCCTATTTACATTCATGTTCTATCAATTGTAAGCTTCCGATATACTTTTTTGATAATCTTGAAAATAATATGGACTCTTTCAGAAGTGAAATGTGGTGATCGTAAACAACTTTAATGTACCACATTACAAAATCTTCAATTCAGAATCTGTCGTCTGTGTGTTAAAGCACGATGTATGATAGCACATGAAACCAGAACCCGAAACAGGTTTAACAGAATTTCAATAAAATGATTAGGAGAATACAAAAACAACAAGTTTCTCAATTAGTAGAATGATTACAACATGTTTTATGATTTGCAATGTTCATTTTCCAAAATGGTCAAAGCAATATTTTGAATATATGCGTATTTTATTCTGAAATGTTTTACCGGTACAGTATTGAAATATATGTAGATCTATAATGATTTATAATTTTATTATTGCACAACTCTACGAACTTAACTCCGGTATATCATGTATAGAAATTAAAGGGACAATTCACTCAGACTAATTCTTTTGCAACCAAGAAGATAAATATTGCATAAATGTATTGCTCTAGATTTCTTATGAAAAATTTAACAAAATATATTGACAAATTTTACGTCATTGATAAGTATTTTAAATGATACCGTTGTAATTACAAATCGTTGATAAAAACGATTAAGCCGGTACAGTATATACTCTGTATCCATACCCGAGCTAAAGTCACGCACGCTAAACAAATGAACTACATAACCACTGAGAAGGTAATAAAATGATTTTTAGGCAAGACAATTCACCTAATAAGGTAAACCACTACTGTCAGAGCGATTTGAGCACTTCAAGTCAAAGGTTGCATTACTCTACGAGCAAGGGACAGGGTCCTCCGACAACAGATGTCGACCCAATGTGTTAATGGTGACGACAGCGAAGCGAGTTTGAAAGTTTCCACCACGCATTCACCACCAGGACTTTCAAGCCAGTATCAAGTAAAAACCGACTGATCATAATTTCCATTAGAACTGGTTTTTTCCCGATATATGATACAAATCTTAATGTTCCTCTTAGATGAAATGTCCCTTTAAGGCTTTGAATGAAACTATTACCAATAATAATGAAGAAATGTTCTTGAGTAAAATGTTAGAATCAGATCCTAAAATAACATTTGGTCATCTTACATCATCACCTGACAATTTGGATTAGTAAACTTAATCAATTAGAAAAAACAAATTGCATTCACGCCATCTCCTATCTCCGACTGTGCAAAACGTAGTCTGTGAAAACATGCATATCACTACATGTCAGAAACAATTGCAAAAAAAGAAAAAAAAAACCGTTGTATTCTGTTTTATAGCTAAGAAATAAAATAGATTTTAAATTGTATGTATTACACTGAGTAGATGAATAAAATATATGACACAAACGATTGCGAAACCAATCGAAATAAAAGGGCAAATCCCCCCGCACGCAAGAAAGCGAACATGTTAATCGACTTGAACTTACCAATTTGAAAACATTCAAGGAAATGTCATGAATAACGCGCATTCGAAAGCAATGAATAATTATGCTATGGATGCAGTTTTAAAAAGAACTAAAATAGTTTCCGATTAAAATAACCCAACTTGATATTATCAATGTAAAGCGTTTGGCGTTTAATTAAATGCAAATCATGAAAGGCAAAAGCTGCACCTGAACATTTAGAGAGATGAAAAGGTAAAAATAGATAAAGTTGAATAACAAATTCGTTCCGTTAATTGCATTGTTGTTTGTTGTTTGTTTAAATTTAAATAACCGGACAGAGCGTCATTTTGGGCCCAAACTTACAAATTATACATGACATTTTAACAAAAACATCTGGAACATGAGCCCTGTGTTGTGTAGGACAGAGAAGAGTACCGGGGAAATCCCATATGTAGGATAGGGGTATCTCTTTTATTCATGATGTTGGAATCGTACAGGAGGTAACTTTTGACCATTTAACGGCCACGCACTATAGCAATACAAAATGTATACTCAATATTTAAGTTGGTCTGAAAGATGCTACGACCCGCTGACGAAGGTATTTTGTCTCCATTAAAAACAGCCAGCAGATGAAATTAGTTGTTTTTCTTCAGTACATTTGAAAAAAAACACCCCCGGCATATATACCCTTTACATCCTGAGATAGAGTACTAGCTTTGCATGTTTGACACTATACATGTCATATTGATATTACATTTATATGTTTTGCTAGTATGACTTCTAAGCATGACCTCATCACCAATAGGGGATACGTCGGCGTCTATTCTCACCAACACACTAACTCACGAGTTGACCTAGAACAAGGCGAATTAACAATATCCACGTCTCGTGACCCACGTCATATCACTACGAACAATGACCCTGATATTAAAAACATTGTATAATATCTAGTTCCGCCTCGAGCTAAGGTATCTTCATGCAAAATATTTTGCTCAAAAAAACTTAGTGATCTTAAAACGGGCCCACAAAGTGATACCACCCCTTTTAATTCATCCTCAACTACCAATAACGTCTATCATGTCAGACACTGAGTGTGTGCGCGAGCGAGATATAATGTCGTATCTTTTCCCGTACCTATAAGATGTTGAAAACGGAAAAAGCCATCTCCATGATGAAAGATAATCTTATGTGAAAGAAAAACTGCTATAAGATTACATAAAAAGATCATTTCTCAACCTGTCAATAACCCACCCAAATTTGGATCGATTAAATTTAAAATTCAAATGTTTATAGTGTAAAAAACATAGAACATAGCTGGTGCTATTTTACTTATTAAGCCCATATTCTCCGTTCCATAATTTTTACAGTTATATTTGATGGTTATTACCTTACTACCAACAAAATAAATTACAATTCATACACTTCTTAAACATTGCGTCTCATACACTATGTTAAGACCTATAGAAACGATGGGTCCTGGAGTTGCATTACAATGGGGAGGAGCATATTAAACCAATGCAACATATATAACCACATACTTGACAACTTTGTTAATAATAAAGCGAAATTTATAGCATAGAATTTGTACACACGAACAGATCACAGAAAGCAGCCAACCCCCGAAAGAATAGAGCGAGAAATTCATTACACCTGAATAACCAAAAGGCCCTAAATCTGAAGGTCCCAAAAAATATGTGGACACGTACCGTTTTAATCGCCAGACTTAAGACCATGTAATGATGACATCCCAAAATAGAAGCAGTCCTCCGTCGCGACAGGCCCAACATCTCAAACCAAAGAGAATAAAATCATCCATCTACCTATTCTGAAACAAATAGTAAAACCGAATGATTGTATACTCCCCGCTTTTTGTTGCGTTCGCAAATTCCTTTTTATAAACTCTTACCCATTTAAATTAGCCAAACATTACTGCCAATAGCTACCCATAAATAGAACCTTTTTGATCGGGACAGAACGCCCGATCTAATTCCCATTATATGTTAAATCACTCTTTATCCTTTGATAGAAAAAAGAGAAAGAGATAGAGCCATAACATAATACTTCATTCTAACTATCAAAAATAGTCGTAGCGATGAATTATAGAGAGTATATCTTTTTTCTACAACCCGCTATAAGCAAAAGAGCTCTACTCAATGGGTCTGTCTCCTGTGTATTGCTAAAATACGAGACTCCCAAATCGACAACCGTGAGGCACGCCAGGCGTAGCGGCCCTATAGGGGAACCTGCGATAACCAATTAAAAGATAGAAAGATGGTGAGAATGGTCCATTCAAGCTAAACTTTCTGTGAAGAACCCAATAGCGAAATATTAAATATAACCTCAACTTACTCCGCGCCGTCTATAATTTCCCCACTAATCATTAAAAGTATCCTGTATATATGCATTGGCACCTTTAGCATTTTTTATGCCTTGGCGATGCATCTAATACTCACCGATTCAGTCTGATAAATTGTGATCATCTGTTATTCTCAATAAAAATGCCATGTCGTTTTGATTGACTATCCGATCATAAACTAATGATCTATATCGCAATGATGCCCTACAACCTCCGTTTGTGAGCTCCAAACAATAAGGAGTAGACGCTTATTACCTGTATATGATTGCTCCGAGAAAAAAAGGGTCTCCAGTTTCATAACGACCTATATCGTGTGCTGAATAACAGAAATATAAGTCAAATCAGGCAACCTGAAGATAACAGATACTTATCACCACCGTGCCCCATATTAGTCCAAATTAATGTCTCAATAAACAATGCGCCTAAGCTCTTCGCCCCTGCCCGGTTGAACCATCTATTATATTGAGAGTATATGAAATGTATGATGACACCAGCGGATTAGGGAGCCGATGTCCCCTCTGTGAATTCTCCAAGATAAGAGATTGCCATTTTAGAACTCCCTACTAACTAACTAATAGGTGATCCTAGTGGTAGAAGTCTCATAAGACTATATGAACATTTGAGACAGATCCCTTCTTATCAAGTTTAAGTACTATGTAAGAATAACATTTGCCTAAGAAATAGCCCTAAAACGTGCCCAATGTTATTTATACAACACATCATTTGAACGTATCAAAGACCTTATACGCCACCTGCCTTGACCTTGTACGACTCCACTATCTTGTATCAATCTCGTACCACTTGAGATCCAAAATACTTGCTGATATGTCAAATGGAAGAAACTAGTAGGCCCAAATTCAGGCGGTATATATATTCCTTCCTACCCAAATAAATTTTAAACCCACAATTAAAGAAGAAAATAACCTCAGTAGCCTATTTCTGCCTATCGACACATTCTAGTGGCCAGGAATAGTAAACTTAGCACAATCCACAACATCTTTTGAAAGCTATTATAACAAATGTCCATTATACTGAAATACCTCCCAAGTTATATTCACCCATAAGATATTCGTGTCTGATGCCGCCACTTTTCCCACTCCGATTGATATTTATACAAACCAGCTACAGCACTCAATTAGCAACCACAAGCTCCTCAAAAACATGCCACTGCCGCGAACAAAGTCCTAAAAGTACACCACGCAGCAGCGCGGTATATGTAGGCAAAAACCGCGCGTATGGACTGGTTTTTCCTTCACCATTTTTGTTGTATTTATGATATTTGAACAAGTGACATTATTTTCCCGCCCTCTTCCCTTTTGCCTCTTCTATCGATTCCCTACCACATTACCCCCTTTAGAAATTATCTCATACTAAAGACACACACATTCTTGATGCGCATCACTTGTCTCTTATAATTCAAGCTACACAAGAAACGACAGTACCGGAGCAAAAGATTAAAATCGCCGGCTATTGCACCCTCAATTTTTGACTATGTGGTTTGGGCCACTAGTTTCCCATAAGATTGATTGTGTGACGTCCACTTTTAATTTCGCCCATGACTCCGGAAGCCCTCGGAACCCAATTAACAATGCCCCATAGTAATAGGTCTGTAATGTAACCATCCCTTTTACCAAAAAAACCTATGTATATTAGTTGTTCAAGTGCTCATGTGGCTCCATAAGGGGTGCCAAAACCAATGGGGCAAAGGAAAAATAAGTTACGCATTATAATACGTCTACTGCGCTTCCATAGAGTCTAGAAGTAATTAACGCCAAAATTAAGAACAATATATAAACATGAAACAAATGAATCAGCCATTGTAAGTGGATTGGATCAAAAAATCGAATTCTCAAAACAAGGTGAAAACAAAGATTAGTCCATGATAATCAGTGATTAAGGGAGCTAAAAACTTCCAATCAATCTAGTCTCCAGCTTAATATGTTCCAAAGATAGGCATAGAATGCGTCTGGCGGCCAACTTCTCTTTAAGTCTCTAGTGTTTCCGATATCAATCCCGCTTTTTCCAAATTCACATAAATAAAGACTGTATGAGAGAACCGTGTGTTCTCATTTACATTAAGTGGAGTCCTGAAAAGATTGGAATGTTGTACCCTACCAGAAAATGTGTGAAAGTTTTATTATATCTGCAACATCCAAGATATAAACCCTTATGTGGGTGTTTAGTTACCCCCACCAAGTATAAATAAAAAAATACTTCTCTAAAAAGTAAGTCTATTGACACACTGAGAAACATGATTTTTTACAACGACCTTTGCGAATGAAAAAATCTAATAGAATCGGCATTTGCTCTTTGCGGTGCGAACATATATCGCATATAGGAAAGCTGGAAAAAAAGACAATTTAAGTGAATTTGCAATGTGTCCTTATTAAAAAAATTATTAACAGTTTTTTATTTGAATGTGCCCATCATAATAAAAAAACAAGAGCCCACGAAGATAGAGCAGCATAATCCCACCCCGGAAAACGGAGGAATATAAGACAGAATATAATGTATGTCCCCTGTGGGTTTGGTGTTTTTAATTGTAGGCCTATGTTTTGTGAATGTTGCTGGTGTTGATCGAAGTTTTGCTCTCAAAAATCGTTGAATATTTCCATGGCACATACGTAGGTACGCACAATTGACTCTTGTCAACCTCCTGGCTAATACGCCCAGCCTCAGATGAAAATTTAAACATGAACTTGGTAATTATTTTTTGAGTTATGAGGAATCCGGAATCCAATAACACATCCATAAGATTTGTACCTACCCAGTTGAGAAACACCCCGAAATAAACTCCCTTAAATGATTGGATTGAGTTATTGCGTGCATAGAGAGTATCATAACCACATCAAAAAAATGCCTTAGTATGACCAGTGAAAAACACCTGAAATTTCAATGTATTACCACCTCCAATTTTGAGCTTTTGAGGGGACGTTAGAATAAATATACCCAACAATAAGGATATGTAGGTTGTACTATCAAGTGGAACCGATGTACAGGCCTATTGCAAACTCATTTTTATATTATGTGTATCCGGGTATAAATATCCAAAACAAGACCTACAAGAATGAAGACTTATACAGTGAAACGATTTATGATTACACTTTTTGTGCTTATAAGTCCATAGAACACTAAAACAATTAAACTATTCATAAAGTTATTGTATCTTATGAACATACCAATCTGATCTAAGTCCCCTAATCCAGTATGTAGACTTTTATGATATGTATCAAATATAAATCAACATTATTGAAGTCAATCAGCCAGATCAAAGAAATGTCGTCTGAACATATCAGATCACGAGGCTTTTGTTAATGGTTTAAGAATGATAATAATAATTAATATAAGAGTCCATAACAAGAACTGAAATATATTGTGTTTATAAGCAAGGTTAACATCTTTAAGGTAGTACAACGATATTTTTGACACTCACTCAAGTTTCTGGTAAATTTACAGGCCCTACTGAAAATGTTTTTTTTACGAAATCTTTATTTTACAATAAACATTATTTTATTTGTTTATGTGCACTGAATATAAATTCATTAAAGAAAAAAAATTCAAGAAATGAAGACAGTGAAAATTAAAACATAATTGATTCAATTTAAGCATTTTTAAATCTTGTTTTGCTTTCTGGAAAATGTACAGTTTAAATCACCCCATTGCACATTGTTATTTGGTCCACAAACTCCAAATGTTTGGTAGGGTAGGAAATGATATAATCCGATCATTCGTCCTATTTTTCACCTTTCAACGTGTGAAAAAAATCTTTTAACAGCAAAATAAACATTTAGATCGTTAAAGTTAAACTTTCAGTCATTCCATAGCTGAATTTTTATGTTTGTACCGGAAGTAAACGGAACCGGAAGTAGAACGGATATCAACAGTACCAGGCGAACAGGTTAAGATGGATTTTCAACTTTATACTACGACAACTGGATTACATATCAAAACATGTTAACTATCCTTCCTAATCCGTTGCCATGGAACTCAATTTGCGAATGATACGAAGAAAAATACACGAAAATACAAGTAACAATTTACGACAATTATGTAACTGTTATAAAATTTTATAGAAAAAATCTCAGACAAAAATAATCAGATATAAATTACCACGAAGCTGTGTCAAAAATCATAGCATAAGTTACCCGAAGTTTCGTAAGCGGTAAAACGTCTCTATTCCATTGTCAATATCTACCGGCTACGGAGAAAGTTGCGAATATTATTTAATTTCAGTTTATAATCCATTAACTTTGTAAGAGATCTGTATTTTTTATACTTGCCGGATTAGATTTTTAAAATTAAACTGCGAATTAACTTTCCCTCAAAACCGACGGGTTAACACTAGTAACCACGTGCCGTGATCCAATGTAGACGATATCGCGAAACCTTCCCCATATGACATGATTACGCCCGCGAGAGCCCGAAGAATACATCCGTGCGGAATAAGTCTGAAGCGAATGATATCGACACACTGCCGATCTTACTAACTCACGCCACCAAACCACAAGATCTGGCATGTTGAATCTGTCTTGTTTCTGTTGGTGCGCGCCATATATGTCACAACGTCGGACTGAAATGACTACTAGATTAAGGAGAGTGACTTATTTATAAAGTATCTGATTTGCGTGTGATCAGTGTTTTATAGAAAGTTGACATATGCAGAAGAAGTTTTCCAACCCTATTACAAAAGACAAACCTTAAGTAACGCTATCTACGTATACCCGCCACAGTTCTACCCCCAAAAATATTAAACAATGACCTTAACCCAAATAATAAAAACCAAAACACACAGGCATTAACCCCATCCATATAATTGAGTACCAGCTATTGGGAGGTGATCATTGTTATGGAACCCTATTGAGCCTTATTAAACCTCTATGTGCCCTAAATGAGACTGGGCTCCCGAAAATTATTCTGATATCGTGTTTATTTTCTACCTTAGAGTAATCTATTGATAAATGCGCATTTAAGTTGTGAAAATTAAAAAGTCTGTTTATAAAAATTATTTCCTAATATGGTCCTTATAGTGTTTTAAATTAATCGCGTTCCTAATTATCCATGCATACTTAGTTGCAAATATCTGGACATTCGACTATCACTATATATGGGCTAATTAAATTAATACATGGCATGTCGACTGAGGCCTGTTATTAGCCATGGCTTACCCAATGCAATAAAAAGCCCGTAGTCTATTCCGTGACCTCATATTTGCCCCATGTCCCAACAAGTATAGTCTACCCATATTTCTCCTAAGTAAAATTAAATAAAAATTTTTCACGAAAATTGACTGGTATACTATAAAAAAAGCAAAGCAAACGGAATTATAAGTGTTGAAAATAATCATCCGTAATTATTCTCTTGTATGGAAACGACTTCCAGTGTGGATTTCTTCGATTATTTCCCCAATAAATGGCACGGCATGTAGAATAGTTATAGTATTACATATAGATTGTAAGGGAAAATTAGCCCCGAATAAAAAGCATCGAATAACCATGGGTCAAAGAAACCTTACCATATACTCTTTCATAAGTGAATATGCATAAGGATAAGGGCATATTCTCCCTCAGGGTAGTTTCAACATGGAATGTTGAGCTAATCTACACCTTTCCGGCAGGCCATCGGGTACCTTTGACTATAAACATTTTGATGACACCATCGGGGGCAATAGAAGTATCCATTCCGTCATTAATTCGTTCTATCAAAGAGTCTCAGATATAAACATTATAAGGCTAATATTTAAGTTCTACACAAAACACATCAATGTAAATGTCACTCTGTTAAAATACTATGTTACAAGTATGTTCTTAGGATGAAACCAAGCCAAAAAAACAATTCACTTTGTTGCCCAATTAACTTAATAAGTTACCATATATGTTAAATACTTCACAAAAATGAAGATTTTGAGACCTAACCCAACCATTGTGCTCCCCTATTGAGTCTGACCAAGTGTTGCTTCATTTTCCCAGCCTAGCCCGCTGCTTCTAATAATGTAATATAATGAACTTTTGCGCTTGAGTAGTGACAAATAATAATGGCCATTTTCGAACTTTTCATCCTCTGTCATAATCTATAGTAGAGTAAAATATGACGTTGCCCCATATGTAAAGCAAATTGTTTTCCCTCCAAGTTTGTTAGTATATTTTTGGTATACCAAGAAATCACCCTAAATCAATATCTAATAAGCCTCCTATACTCTTGATTTATGTTAAGTATGACCAAAATACCCCCGGCCACCTTTACCTTTATAAAAAAATAGTAGTTAAAATTCAATGAATAATCTCCTAGTTTTGAAGAATAACCTGAAAGTACCCTAGAAAATTAAACTAATCCCATAGCTGTGCAATTTCTCGCTCCCTAGATACGCTATACACAAAAATAGTGCTTATTATATCGGAGCTAGCTACAAGTGCAATATTTATAGTTTTATTACCAATTATTATTGCACAATGTGTGTTAAATTGGAATAACAAAAATCGAATCACATTTATTAGATTGTGATTAATGAGGTTAATTCATAATTCGATTATTATTCCCGCAGTTGAAAGGACGAAAGATATCCGTGTGGTTTTGTCTGCCTGTTTTTGTGTTTTGTTTGGTTATCTTTTTTTAGGTTCATTTAACATTTTTTTTTACTTTCAATTTCCTCCGATTATAAGACTCAGATAGCCAGTCCCAATGTCATAAAGTGAAATAACACGAAAGTGAATAAATAACCTCCTGCTGCTCAAAACTATCTTTCGGAATTTCATACATATCAAAATTTATTTTTATCTGTTTATAACTCTATTAACAGCGAAGATCGAAGGTTATATGCGGAAATCTTGATTAACGAACTAGATTTCAAAAGATGTCCATGTGCCCACACGCAGGCAGAACG
>SAYR01001031.1:1583421-1624684 GCA_004382745.1 Argopecten irradians irradians | reverse complement strand
GTATTTGCGCAGGTACTTTTTAGGCTGAAAAAAATCTACTATCAGTATATTTTTGCGCATAAAATTTTGGGAAAAAACGATGTCCAGGGAGTCCCAAAATCGATATATGAAGGTGACAATTTCAATGGCAAAATATTCCCCTAAAATGCTTGACAACTTGCACAAAGAAGTGTTGTATTAAGAAAAAAATAACATATTAAAACCGCATCGTGTTTTTTTCTTTTATGGCGCACCTTACCTGAAACTAAAATATCTTGCAGATGTCTAAAAATCGGGCAGTGCCGGTCGCCGTACTCCGTGCACATGTCAATGTTTTGAGATATTATTTTTATTTCATTCGTTACTGGTGTGCAAATTATACAAGTTTTTACGGTATAGCATTATAAATTTTGTACTGAATTTGAGGTAAATGGCATTTAGTTTTAGAACAGTGATATTTGGGATTTAGTGCAGATTTGACATTTCGCTATCATCTTCAAAATCCAATTCAGCACAAAATATTTGACCCACAAAAAACCATTATTTTTACAAAACATCTATAATCATATATAGATCATTCTTGATACTCAAGGGTGTACTATCACGGATGTTATATCCATCCCTGAATATTTCATAGCAAAAATGCAGGCACTGTGTTAGACAACAGATATCGTACATCAAAAGAATCAAATAATGGTATACTGTGGTTGACTGTATGGCTTTGAAGTTGGGTGTCGCAGTACAAAGGAAGTCTATACAGACATGTGATTGGTCAGTTTCTTTCTCCTGAAATAACTTTAGTTTAGCAATTGCAGGTGTGGATAATATGGCAGTGATAGAAACCCCTGGAGTATCAAGGATGTATATAGTTATATACATACCTTGAGTTTCCTAAGTTCTTCTTTCAGTGGAGGCAAGGAACTCTTCTTCCCGATCATACTGGAGTAGATTCTAAACAAACATTCAAATATCAAATCACTTTTCAAGATCTTTTCAACAAATGACAATTATGCCCCGATGAAATTTACTACATATAACTTATCCATGTAATATGGTACATTTTTCCATAAAAACTCAATTTCCCCAAACACTTAATACCAGAAATAATCCATAAAAGGCTATTTAAAGCTGTTACACAGGTACATGTATATGTTATTCCTTTTGAAAAGTTGTACCTTATTTTGTCCCCCAGTTCCATTGAGTCTTTGATCATCCTCTTCAGGAAGTTGACCTCACCTCCTTCCACGATTTTCTCTGTGAAACTGGCTGTACAGACTGACTTTGGGTCGGCACGACTGTAACTACGAGATTTAGCTACAGCTTGGGCCTCCACGTGATCGGCAAAGAACGGAGGATTACACATACAGAAGTCAAAGGTGTCTGGTTCATCTTTAATGGCATCACATAAGATGGTGTCATCAACTGCGTTTACTTTCTTCACTGCAAATGAATGTAAAACAATGTTCACAGCTTATAGAACATAGGTTAAACTCATTTTATCAACATGTTTTATAAAATTCATGTCATTTTCCAATAATATTATCATTATAACATGTAAAGACAATGCAGTATTTTGTATTAAAACATCATATAGGAATAGGACATCTGAATCATGAGTATACTTTGCTACCGATATTTTCATTTACAAAATATGCTTTACTTTCCATTCGAAAAGGTTTTGTCAAGCCTCAGCAAAACAAAAACCGTTCATTCTCATATGAAGGTAATATTTCATACCCGGGTATATCACATCAACTGATAGTCAAAGTAAGTAGATATTTATCAAACAAGAATTCAGCAAAAGTGGAAGGTCTCCTACACAGCAGTTTAAAACATTGCAAAAAATAGTTATTTACAGTTGAAAATATTATTGATAATTAGGTGAAGTTATCAAGTCCCGTATAAACTCAAATATTGACGAATTTTGACCAGTATCAAACCAATCAGAGATCTCATTTATATAAAGCAATATATATACCAAAGGTTAGAATTGGACAATAAATACTGAAGTTATCGAACAGAAACCTTTTCCCAGACGCTGTCGACACCAACACAAACACAGACATAGTGATACCTATATGTCGCCCTTGCGTAGCAGATAACACAATAACTGTTGTTTTACAAACAAACACTCCAAACGTTTTACCTTTTATTCTCTCAGTCATTCCATTGGTTTCTATGTTTTTCTGCGTGAACATGAAATTTTTATCGTCCACCTCTGTAGCCAAAAAGGTCCAGTCATCGTGTAATTTACAGGACAGTATGGGGTATATACAGCTTGATCCTGTACCTACAACAGCAATAAGCCTAGGTTTTTAGTGCTTCATTCAATGTATCATCATATGCATGCACATCTCTACACAAAATAAAACACAATTTTGATTAAACGGCCTGAAGCACTATAGGATTTTATTCATAGTTAATTTTCTTTAACCATGAAAACTCATGTTAAATTGCTGCTTATTTTCCTCAAAACACTTTACATTTGTCTAGAGTTTCATGATCATTAAAGGATATAAGATCATAAGATGTTGAACTTTTAAAGTTTTATCCCCTTGTAAGATATTACACTTAAACCATTTTCAGTGAATCCTGTCTAATCCGACACAAGATTTTTAAGATATTCTGTTAAATCCAACACTACCATATTCCCACGAAAAACAATAGTCAACAACAATGAATACCTGACTTCTCTGACACCCTATCTAATCGGACCAAAGATTAGGACCAAAGATTTGTATGCCCATAGAGTCGGATTAGACAAGTTTCATTGCATAATAGATTTTAAAGCATATGGCAAAATAACCAAGACTGCCAATTAAGATATAGATTTGGAGTATTAGGTAAGGTATAACGAATTGATTAAAATCTACAGAATGCTATTTATTAACCATCTGAATCCGTTATTCTGTTTGCATATTTCAGAGTTATCTCCCTTACAGAAGGTATAGATTAAGACATCTATGATGAGTAAAATTCTTGTTATTTCTGCAAAAAAATTTTGATGTTACGCTCCCAAATATATGACCTCATAATCAAAACCTAACTGCAAGGGCAGATAACTGTATAATACCAGTATGTACAATGTAAAAAATTGAAATTATGCAATATGAATACCTATATCTATGCCTTTTATACATTTCCCTGCCCTTGATGCCGCGAGAACATCCTCAAGCCAGTGTATATAGTTTAGGCGTAGCGGTACTGTAGGGACAAGTCTATCCAAAGGAAGTTCCATCTTCAAGTCAAAATCGTCTTCCAGTAAGGTTTTTGATAGCTGTCTCAGTGAATCAGGATGCTTGAAATCCAGGAACAGTTTGCCTGTTACATCAGGAAACACATATTTCCTGAAGTCAGGATATTTCAGTGCTAACTCCTGAAAGTTTGGCTTTTTATTCTTGTACAAGTTCCTCGGGTGCATAAACTTATTTAAAGCCATTCTGAAAACTGTTCCTTATTACATCCAAAGTCTTGATGGCACTAAATGATCTGCAAAAATAAGGAAAAATGGATAACAACATTCTGTATATAGGTCATCATTGATCAAAATTAATTCTTTGACTATTGATATAAAAGAAAAAAATCTTTGGATAAAATAAAAAAGACGAAGTGGGTTAAAAAAATGCATGCTCACTTTTTCTTTAACTAACAATTTAGACATTTGTAAAAGAGATCTTCAGTAAAAGTGGTAACTTTCTGATATTATTTGAATAGCATGAAATTGAAAGTAGGTCAAGGTCATTTTGCTGAACAAACTTGAAAGTTCATGCCACAGGTCCAATATATTCTATAGGCCTTTGCACTTGAAGTTATTGCCAATTAAATAAGGAGTAGTTTTAAGATTTCATCTGAGCAATTAAGGCCTTTCTGTAACCTTGAATTTAAACAATGCTGCTAGGTCTTCATTCCAGTATGGCACAAGTCCAATATTAGGTCTCTTGTTTAAAAGATTTACTGATAGTAAGCCTATCCGACACTTATAGCAATGACCTTTAATGAAGGTCAATAAAACATTCATCAGGTCCCTAACTATCTCTCCGTTATTTTAAGCCTATTTAACCCGTGACAGAGCAAATTAAATGATTGATTAATTAATCAGTTAAAGACATAGAAGGTTTACATTTTATAATCTACATGTACCATGGGATACTAAGCAGATATTTTTACTTGGGATTGAGGATGCTGGATAGTGGAGTGATACCTATCTTCATCTCCAACTTTACCACAACAGCTTTCAATTAACAGGTCCGGTAGCACGCTAAATCTGGCTATATAGCTGGATTTGACTATATAGCCAAATCTGACAACACGTTATAGTGGACAAATGTAAACAAACAGGTGAGGTCTGGTCACATTTTTCTCGTGGAGTATGAAAGCATGGATGACAAAACATGTAAATCGGTGATATGAATAATGTTTGACTACTTGTTCATTTGCAGGCAACTTTTTAAACTTCCATCGTTGCAATTATTTAGTATCCATTATCACTCTTCTTTGGTAAGAAAACTATAGCGAGGCGAACCAATATGGCGTCGTTGTGTCGTCTGCAGATAAGCATCCACATGATGAAGATTCGGGCCACAGGTGCACTTGGAGCATGCAGATCCCATGCAAATAGTGACCATGTGCAAAAAGTGCCATAGTAGGCTCATAAACAACAGGGTATGTGTGGATGCGAGTACCAAAAAATGCAACGACGGATTTTTAAAAGTTCACCGGAAATTATTTTGGATGACAAAAATATTTCGTTTTGCCGATTCTCAAGATTCGTCATTCAATTTTCGATGTGTACGCTGATTTTGTGACCAGGTATGTCATTTTTGTTTATATTTGTCCACTACACCTACTGTCAGATTTGGCTACATAGTCAAATCTAGCTATATAGCCAGATTTAGCGTGCTACCGGACCTGATTAATGACGGATATTTAAACTGGAACTCTTTCAAAATGAAGGTACAAAATAACTGGTTTCACTTTCTTCCTTAAATTGATATCTAATTAACATTGAATGGTTAAATTGGCAAAGAGACAAGTAAAAATAAAAACAATATATATTTAATTACCAGTTATTGTATATCTTGAATCATCTCTCGAAACATCATCTTGTCTATTAAGAATGCTTGTTAGAAGTCGTGCTAACATGCAGACATGTGCTTTGTTCAATATATAATCTTAGACCTGTCCGATTTGGAAATTACTTCAAATCTCTTAACTGGCAGTTCATTCGGATAGAAACAGCGTTTCTCAGTGTTACTGAAGAAACTCTATCGTTAAGTGTCACAACTGAAGTATCCTTATATCATGCTTCCACATGAAAACATGTAAACAACGTCTACAAAACGTAAGTTGGCGCAGACTTTGAAATAACGTCAAATCTCGCGTTGTTTTGTTTACGATATGACTTCCGGATGAGGTAATGAGCATGCGCAGTAAGTCATTATCGGGTGAAATTTACGTGTGGAGTCCTGCCAAAGAGGGTATTTTCGACGATTTGTGACAATTTTACAGATATAATTCAAGTATTTATACATGGTAAATGGTTCAAAATATCTGATGTTTATGTAGATTATCCGATGTTAATGATTTAATCTTGAAACTGATGTTTTCCTCATGGCCCAACTTTACAGATATGGCGGGGTGACATTTCACTGTCTGCAAAAATTATCATTCATTAGCTGAAATTTTAACTTTGAATCGATCCATCACTTTTGCCGTAATATTTGTATAACATACATTGCAATACTTATAGATATTGACCATTTATTAATTTAGAGAATAGCAAAATACTGCGATTGATTCCTGGCCATGTCATTTCTCAGTCTTCCTTCATTCTGATGCTCTTGACATCTGTCAGTGTCACGGTTATGACGATACACCATCCTACTCAGCAATGGATTTACACTGTGTCCATTGTTTTACAACATTGTTTCTTTTAAACACTAAGTTAGGTGACTTTGACATTGAACGTTACCTGTGGAATGCATGGTTATTTATTTACACCTTATGATTAACATTATAGAGAACATACAACATTGTTTATAATGACCATAGATCAAGAGACCCTGGCTGTGTCACAAACATGTTACAATCTTTAGAATGGGAGCCCCTAGCCCAAAGAAGAAAAGTAGCCAGACTGGTAACATTCCATAAGATCATAAATAAAACTGTTGCCATAACTCCATCTCAACACTTATCACAAGGAGACAGAAGAACTCGAGGTGTACACAAATTTAACCAAATTTACACCAACAAAAATGTTTACAAATATTCGTTTTTTTCCCAGAACCATCTCATACTGGAATTCCCTACCATCTTCAGAAGCAAGCATAACAAACCTGAACCCCTTCAGGTCTGCCCTTGCCAATCATTACCACCCATAAAAGAACAAGTTTTTATCATATAAAAAAAAAAAATCATGTAACCAACATTAAATTTCATGCCACCTCCCAGAGTCAAATGCACTCAACCCTTTGAGCCTGACTATATAAAATGTAAATACTTTTGCAATGGTCAATGTGAAAACCTTTAAATCCATTAATTTCATCACATTTAGTTTTGATAATGATAGGGATAAATTGATTCACCACTGAGTTTGGAATTGTTCCCATCCATGTTAACGAACTAACCTAATGTATCTTCACCAGAAGCCTAAACTGGCTTTCGACGATTGTCGGGCAGGTGACCACAAAAACCTACCTGCCCGACTGGCAATTTGACTTGCCCAATAAAATTTAATGAAAAATGATAAAATTTCTCTATTTTTATGATTGATTTATCATTCCTTTAGATTTTCTTAATTTTTGTGGGGTTTTTTATGAGCATAATGAAAGTTTATAACAAAATATGTTCTGTTAAGATAAATTGTTCCTATCTACTGAGCAGTTGACCAACTGAAAATTATCAAGAACCTTCAAGACCTAATAACTCCGCCAACACTACCAATCTGCTTTGATATACCGGTATCTTCTTAAGTCCACACATGCACAGTATCAGTGATTATTTACGAGATGAACAGGTGTCACCGGTAGTGAAAGATCGATTAATGAGTAGATTAGGTTGCATGTAGCCTGCATGACGAACAAAACACATATGAATTGATGAATTTTCAGTCAAAAGCTGGTCATGCATAATTAATCTTGCACATAATGATAAACTTTTGATTTCCACCATTGCCATACTGTTGCATTTGTTTACTATGCTTTCTGTAAACTTTTATAACATTATGACTGTGTCATCAAAGCGCTTGAATTATCACATATGTATACTACATGGGTGTACAAACATCTGTTTGACGGATATCAACCCTACATCAGCTCAAACAAGTAACATTGGCACTAAAATATCCTCCTGCCCAGTCGGGCAAGTCACAGGCGTAACTGATCGCCTGCCCCAGGCAGTCAAGCAATGGTTAATGTCAAGCCCTGGACTCCCAAAAATCAGATTTGACTCTTCAGTTTGAAGCATGTGTCTTTTTGTCATATATGTTTTGACTATTCAGTTTTCTCAATCTGAGAAATTGTGATTTGCCTTCTGAATTGTAAAAGTCAGGGGTCGACTGGACATCCTGTGATTGAGTCAGAGGATCCATGTACTGGAAAATAAACTTTAACTTACAACATGCGTGACCATGCTAATGATAATATTTGTGAAAGGCTTTAAGTGTTTGGTAAAAAGCTTTAGATATTTTATATTATGTTTCAGTTTATTATCTTTATTACATTATTGTCAGGGCAATCTCTATTACATTATTGTCAGGGCAATCTTGGGTCCTAGAATTGGATTTGCCAATAGAATTTTTTTGTAATTACATATGTATCAATGAAAACTTTTGTAAGTTCTTTCTTAGCTAGTACTATTAGACATTGAAATCCAATGTTCCCCATCCCATATAGATTAAACTAAACAATTGATAAATCATGAAAATTAAATACATGCCAGAACATGATTTAAGTGATAGTTAATCAGTTGTTATCAACCAATTATTGATTTTGAATTTGTGATGCTATTCACACACTAGCAACTTAATAATTCATTGCATACCTAGTTAGTGGGAACATTTCAGTGGTTCAGTATTGATATATGAATAATTCAAGTTCAGGTTTTCAATTGCTGAACATTGTTATATTACCTTGCCTTTGTTTTATTTTTCAGACTTGCAACAAAATGAACTAAACTGTTTTGCTGTATCTGCCTCCCATTGGTTAACCTTGGCACTTTAATCGGTGAAGTGTTTGGTGCATCCAAAGTTTCAAAATGGTTTTATCTCAAAGACAAAGAGAAGAACTGTAAGTAAATCACAATACAACCATTTAATTCTAAATTATTCATGTTTACTGTTATTCATGCATTTGAACCTGAATTTCATAGTATGACTTGATCTATTCTTGAAATCTGGCTTTAACTTTATAGATAAATTTTGTTGCTACATAATTCTATTTTCATGAAAATGAGGTTTTTGTAAGATTTTAACCGATGACCCATTTGTAAGAAAGTTGATTATAACTTATTTCATAATAACTGAAAGTGTATAAAGTCTGGTATTAAAAACTTGTTTTATACTGCATAGTGTTATTTTATCTTCAACAGAAATCGTGCAATAGCTGACTACCTTAGTTCTAATGGATACATTAGTGCTCTGGGAGAATTCCAGAAAGAGGCCTCCATGGTAAGTATTATAACATAAAAAAAAAATATTTGAATTAATTACAGAATTATAAATGTAAACTTATAATTGCACTCACATCTTACTTGTCAAACTTATCAAGAGCTTTCAGTAGTTACTGTTATCTTGGTCACTCTAATTGTTGACAATAAGTGGTGCGGTTATATTATGTCAAAACCATACGGAAGTCTACGGTAGATCTTTGGATTTCATGTCTTCTTCTTTCTTTTAAAGTTTAGTCACAGACATATTTCACTACTACTGAAATAAGAATTTTCAAATTATTAGTAATGATGAAATTAAGTTTACACATGGTTCACGTTTTGAAATATTATTTGATTTTTAGCAAGGAGAAATTGACAAGAAATATGCAGGCCTATTAGAAAAGAAATGGACATCTGTCATCAGGCTTCAGAAAAAGGTTTGCAGTCTTCGTTTGATTTAAACTTGTAATTTATTAAAAAATGTTATGTACAAATATCTAAAAAGCAATTTACATTACGCTAATCATTTAACATTTAGATTTTAACATACAAAACATTTTGATAGTAATAGACATAATGCCATTTGTTTTTTTTATCATAATAATTTAAAGATTATATTCATAATATAAATTGTCAGTTAAAGAAATTATTTCAAGATTTTTCAAAATGCAAGAACTAACCCGAATGAGTGTTGTGATCTGAGAGTTAGTATTCAGCACAATAAGTGTCATACTGAATTGTCTGAACAGCAAAATCTTGTGTTATTGGAGAAAGAGATACTTTTGTTTTGAGGTATCAGGACTTTTTCTGATGATGATCGTATATTTTTGTTTTCTAGGTCATGGACCTTGAAGCCAAACTCTCGGAGGCAGAAAAAGAGTTCAACTCTGGAGGGCCCACCCGCGACCGTCGAAGTCCTGCGGAGTGGATTCCCCGCCCTCCAGAGAAATACACCCTCAGTGGACACCGGAGTCCCGTCACACGGGTTATATTTCACCCCAAATTTAGTATAATGGTTTCAGCTAGTGAAGATGCTACTATGAAGGTAAGACATTTTCAAGGAAATAGAGCCAATTTTAATTTTACAATTATTGCTAGAAAGATTAATTTTATTGGATTAAAGCTATTGCAACTTGGCTATGAAAGTATATATGATTTACCAGGGTTTTGACTGGTTGTTCCATAAATGCAGTCCTTAAATATGATTAAAATTGACATTCTGGAAAAAAAGATTAGGTCCATTTCATTTTCTGTGCTTTAAAAGAATATGTGGACGACAACACATACTTAAACTCTGATTTACCCATTTCTCTTATTTCACTAATTTAGATTTCACCTGAGAAAAAAAAGAACCTCGAAAAATTACTGTATATAATAATTTATATTGCAAATTTCTTTACAAATTCAAATAAATAAAACCTTTTGTATAGATATATGTATAATATAATATTAATTGTCTCTGGTTGCATAGAACACTCTGTGAAGGACATCTTTCTTTGTTTAAGTTATGGGATTACGAGACTTTAATATATTTATGTATGATATAATATAATGATATTAATTGTCTGTGGTTACATAGAACACTCTGTGTAAGATATCTTTCATTGTTTAAGTTATGGGATTACGAGACTGGCGACTATGAGAGGACCTTAAAAGGACACACAGACTCTGTACAGGATGTAGCCTTCGATCAGGCAGGCAAATCACTTGGTAAGGGCCTATTCTGTATTTGCATATGTATTACAGAGTTATCTGAGTTTGTGGGTAGGTATTGATTGTGACGTCATGTATTTGCGAGCGTAACGTCATAGTTTTAGTTTTCGGAGAAAACAATGTAAATTGCGCATGCGCTCACAAAAATAATGATGTGACAATCGATACCCACCCCCAAGGGAGCTAACTCTGTAAAATGCAAAGACAGAATAATGTGTCATATTGAATACGGGGGTTTCAAGATACCAAAACAACGTAGGTAAAGTAAAATTGACCGTTAATTAGTCCCACTAGCCAGTGATTTTGACGTCATCATTTTACTTGAGTTTCATGACGTCATAATCACCAGAGGGTGGGACTGATTGACGGTAAATTGTACTTTACCCAGGTCGTTTTGGGATCTCGAAACCTCTGTATTGGTTAGTTACATCTGTATATTTCTATTTATTGATAAGTCCATCCGATAATGTCTGTCCCATCCAGCTTTGATATATGGTATTTATAGCTAATAAAAAGTTCATTTAACCAAGGATAAAAGTAAGGGCTGTTCCAGCAAAACATATATGGTAGGGGGGGAAGGCACTTTGAAATTGGGAGACCCACCGATAGAAGTGATTTTCAATTTTGTTGACCCCCCCACATATCTATTTTTTTGTTAACAAGACCATGGCATAGAAGCCATTAAATTTTTTATTTTGCTCCGACATCTTTTTGGATTTACGTACTTTGATTTCTAGCATCACTAAAGTCAAAATGGCACTGTATATGGTGCAATTGTTGGATGTGCTGCATCTATTACTAAATTTGTATAAGGTATACTCCTCGTAGAACCAGCGGAAAATCTAGTTACTAAAGATACCAAAGTATTTCTCAAACTCACTGCAATAATAGTCATCTGGACATTCACACTTCAGCTTGTGAACTGTCACTTTTTCCTCAACTTAATACCAGTGAATTTAAATAAAGATCTGTTATTTTGCCAAAACTAATCTTTGTCAAGTTTGCATGAATACAATATGTTTTAGATAAATATTCTGTCATTATTATATCAAAACACTTAGAAAATAAAATAATTGTTTTTTTTTGAAGATGAACAACACATTAAATATTGTCAGAAATAAACATTTTTCTCAACAGTTATTTTTGTAGTCAGGATGACTGAGAGCAACATTATAAAACACAATTTTTGCATTTCATTTCAAAAAGTGCTTCAGATAGACCCACCCTCAGAAGTAATTTTATTGGAATGCCACCCTGGCACAGAAGGGATTTTATTTTGAACCCACCATGGCACATACTATTTTTTAAAGTGCCTTCCCTGGGTGCCATATATGTTTTTCTGGAACAGCCCTAATATATTTTTGGAACTGGTAGATCTTAAAATGGAAATCCGAAAAGTTCTTAGGCAATACAAACGTTGAAAGTTAAAACCTACTCCTAGCAAACAAGGCCCCGTATCAAAAAGCTTTCAGTGACTGCTGGCTATAAGATCAATTTTAGGGTTGACATACTTTATCCTTGTAAATTAAACAAAAATTCTTTTAAATTTAAAATTTCAATTGGTTTTCCAATTGTTGTAATGCATGTTATTTTTTGTTTTCAGTTTCGTGTTCAGCTGATATGACTATAAAACTGTGGGACTTTACAGGATCATACGAATGTTTGAAGACCATGCATGGTATCAGTATCAGGAACAATTCCTAAATCTAGTCTTTTACTTTTACTGATAGATTTAATGTCTAATGAAAAATTATGTTTTTGACAATTCTGTTTTGCTTCTTTTACCCTAATGTTAAAGATTTAATATGATACAGGAATATTGATGTCTGTTTAAAAATAAGATAGCAGATTTCAAACATAGATTTAATTTGATTTAGAAATTGGCATTGCTAAAATTTGCTTTTAGTTTAACGCAAAGAAACTTTTATAAAATTGGAGTCAATACTTGAGTTGTCTTTTCCTACAAGAGTTTGTATTTTATAATGGAACCCTATATATATAGCTAGGAATCATTGTAGCGCTGTAGACATGAATTTGAGTACATATGTGCACATTTTTCAGGTCATGACCACAACGTTTCGAGTGTGACTTTCATGCCAAGTGGGGATCATATTATTTCGTGTTCACGTGACAAGACTATCAAGATGTGGGAGGTTTCCACTGGGTCAGTAATCTACAGTTGTTGTCTCTGTTCCTATGGCTTATTGAATATCTGTTTTCTAAAAGATTTTAAAACCAACACCGCACTGTCATACAGACCATTGTACAGATGAACTATGAATAGTTCTAACAATAACTTACTAATTAACATTAACTCGAGGCTGTTTGAAGGATGACCGACATACAAAATATTTTACTTTCTGAATCAAAGTATTATTAAATTATTTCCAGTGGAATTGAGTCAATTATTTTTGCTGATAAATATAATAATAAAAAGTGATTTACTTGAAATTTAGGTGATATACTCTAATCGTACTTATTTTGGCGCATTCAAATTTTACCACAAAATTGATTTTGAACAGGTTTACACTGTGATGAATTGATGCATACCGGTATATACTGATAAACTAGCATTATGCAGAAAATATGATTAGTGCTATCATATCTTAGTACAAAATGTCAAATGTGAAAAGCACTGAAATATGATTATGTTAAAATATGTTTGTTTACAATATTGAACTTAAGTTTTTATATCCACAGATACTGTGTGAAGACTTACACCGGCCACCGAGAGTGGGTACGTATGGCCAGGGTGTACCACGACGGCTCCCTCATCGCCAGCTGTTCTAACGACCAGACAGTTCGTGTCTGGGTAACTGCTACCAAGGAGTGTAAGGCCGAACTGAGGGAGCATGAACACGTCGTCGAGTGTATCGCCTGGGCTCCTGAGTCCGCACATCCCGCCATTTGTGAGGCCAGCGGTGTTGATGTATGTACAGAAAGTTTTGTAAAATTTATTTATATATATGTGATAAAAGTTAAGTTAAAAAAAAATACAATATAAGACAAAGTTTTTTGCTTAATTATTTTAGTAGATATGAGCTTTCATAGTATTTTGTGTGTAGGAATATTTGTGGTTGGCTTGTGGAACAATGATTTTAATAGTGTATAAAAGGGATTGCTTTGTTTTAATACATGTATTCATAGTTCCACAGTATCGAAGGAAACAATCTAGTTTCTACACAAAGAAAATTTCTAACATTTACTGGTGCGAGTGTGATTCTTTAAGGGAAGATTTAAAATCCTTATAGTATCACATGATTCTTAGCAAAATTTGGTTTGAAATGTTGCAGTATATACCATAACACTACATCCTATTACATTTGCTAATAGATGAAAGAATGATGTTTACAGGTAAATAGAGGGTTGAGAATCAGATTGACATCCTATTATAGTAATATGAACCTTAATACCTGTTATGTTTACCTGAATCAATGATATTTTGACTACAGGCAAAGAAAACTGGCCGAAGTGGCCCATACCTGGCCTCTGGGTCACGTGACAAGACCATAAAGATTTGGGACATCAGCACAGGACTCTGTCTCTTTACTCTGGTAATTACTATTCTAGATATTCTGAAAGACGTCACATTCTTTGTGTTCATGCTAAACAATCCTGTATAGTCGATACATACTTGCCATCTTTCACGATTCTGTTGGAAAATTCCCGATTTCAGACTCCCTATCCTGTTTCCCGATCATATTGTTCAAAAAGACAGTAATCTCCCGATTTTGAAAGCCCATCTATCAAACCCCCGTATGGAGCCCCTTTCACCCCGGCAGAGCCAGAGATAACACTTGTCCGCTAAGCACATGTACTGTTCGTTGTCCTCTAATGACCTGTTCACTGGACCCAAACGATACCTCACACTAAATTGACTGTAGGTATGACACTACCCCGGCTAATAAACACATAAATTTTAATCCAATTACACTCTGTAATCGGTAAGGCAAAGCAGTCAGCTGTTGAGGGGAAGGTATTTCATGGTTACGTAAACGTTTTATGGCTTCCCATTTAAGTTCATTGAAGTTAACCGCAGAAAGGACAGTGATTTAGACGGGGGAATTTTGGACAGAGAAAACATAAACAATGCCAATTAGAATGGACTGATTTGATACATTTAATGGGACCAGTAGATTGTTTGTAGACAAGATAAAAGTGAACAGTATCTGCATTAAGCAGAAGTGATTGTCCTGACACATTCTTAGAAGAACTGTATGAAGTTAGATGTTAGGGAAACTTGCCTAATTCATGTGTAAAATTACTTTTGCAGGTTGGACATGACAACTGGGTTAGAGGTATCTTGTTCCATATAGGAGGCAAATATATCCTCAGTGCATCAGATGACAAGAGCCTGAGGATCTGGGATATCAAAAACAAAAGGAACCAGAAGAGTCTAGACGCCCATCAACACTTTGTAACGTCTCTAGGTAAATGTTTACACAAAATTTATATAAAAGCTACCAAGCTGAAGTTTATCATAATAGACACTGGTAAAATTTAGAGTACCTCAAAATTTTACACCCAATGCTTGATCTTTTTGACCTCTGATGTATACACTGATCACAATATAACTGACTTCAATACCATATGTGTAGATAAAATGAAAATCTCACTAGATTTGCAAGAGTAAAAACAAATCATAGCAGATCTAATGATTTCTTAAATGTTTCATGTAAAAGTATAGATATTATACAATTTGACTGATGTTGAAGTTTGTTCCTTTGACATGAGTTAATGCTGTTGTTAGTCCTGAAGGTATTATATGTTACCCTAAAAAGTGCATTTTAAGATATATTTTCTGTTTAGATAGAAATTATGAAGTACTTATTTTGGCGCAAATAAAGTCTTTGTGAAAAAACAATTTCGAATAAGTTAACACAGTGACGAATTTGCACTTTCCACCTATGATGTCAATTTTGATCAAGGTCAGAATGTGAACATCATGTGTATTAATTGAAATTGTGAACAGGAAATTTTTAGTCAAGATTGTTCTAAAAAATATGAATCTTTAGTCACAATTTATTAATTTGGCAACCAGTTTATTAAATTTTCTTCTTTAAAAAGGGGAATAACTCCTCAGGGCCTAAAATCTTTGGGAGAAATGCTTTGAAAAACTTGTTCTGTTATATAAGTATAGTTTAAATGTAACAATACATACATGAGAAAACGTTTAAATTGGTGAGAGAGTGTTCTAAAGACTATTTTTAACCTTCTATTTCAGACATGCATAAGACAGCACCCTACGTAATAACTGGCTCTGTGGACCAGACCGTCAAAGTTTGGGAATGCCGTTAAATCACTCAGCCAGCAACTGCATTTTACTTGGGCTAAGTATATACCAAGCAATGATACAAATTATATTGTAAAACTGTCCCGAAATGTTTCTGTTTCGTCACAAATCAAACAATCATCCTATTAAAACCATCGTGTGGAGAGGATCTGGTTTGATGGTATCGGTCTGGGAGAGTTTGGATTGGTTGGTATAAAGCCTAGTTTTATACTTTTGATCGAGAGTTCGGTCGAGCGTGTCGCACTATTATGGGGTGCTGGTGAATGATCTCAGTGATGCCTCCTTTGGATCTATATGACAGTGCTTGCTTCCAGTGGTCTTGTCCGCTTGTCTTGTTATTCAGTCATATACCTCTTTCACATTATTTTAACCAATAGCCATCAAAGATATTATTAAAAAAGATTAATTATTCTCTTAATCTGAGAAGATTAATTATTCTCTCAATCTGAGAAAAGATTAATTATTCTCCTAATCTGAGAGAAATTTTCCTTTACAGGAAAATGAATTAAATGAAGATGGCTGATTTATTCATGCTCAGTGAAGGTGTTGATTGTCTTTAATTTAGTTCACACTTATTTTACATATATATAAATATATACACATCTAGAGCGGTGATTTTAGGACTTGGCTGTGGAGTATACTATGTGCTCAAGGACATGCATCAGATTATTTTAAACAGGACTCGCTGACGGTGATACCGAGAGATTTGCTGGCCGAGAAGTAATTAAACAAGATTTATTCATTTAGTGTGTATACCGGATCTGACATGTCTTTCACAACCATTTGTGCAAAATGCAATATATGTGAGCCTATAGAACTACCATATCTATGACATGTTAAAAGCTGTGCACAGTGTGTTATTGCCAGTCTTCTCTCTTTAAATTGTATGTAATAAGTATCAAAGAAACACAATTTAACAAAGCATGACAATTTATTGACTCGTGCCCTATCCGAGCCTTGAAATCACAATCTACGGCACCCAATCACCTAGCTAAACATACCTGCGCCTTGCCACATTCACATGTTTGGCAAGGCGATTGGGTGCCGTAGATTGTGAGTTCGAGGCCCGAATAGGGCACGAGTCAATAAATTGTCATGCTTTGTTAAATTGTGTTTCTTTGATATTTAATTGTATGTAATATGTATACATTGTACTCCAAGTAAATAGGTATTGGTTTGAGCTTTTGCTATATAAAAGTTTTTCAGTGGTTAATGGAATAGGTTGAAAACAATGTTATCCCAAAGGAAATACATGAAATTCCCCTTGTCATTGTATAGAGAAATTATAAACTAATTCTATTCCAATGAACTATATGCCACCATGTAACGTGGCTCTATGCTAAATGAGAAAATGAGTATTATTTCCCGAGATAATATAATGCATTAATTTTTTTTTCTATAATAAGTCTAGTGTAAAAATTAAATTAATATGTCAGAATAATAATGATTTGCACTCATTTAGATACATTGATCAAATTTATTTTGCTGATTAAGTTGTGCAGTGCTATTATTAAGGAATGGTATGAATACTCTTTGACTATATTAATATCCATAGTGTATCTTTTTATTGTATCATGCAAATTTTGCATGTGGTAAACAATTTTGTAAGTATTGATAGCATAGACATTATAATCATCCTTTAATCAATTTGTTTCTTCGACACATACCTGAAGGTGCTTGACTTATTTTTTGCCATAAGCAGTTCCAGAATACAGTTAAATGCACTTCAATTAAGACCGAGATGTCTTTAAACAAATCTTTTGTTATACCATCGATCGGTCTAGAACGTGAAATGACCCAATTCGTGGTACTAGGTACAGGGGACACGGTGAAGAGTCCAATGTTATATATTTGTTCACATATATATATATATATATATTACAAAATCTGTGATACACATTTTCAAATTAATTATTGTCTTAATTACATATTGTACTGTTGGAATTAGTAGTAAAAGCAATTTTTAGGCATCATCTTTTAATGAAATTCCACAGATTTGATAGAAAATCCTTAAAATTGTGCACTTACCTGTCTGGGCGCTTTTGGCATCAAATGTCGGCACTAGATGGGAGTTCCAAAGCTTTTAATGGATTTTATACAGATCGTATAGATGTTCTAGAGGCATGATCACAAACCCAATACTGTTGAGGTGAGCCATGCTTCCAGTTCCGCCGATTGTCGTAAAGTTTTAACTCTGATATTCCTCTTGTTTTTTTGCCCTGATGTTTATATGATTGCTGTTATTCATGCAACCATCCGTCCATATAATGTTTTCTCAATTTTTTTCCGGTGATGTATCTCTGATTTTTTTTTTTTTTTTTTTTCCTCACTCCTTGACCAGAGTCAATTTGAAATGCAAAGTATATATTGTGCAGCTCAAATCAGCATTCCATGACTTGATAAAGATCTTAATATTAGAATTATAGAAATAACATATCTATTTAATTGTTCCATATTTTGTATTTTTTTTTTTTTTAAACATGCAATACCTGAAATGCTTGTGATGAAAAGTATAACATTCATTTCAGAAATTCTCTGTGTTCAATATAGTTTTGAAGAAAAATTGAAGATTTTGATAATATTAGTCTGAATTTTGTCTTTGTTTCCAAACGATATTGTGGTGGATGGTTGTTAATAAGTAAACATATAAATACAGAAGAAAATCAAAGGAAACTTGTACGTCTTGTCGTCAGGGTTGTAGATGATTCTGTATGGGGTCCATTAACTTGGATACAGTGTGTCATTCTATTCAAGCTTGCCATTCGTATGTATTCTCTCATAAAAAAACATCTCTAGCATTGCCATGCTATAGTCAGTGTGCTTCATATTCATTGTTAAGTTTAATATTCATTTAATTTATTTAAAACACATGCTTTTTATCACAGGATTTCAATTATTATTTTGCAGTAGACACAGTTATATGTGTTGTTATAAAACTATATTAATATATCGGTGAACTCTACACTGATGCTTTCTATCTTCAAAGGAAACAAAATCTCATACTTGCATCGCATTTCCTTGTAGGAGTGTTGCTGATGTCGGACTACAACGGGTTGTGTATTTACAAAACCTTTGATGATGTACCTTTATTAGGCCAGTTTATATTTCTTTAATCTCTCAGGTATATTTTTGAAAGTTTGGTAACATAATAAAAGCATTTTTTTATAAAAAGAAGTAAGAATGAAAATAACATTATGCCCATTTGACTTGCTGAAGTGCTATTCTAGTCCCATTTTATACATTGAGAGACAACATTTTGTATTGAAAAGAGCGACCTGTGCAATTTTTGTTGAACAGAAATGTTTTTATTATTGACGTTTTGTTTGTAGTTAGATAGATATAAACCTGAATATGGTACCATTCTGAAGTGTCTGCCTACACCAGTTATTAATTACCCAGATGTGTAGCTGATCCAGTAATGGAGTTCAGACTACAGATTATGTTTAGACAGGGTTAGTCCACACATTTTTGCACTCTCTTTACGACAACAAATGTGATGCTTGTATGGACTTTGTTTCTGTAGCTTCAGTACAAAAGTCACTTGTCGTGACTACCAGTTAGATTTTGTACGATGTTGGACACCCTTAATAATGAGGGGTTATAATCACAGTAGATATGTTCATTTAATGTAGCTCGTGGGATCATAGCCCTTCAGGTAAAGGAGATGAAAGCTTGAATATTTGACTAAATAACCTCAAATATTAAGCTATCTTCACTTTTGTCGTCATTACTGTGAAGTTGTCTTGCATAACAGATCAAAAGCAACCATAACTTGGCCAAGTTTCATGAACATTGCTTACCTTAAAATTCTCCATAGGAAAGCATTACAGTTAAGACAAAATCTTAGTTAAGGAGCCTTCCTTAAAATCTGTAATGCTTTCCTATAGAGAATTTTAAGTTAAGGAATTCCTTAAATTAAAGGAATGTTTATAAATGTGGGCCCGGTTATTGCTTTAGCTGACGCTGTATAATTGTACTATGATGTTACAATACATAGTTTAAGGAAAAGTCAGAGATGGGATTGCATTTATTGATGTGGGAGTTATAATGTGATTTATCCATAAATAGATACACTCTATTTGTCTGAAGTATAACCTATATACCAAGTGCCAATGTAGTTTGATTTTATTCATATTATTATTTATGTTATGTTCCCCATATAAGTCATGTTTTATTATCAACCGTGCATTTACATTCTCTGCAATAAGAACAGCATTCCACAAATTTTATCCTGATTTTCCCGTATCAGTTTTACGATTTCCAAATCTGATCTGAATGATTAATTCCTCAGAGTCCCTGTCCTGGCCTTGTGTATCAGCCAGTCGGTAACCCGATGATACCCACGTCATGGTGAAGGTTGGTTAAGAGTATTGAACCTTTCCATGAAGTACTACAGTTGACGGTGTATAGTAATCAGGAAACCTTGTGCATACCCCTATATCCACCATTTGTTCCAAAGCCTTTGTGTTTGCTGTGCCTCTTCAGGAATGTTTTTATCATTCATTTATGTATCTATCGAAGCTAAGACTGTTGCTTAGAATACGAATGATGGAAAATCCCTTCATTTTCGCCCTGTCTATAAACAGAAGTAATGCTCCCTAAGTTCTGGGAGCTGCACCCATGTATTATAGATGAAAACGAGGGGATTTTCTTCTCATGATCTTTCTCTATCTTATTCTCGACTTCTATCTTTCTCACTTTTTTCGATAAAGGGAATATCTATTTGTAAAACTACCACATTTTGTGTTAATATTTTCTTTTATTGACCTGAGAATGGTCAATAGAATTTAATGTTAACACATCTTTTGCAGTTAATTGACGGTTCCCTTTATACCTGTAAATACTATACAACACACACGAAATGTTGTCCTTGTGTCTCTAATTTTCAGTCTTAGTCAAAATGTAATTCAATAATTATTCAAGGAATGTCAAATGTATGTGCTTTATTTTTTTCTTACTGATTATAAAAGAAAATATTGAATGAAATTAAAAAATATATATATATATTGCCATATAGAGTCCAGAAACAATTCTGTTTTGGTAATCTTTGGCAGGGTATCAATGTGGTATAATAAACATCAATTTACATCATAAAGTGCTATTCACTATACATGTTATCTGTGTACAATATAACTAATACATGTATAATGTGTCTGCCAGTTTGTCTGAAGAGCGGTGTTAGCTGTACAACCCGGACAACTATCGCTGTACAAAATATAGGTAATCAGAAAGTAAGATACGGCTTGTATCAGAGGGAGGAGTGTTCAAAGATGGGTGGATTTACCCGCCCTTCATACAACATGGCAGGTTACGTGTTGTAAGATTTTAATGATAACATGTGTGTATAATATTTGGTTGACACATCCGGACTTAAGGTCTTTATCTATCTAACTACATTTGTGTTGCTTTGTAACCGGCAGTCCTCATGTATGTCAAACTTATGTTTTTAACTTTGATCTGGTCGTGTCTACTGTCAATAAATGATAATGTCAGATTCCTGTTGTTTCGTCTTTTTGTTTAAAACATATACTGTATAGTTTCTAATATTTGTGGAGGTTTAATTTTATTCAATTTCGCAGATTCATCCTATTTTTGCAAAATTAAAACATTGTGAAAGTTATCAAAATCATGGTTT
Source organism: Argopecten irradians irradians (assembly GCA_004382745.1). Classification (NCBI taxonomy): domain Eukaryota; kingdom Metazoa; phylum Mollusca; class Bivalvia; order Pectinida; family Pectinidae; genus Argopecten; species Argopecten irradians. The sequence goes on along the minus strand of SAYR01001031.1, from coordinate 1,603,418 downwards.
TAAATTTCATAGTTGCCTCTCATGTGAATGATTCGCAAAAATTTACTCCTGTGAACTTCCAAAGAGTTAATGAAATTTTACACTCGCAACATTTAACAACTGTACAGTAACTCAGGTGACTGATGTAGTTGTTTATTGTCTGTTGTCTAAGACAACAAAAAAATTATGCCATACTTCGATTTCTGAATCAACTAGTAGCCAATTCGGTATTATGCTGGACAGAAAAATTTAATTTCAAACTAATTTAATGTCTTCTTCACGAAAAGTCGGGGTTTTTTTTAGGTCATCCTGATCCACAGGGACCTATAGTCAACCTGCTTCATCCATCATTGTGTGTGGTTTGCTATTTGTAAACTTTTAATTTAACGACTTCTCAATAACCGAAAAACCCTAGAGTACCGATATTGGGACTATAGCTTGCTTGAATGAAGGGCTACAAAGTTTATTCATATGAATGACCTTGACCTTCATTCAAGGTCTTGGATGAAATAGGCTAAAATCTTTAAGCAATTTCCTGTCAATAATTAAGAAACCTAGACACCAGATATTAGGCAGAAGCATACTGGGATGAAGGGCTACTAAGTTTTAATAAATGGCCTGGACCTTTATCCAAGGTCATGGAATTCAAATAGGCTGAAATTTGTAAAGAACTTTGTGTGAATACCTGGGGACTAAGAGGTCTGTAGCATGCTGACATTAAGGCAACCATGTTGATTCAAGATCACAGGGGTCCAAAAGACTAAAAACCTTGTACGACTTCTTGTTAATAACTAAAAGACTTGATATTGGATCTGTAGTATACTGGGATGAAGGGCTACAAAGTTTGTTTAAATGAATGACCTTGAACTTCATTCAATGTCTTAGGGGCGAATGCTCAATGCTCAACTCCAGGCCAAAAGTGATCGAGGGAGATTTAGGAAGGAGAAGGTAAGTTAGGAAGAAGAGAACTTTTATGATCATGTAATACAGACAGCTGGTATAATTCTAACACCCTAAGCTGTAATGCAATTTTGTACCCAGGTAACAAAACATGTGTCAAAAAAAAGTATGGAAATCATAACTGTCTCATTCATTTGGAGATGGGATAGGGTGGTAACTTATTGACTTGCTGTTGTATATAAGAAGTCGAAAATTTGAGCAGATACATGCATATGTATGTAAATGGTTTGTTGCACACTTAGGAGAAAAGATTTGGTTGGAATTTAGTTAGTTATGGTTTATCGCCTATATAACCCATCTATTACTATAAACTTTGTCTCGCCAATTGAAGTTTGGTAAGTGTTCTGTCGGCATCTACTTGTAGGGGAAAATAGTGCATCACAGCAAGGATTTGTCACAGTCTTTCACTACTTAGCACCACGCGAGATGACCAAAACCCTTTTTCTCAACAAACACTTGTCTATTGAGTCTAAATAGCACCAATGTAAAGCTTAATGAATTCCAGAATTTTCATTCCTTGGTTTAAGGACGGAAGATTAAGAAGAAATGTCTTTAAATTCTCATTAAAAAATAGGACATCTCGTGAAACGACGGCCTCCTTCAGAAAGTAAGACAGTAAGTCTGGCACCAGCAAGCTACATCAAAGGGTGCGTTGGCGGATATCAAGGACAATCAGTCGTCGCCCAACATCACAGTCCGTGCACAAACACAAAAGCGCTTGCAGTGTATTCATCCAAAACCCTGAGTGACAAATCCTTCTCACTTATAAATCCTTGATCACAGCAAAGGATATCTAGAAGCGGTGAATTAAATTTTGACCTGTAGGTATTCTGATTACCGATCAAAAGAAGTACATTACAAATATACAGATCACAAAGACAAGAACATGTTTATTAATTCATTTATTTGGTCATCATCACTTAACACTACCAATGAATAGTAAACAAAACAACGTTCATGAATGAAACTTTACATTTATACACAGTCAAACCTGCCTTAGTGACCACCTCTGTATAAAGACTACCTGCTTTTTAAGACCACTTTCTAAGGGTCCCAAATGGTTAATTTCAACATAAGTTGACCTGTGTATTAAAACCACTTGGTTTTTCTTGGTCCCTTGGGTGGTCTCTATATGACAGGTTTGACTATATTTGAACACTACTGCAGCAATACAATTAAAGGGACAATTCACTCACGCTAATTCTTTTACATAACCAAGAAGCAAAATATGGCATAAATGTATTGTTCTACATTTCTTATGAAATATATAACATAAGATATTGACAAATTCCACGTCATTGTTTAGTATTTTAATTGATACCGTTGTAATTACAAATCGTTGATCAATACGATTAAGCAGGTACAATATGTACGCTGTACCAATATCCGAGCCAAAGTCACGCACGTTAAACAAATGAACTACATAAGCACTGTGGAGGTGATATAATGATTTTTTAGGCAAGACAATTCACCTAATAAGGTAAACACACTTCTGTCATAGCGATTTGAGCTGTTCTAGACAAAAGTAGCATTACTCTACGAGCAAGGGACTGGGTTCGGCATACAAGATATTCGACCACAATGTGTAATGGCGGACAGCGAGTGAGTTTGAACATTTCACACGCATTTCACCACCATGGGATGTTCTGACATATCACAGTAAAACCGACTGATCTAATTTCCATTAGAACTGGGGGTTTTCCGATATATATACAAATTTTAATGTTCTCGTCGAATGAATTGTCCCTTTAAGAGCATCCAGATATACCATTTGGTAAATATATTGCTACATATATATTTATGGAAAATGTTTGCGGGAATTAAAATGACTTAGATGAATAGATTGAGAGTCACCAGATGTTTGCTATTACAGATCGTATATACAGTATAACTTGTCTAAACCGGATGTGAACAGGACCAGTCTATTTGTTCTGTTTATACAAGTGTCGGGTTTATAGAGGATAGAACATTATCACAATATGTTCACATGGAAATCATCAGAAGAAATTTTTTTATTTAAGCACAAACATTTATTCTCACATATGTACATGGTAGAACACAGAATTCCATCCTACGTTTTCTTGGTTTCTGAGGTGTACATGTACAATCCATTTCTCTCCGTGTGCTCTCTCAGAAGTTATGTGTATGTTTTATTGTTACAATTGATCGCGAAAAGTATTCACAAATACAATGTACATGTAACAAAACCGTCAAATGAGAAGTGAAAAGTTGTCACTATCTAGCCCTTAGTAAACCGGTACAGATAAATCCCCTTAGGTGCCTCATGATCAGTCCCATGTTGTGAAAACATAGCTGCCGGTTTGCCCAAGTTAATTTAACAAAGAAAGGTATAACATTACCTAGACAGTTCTGGTTTTCAGAGTAGACAGGTTCTGGATTATGCCGGTTTTGGGTACTATAGTTTATTAAGAAATTTGCTGGGACCAAACAAATTAATCGATATAGACAAGTTTCCGGTTTATACAGAGTTCAGTTTAGACAAGTTATACTGTAACAACATGAAAGTGTCTAATTTAATACAAAACTGAAATTTGTAATACCCTGAACAAATAATGTTTGCTTCAAAACTTGCATAAAATTAACATAGAAAAATAATGTTTACAGATGCAGTTACCTTATATATAAATATATAAATATTTTCTATGTAGCCTTTAACATAGGGTCCATAACAGAACAATAATTCTAAAATACAAATACAGCTTTTATAACTTTGACAATGTTAAGATTCTTGTTACACAAGCAGTAAAAATATTCCAGGCTCTATGATCATGAAAGAATCTAAAGACTTTAGTTAAAGACTTTGCCAATCATTATTGATGAAACTTTTTGTAACATCATCTTTGATTGGCTAAGGCTAAACTTAAGAGAATTTTGGGATAAGACTGTTTCATGATCCTGAGCACAGGAACCTGCCACTTATTTTAACCAACAATATATATATATAATACTGTTGGTAAAAAAATTGTGCCAGGTCCCTGTGATCCTAAGGCCTGATCTTTCAATGACTAGCTCGCTCAGTATATATACTCATACTATTGATAACCTTTGTCATACAAAAACACATGAAAAATAAAAAAGTACCTTTAAGTATTGAATTTAAAGGTACTTTAATAACAGAACTTTACAGGGAATCATCATATTGCTCTAGATTGCAATTCAAGCAAAGTATGAAATTATGATCGTCTGCAAAGCACTTACATTTATAATGGCCATAGTTGCAATATAATGATATTGTTATTTTTTACAGAACCCCTTTTTTCGTTTTATGAAATTGTAATTTACACATTAACTTTGATATTTATAAACCTGTTACATGAACATTATACAACACGCAAGCAAATTTTATGAATTAGATCATATGAACACATACTCTTTAAAAACATGACATTATTACATCGAAAGAAATCAGAATTCTTAAAGGAGATCATTGTATCACAGGCTATTGAGTCTATAGTTATATACACCTATAATACAAGGCCATCTGACCCAGTATTACAAAAGAATGTGTCTGTTTAACAACAGAATCAAAAGCCTGTGATAATACGCTTATAAAGTCATTGCAGTTATCATATCTATAAAAAGTCTTATTTAAGATCAATCTCACGAGACCTTTATTAATTGCTCAACAGAATATTCCAGTTAATATATGAAATATCAAGGTGCTCTCATTTCAGTTATACATATATACCGGGCAGTTATTGATATATAAATAAATGATATATTGATATATTAAAACAAGTGTATGAGCTTTCCATCTGGTTATGGGTACAGACTAGTATCACTTTAAAGATATAGAATAGATAGTGTAAAGGACGGAATACAAAATAAATATTTCTATTGTCTTTGTATAAGTCTGGAGAAATATACATAACCTCCTTCTAAATATCTTGGTATGATTACTTGGTAACTACTAAAATTGTACGAGTGCTGTTTTAGTGCTGGATTTAAGAGAGTAAATTTTACCAAAAAAAGTTCCTAGATTATCTTATCAACAACTAGACGCATTAACTAACTTGGTAACAATGATCACACATTCTTATCGAACATGCATACATATACCATATACATGTATACTGTAGGTAGTAACCATTTTTGGCATAATATTGTAACAACTGTTAACAGAAAACTTCCTACATCCTGAACCTTCCACTGTATCACAGGGACCTAGCACGAATTTCTAACCAACAGTATAACTATTGTTGGTTAGAAATCGTGCCAGGTCCCTGTGCAATGTATTACATGTTGTTTGGTGTGGTTTGTTTAGTTTATAAAGATGCTCCACCGCTGACAAATGGTATTTTTTCACTATCAAAAACAGGAGTAGACGATTAAGTATTTTTCTTCAGTTACAAAAGTTACTTACTTTACACCATTACCACCATTGTAAAATTTGAGCTTCTAATTATACTTCAAGTTAAGAATATGAAAAATAATTAATTGCATCCGGAAAAAATTCCGTGGCACTGTATCCTGTATGGAATGAAGTACTGATTCGGCATGCACCAATAGCAAAATAAATATTTTATAATACCTTGTGTGTTAATTAGACATATCTATACACAATTAAACACCAATTATTATTCAAATGATGAATACCAATTATGCTTTGTCGGCGGTGAAGCATCTTTAATGTCCTTTTAACATTTAAGGTTGTTCCAGAATTGTAGGTAGGGAGAAAGTTGGAGTATCTTGAGAAAATCCACCAACCAGCAGTCAGTACCTGGCAACTGTCCCACATAAGATTACTAAAATTTGCAACCTAGATTTGGAGGGACATTTTAACCACTTGGCCACCGTGGTGAATATTTAAATACAACCAATTTTATGATTAGATATTTACCATGATTGTATATGAAACCAAAATTGTAATTAATGTAGTCAGATGGATCATGCAATCATGGTGATAGCTAATCATGACAAATACATATTGTAATATCCTTAATAAATCTCTAATCCTTTAAAGAAAGTTTAAAGCTTTAAAAACGTTTTTAAATTAAAAATTATATTAAACCTTGATACAACTTATGGTCCAACTAATACAACAGACCTTAGATGATGATTGCATTCCCTAAAAGAGATCCTGGTTTGTAACTACCGTATTTAGTACATAATTTTGTACTACAGTTGCTAAGCAGAAAGATTTCTCCAGTTACATAAATATATTTGACTGTCTACTTTTAATCTAAATTGAATATTTCTATTGAGTATGGCACATTATCAGCTGAATAAGTTTTTAAGCTTTGCTTTATCCTCTAAATCTTTTTGGTGTTCCTTTTCTGATAGGGACTTGAGTTCTTTTTGTACAGCCGATGTTAATGTCTCGTCCAATTCCATCACCCGTTTATAATCTGCTTTCGCTTCCTTAGGATTCCACGCCCCGACATGAGCCTTCGCTCTCCGAAACAGAGCTTTCACATTGTCTACAAAATAACAAGGTACAAGGGCTTTCAAATTGTCTACAAAGTAATAGGAAAACAAAACTACACGGAAACAAAACTCTCAGACATAGATACAGATGACAGAGAAATCGTTTCTGATAGATTAAATGACAAGGTGACAGGTATATACATGTATGAACATTCATACCAGACAATATGATATATTTCGAAAGTAATAGTTTGATATCTGCAGAAGGCAAAGGATACAAATTGACAGAATTATTTCAGAAAATTTCAATTAAATTATGATGCACAAAAAAAAATCTGAATAATTATGAATAAGAAATATGTTGTACCAGCCGCCAAGATTTTTGTGTACTATGTATATTTGTATTATAAATCAAATCTTGTCCACATGCGAATACACATGTACCCGGTACTTACTTTTGCAAATTCTGTAATCAAAACAACTTTGTGAAGTTAATCTCAGTGAATATGAATATCTACCTTACAGCGCTGTAATTATATATTGAATAGACTTTCAATTCGTATTTATTCAGCAAAAATAAATCCCCTCAAAGTTGTTTGAAACAGAAATCATAAAATTTAGTTGCGTTGAATGAAAGTTTTCGGTATATTTGACAGCCTACCTGGATCTCGACTGAGGACTGTGGTGGTATGTTCTATCACAGGGTAGAAGTCATTCAGGAGAAGTTTACATTGAGAAAAATTCAATAAAAACGGAGTTTTCATATCTTCTAGTACAGCCCATTCTTTATCCCCTGGCTTCTCCCTGGAATGGAAGTTGTACAGCATCTCAACAGTACCCAGGTATATGTTTACTAATTCTAATTATAAATTTTAAAATAAGGAAATATCAAAAGATACAATTTCACAAAAGGTACAGGGGGTAAGTATAAACATTACTAAATGGAGTGATGTGTCTTGTAGTACAAAATCATTTACAGAACTGAACTCCAATAACTTCCATATGGCTTCAATATTGCAAGAATTATGTTGATATTGTTAAAATACAAAAGTATCATTCCGTCATTCAAACTGCTATCCAATACTAATTAGAGTACCAGCTGTTCTAGAATTCAGAGTGTCTCCTGGGGCCTTCTGCTTATGTTGGTAGTAACTATCCTAGAATTCCAATAGTCTTAATTCTCATGCAATCATAATTACTTAAGTTCCAGCTATTCCAGTATTCTGTGTGCTTCCTAATACTTACTAAAACAACAGTTGTTCTGGTATTCTGAAAGCCTCCTTGTATGTACTTAAGCACCAGCTGTTCTGTTATTCAGAGAGCCTCCCTATACTTACTTAAGCACCAGCTGTTCCAGCATTCCGAGAGCCTCCCCGTACTTTTCTGCTGCTTCTCGGTACTGTTTCTGTTTATAGAATGTGTTGCCTTCCTCTTTAAGGTTCGGGATCGCTTTTAACTTCTCGTCCTCGGTCATTACCCATGATTCCTTGTTGTACTCTCCTGGGTGTTCTATCTTCAGTAATTCTAAAATACATTACAGACATAATATCAGCATTAGTACACTGGTTTTAAAACAAAATTTGGTTTGATTATTGTAACATTCTATTAACAGCCAGTGTAATTAAAGGACATGCCAGATTTAGACGGTGGAGGAAAGCCGGAAAACACAGAAAAACTACTGACCACTTGGCTACCACCCAAACATGAGATTCGAGCTGACAACCCAGAGTAGAGGTGATGGGCTTGTGGTAATATGTCAGAACATCTTAACTACTCAGCCACCATGGCCCATCACACAATAGAGAGCAGATAGGTCTGGAACAAGAGTTAATGTACATGTATTTATATTTATGTGGGCACTAACTTGGTGAGCACCATAATCAAAGAGTCAGACTGAAATGGAGGTTAGTAACTCTGATTGCTCAAAATTAGCTTTTTTTTTTTTTTTTTTAAATGTTAATTTCGGACAAAATTCTGTATTGTTTTGTTCTATTTTTTCTTATTCTTATTATTCTCACAAAGGTTAACAATTTTTCCGGAACAAACGAGCTATGGCGTTAAAATTTGGTCAAGTTACAGTATGTACATCGACTAGTTCTTGAAATTTTCGTTCAATTTTATTTGATAAGGTTCAAGGCTAACATCACAGACATACTAAACAACTTTTTAAAACACAAACTTAAAACAATCATAACTTCATGACTATTTACTCTAATTCACCCATGTTTAGTTATTCAGGTAGATTGTGACATTATCAGAGATTATGTCAAGGTCAAGAGTTCACTACGGGGTCAAACAAAGGTCAAAAACAACATTTACCAAAGAAAGGTTTTGAAGTTTGGATATGAAAGAGCATGCTCTTAGGAACAAATGAACGAACAGACAATCAAACGAAATATAGGGAAGTTATAGAAAAATTTAAATTAATGACTTAATACAGAAAAAATATAAGCAAAGCAAATCTTATTTACATATCTTAGTGTGTACTGGAAATGAAAATTGTGTGTTTTGATCTTGTTCACATCTAGTTTAACTTGATCTTATCACTCCTCTGAAACAAAGGAATAACAGGTGAACGCATCGTATATACAACCTCAACACCTTCATCAGAAAAGGGAAGGAGTGCTTATAGTATAAGGGGTGCTAATTTCGGTGAATACAGTTATACTATAAATTGTATAATTCATACTTTACCTAATGTAAATATAAGAGGCTGAGGTTTCTTCATGAGTTCGTTGAGATCTGGATACCCCACTCCTTCCTCAGACATCGCCATCATACCACAACAATGCTTTGTCGACTGTGACTTTGCACTTCCCTTCTCAAAAATATCCCGAAGACTCTTGGCCACCAAAGGGTAAGAAGCTGCATGCTGTGTAATACAAAGTACATAAAGTTATGATTTTTAACATTCTTTTATTCAAAAATTTTTATCTCTACCACTTATATTGGATATAGAATGATCAGACTTCACTTTTTCGATAAGAAATGTTGCCATTTTTATCAGAAAAATGTTATCTCAACCACAAAGAATTTAGAATGATTATCAGATTCTCAATGTGGTTTTCATTTCATCCTAGCAAATAATAGAGTTGTCTACCTTGAAATAATAAATTGATTGTGGCATCATTGTTTTGTAAGCAGAACACAAATCGTTTTCTCTAAAACATATAATGCATGTTGTGCTCACAAACACATGACGTCATAATCAATACCTATCCGCAAGGACAGATAACTCTCTTATAAAATTATGTAAACATGGAATATGAATCTGAATGTCTTGTCGGGGTACAGTTTCTTAAACATTCCTTAACACAATATTCTCCATTGAAAAGCAGAAGTTTAGAAAACAGTCTTAAGTTAAGGAATTTTCATTGAAATCTGTAATGCTTTTCTTTTGAGAAGTTTTGGTGAAGTAATTTTCTTAAAATTAAGGAACGTAGAGGAAACTGGACCCTAAATATAAATTCTAGTTGTAGATTATCTCCCCCTGGTTTGAAACATTGAATGACTAAGCTAGTATATAATCTATAAACAAAATTACAAAATTAAATTCTAATTATGATTTTAATTTCTAAAGACAGATTATGAACCTAGCCACTATATTGCATTAAAGACCGTAATACATATAGTCACATTCAAAACTGTCATTTAAAAAAATTGTTACATGAAATGGTGATATTTATATTTAAGATTGCATTATCAGACTTTTTTTATTTTTAGCTTTTTAATTAAAAGACTATTATATATCTAAAGACATGTATTCATTTTTTAGCATTTCTGTTAATTAATTCCTAGACACAATTTCACCAATATAAATGGCAAAGGAAGATTTGTAGACAATAAACAAAAACTGCTTACTGCTGTCGACACTGTGAACTCTGCAACCTCCTTCTCCCTCATAGTAACTAGACATGTTTCCCAGACTTCAAGTTTAAACTTTTTACCGACAATCAGCTCCATAGGCTTGTCATGTTTTCTGCTGTCATCCAAAAGTGTCTTCTCTTCATCGCACTTTGTGGTACGGTAGTGAAAGAATAACTGATAGAAAAGGAACAAAAATGTGAAAAGTAAAGAATCAATACTTTTAACTGATTTTCCTTGCAGTCAAATGTGTTGTTTTTTTAGTTTTAGGCCAGGTTAAATGGTAGAGGAAAACCAGAGTTCCGGGAGAAAAACCACCAACCAGTGGGTCAGTGTTCCTAGCAACTGCCCCACATAGGATGCAAACTTGGGTCCCATAGGCGGAGGGCTTGTGGTAATATGTCAGGACATTTTAACCACTTGGCCACTGCAGTCAAATGAAGCATCTGTATTTAAGCTTTAAATTTCAGCTTCAGTTTAATATGAGATATGGTAATTTAAGCCATCCTAGATATTACAGGCCGCCAAATTACTATCATTATGACACTTTCATTATATCCACCCCTGAATTTTGTCAAAGCAAAACTGAAGGTTCTTTGTGCAACACCTGATGCTACAGGTAAGTAGTTCTTTGATGCGCCGCAAAAGAATCAAATAACAGTAGGCCTACATAATGTATGGCTTTGAAGTTAAGCATCATTCTCTATAATCTTATTAGGATGTATACTTAGTTTTTTTCTACTGAAATGCGTTCAGTTTTGCTACAGTATGGCATAGAGTCCAGAGATATCCCGGCAGTGTTAGTAACCCCTCAAAATTGAAAATGGGTAATTTTATGGTATGTATGTGTATAAAGTAATATAAATACATACAGTGTGTAAAATAACACCTCACTGTACTTTAATGTAATGACTTCAATACAGGTAGGATAAAGTATATGGTTTATTGTAATCCAATAATATTAGACGTCGCTATTGAGAAACTTCTGATAAGCGACATAATGATTAATTAAATAGGTCTCATCATGCTATATTTCTAACATTGTTGGAGTAGGTCTATTGTAGACTACTCTCTTCTTTAAAAATCAAAGTGCCAAGGCCACTCATAGATGCTGTGAATGAAGGACTCAAACAAAGGAATAAAGAAATTGGTTTTTCATTTAAATATAGAATTTAGTAAACTATACATAAGTGTGCAATGTTGAATTTCAACGTTTAATAAAAAATATTTATGATATACCGTATTTATTTTATGATATATGAAGATTTTCAAGAACAATAAGTTGAATAACTTATTATCCTGAAATAACTGTAATAAAATTTATTTCTAAGTTATTTTTGATACAACGATTTCAACACCAATGAAACCATTCAGAATCTGAGTATCATTTTTTATAATCCTTTATTAATTGCTAAATTATCAATTTCATCAATGTCTCTTCAAAGACAAAAAAATAATAAGTAAACATTTTCGTATCTTAATATCCACTTAACATTGAAGAATATTTTCGAAAAAATCTAACATTAGAAATATTACCATTTCCGGATATGTTATGGTTTCCTTTTTAGAAAAGTAACATGGGTTGCTTTGACGACTTTTGACTAATAAATCATGGCCAGATACTTTTGCCAAATAAAAGGTACATTATTTTATTACGTATATCACTCGGATTTCTTTTCAATTCATGCAAGAACGCTAGCCGTTAACATCAAGAAAACTTCATGTAATGTATCGGACTTTAGCAAGTCTTCGTAAGCCTAACAGTAATATTTAACTGGTTGGCGAGATATTATCGTGCAGATCATTTATCGTGACTTTTGCTTTGCCGACTTTTTACTTATAATAAAACATGGCCATATACATTTGTCAAGTAAAGGGTACATTATTTGGTTACTTATAACAGTCAAATTTCTTTTGAATTCATAAGAACGCTATCATCAAGAAAACTTCCTGCATTACATCAGACTTTAGCAAGTCTTCATAAGGCTACCGTACATTACACGGCAATATAAGTTCATTTGTCACTTTAAGTTGCACGTACATAAATAGATCTATATTATCATTATATTTTGTAAGTTTATGTTGATAGATTTGGTACTTTTTCCCTTTCAATATACCGCAGTTGTCGATAAACAAAAGACAGAAGATCAAGGGAGGAGGCATGTACTCAAAATTTTTACTGCGCAATAATATCTCAGATATAGTTCGTCAATACAACCAACACAAAAAACTGTATAAGTGTTATAAGAACTTTCTTTTGCAGTTACCTTCCTAACATTTGATTACAATAATCGATCATTAGCATGAATTACGTAAAATTTAAATAAACATACACAATCCAAAATCCACCGAAAGTCTGTCGCTGAGGAAGACAGCGAAGAAGGCGTTGTTTGTGATTTTCGGGAGACCAGTGTTCACGGAGTAATATAAATATCATAGAGCTTGAGTCCCAACTGAACACTTAAAACACTCCATCCATGGTGTATACGAATGTACAAATTCTATGTCTGTGGTTTTGAATATTGGGGTTTTATTTTTTCATACCATCAAGTATTACGTGAAATGAACAAAACAACTTTTAATTTTCATCGCGGAGTGGTTTCATTGTTTTGATGTGCACAGGCTCTTCGAGCGTACCTAAGAATGCTGTTTCACAGCATCAAAAATCTACATCTTATTTCCTAGGATTATATTAAAAAACTGCTAGTTAACGTTTAACCTCAGTCAATGGTATCTCTCACTTTTCTGAAATTTTTTCCTTCAAGAAGCATATCTTCAAATTCATTACAGTAGAGTCTTCCAAGATAATGTAAGCTTACAGTAACTGAGTAATGCCTACTGTGCAAATGCAGTAATTCCTATTGAGATTCCTCCTCTAGACTCTTTTATATTCGGACGTCTGATAGATGTCTCTCGTCGGACATCTATCAGACGTCCGAATATAAAAGAGTCTAGAGGAGGAATCTCAATAGGGATTACAAATGCAGATGTGCTACAAATGACAACAGGTTCAGGTGTCAGAGTATCCGAGTATTAGGCAAAATATATTATTATAAACACAAAGTACAGTTTCCTCTCTTGAACATTGATTATACAGAAGACAAATTGATAATACCATACCTTTGTGTTATCACTAAAATGAGGGTTAATTTCGCCGGCGCCCCATAAAAATGCGTTTGACAATGCCTTTAGACTGAAGATCTGCAAAGCACATCAGCCATTGTTGTTTATTTTGGAGTAGTCTCCCTTATAGCGCGTTTCAAAACATTCAAGATGCATACTATAAGATGTCATTTTGGTAATGTCTTCTAAATAAATTAATAAATTGATAATTGATTCGCGTATTGTTTACTTATCATCAAATTAACAAAAAGGGTGAATCACTCACGATTTTCATTTCCTCTCAAATATCATAGTTACAACCATGGAAGATACTACTTGAACAACTGTTACAAATAATAATGGTACAAGTGATTATTTGGCGAATTTAAGTTATCGGATCTGATGCTCTAACTTGCAAATTATATCTGTGAGTATTAGGCATTGCGGTAAAACTGGGTAAACGGTTTGATTGAAAATGAAGTACCCTAAGGTCGCCATCTTTGTTTTCATCTGCACGACCAGATAGAATGGCATTCGAACTTGGGACATTGAAATACTTATTTAAGTTTTTATCATTAAAACAATTTTCCTTTGATTTGAAGTATAATTAGAAATGGCATATAAAAATGAGAAACGATTACTGATGAATCCTGCAGTTGATTTTGAAAGGCTCATGCATCCTTAATAAATTTATACTTCTTAACAAACAGAAGTTTTGTTTCAAAATACTTATTTTGGAGAATGTACATAATATAGCGCATTGTGTATTACATTCATAATATTTTGAACATAATAGAATCGAAAATATGCTAGTTTTTCATCCTTGTTTCCATGTTAAGGGAAATTAGTCGGATGACGAAAACGAGCCGCGTATATTTTCATTGGGAAGGTCACGTTTAGAGATTATATGGAGAAAATTTAGCAGACCGATCACACACACGTGTTCTGACACTCATGACAATGGCTTGGCATTTCTGGAACTGAAGATACGGATAAAAAGGATGACACTACACAGAAATGCTCAAGGGATAAATTGGAACGTCAGCAAATGATGGCTGTTGATTTAAACGAAGCAAGGTAGAAATTATTTCTCTCTTTGACTAAACCTCGTGGGCTGTTTGTAAAGTGTACGTTGTGAAGGAGATGTTGACGTTTAGTGACATTTCCAATGACACAAAGAATATTGGTGAAAGAAAACGTTATGCACAATAATTCGCATGGCGTTTTTTTTTCTTTTGCACATAAATTTCGTCATTGGTTCGATAGGATTGTTACAAACGCAAAATGTTTATGCAACGAGTTTTACGACACGAAAAAGTTACGAAACGTCCCACATAAGTGAACTTACATAATTTCCGCAGGTTGTTTTTGGCGCATAACTGGTAAATGCATATTTTAATGCTTTTACGAAACTGAATATATGATGTTAAATGTATTTTTTTGCACTGTATTTGTTTCTGCTGTAAGTTAACGGTTTCAAGAGGTCGAAAGGTCGTGTTCTGACACCGCCGTCTAGTGCCTTACGCTAGAACAGCTTGATTAGGGAGCTGTCCGCGACACATGGCCCTACTAAGGAGTTTTTGTACCATGCTTTAGCGCTAAAACGGCAAGAGAAAACACGGCCTCTGCTACCCATAGAACTGATTTACTCATTTCAAACTAAGAATGCAAAACAAACCGACTGTATATGTAATTAGAGGCCCGGAAGGGGTAATGGTAGTAAACATATAGCTAGGCATAAACCATGTTTATGTCACAAGCTTCATTCAGTGTCATTTGTAAATTGATGTGTACCCGAGTTTTAATATGGTGTTAAATTAATAAAATTATGAAATTGATCTGGATGTAATTGTTAGATGTATCACTCCCATGTTTTATTTACATAACAGAACCATGTTGTGAGTGGGATATCATTATTCAAAATATAAAAATTCTAAAGTGAAAGTGTTTATTATATTTAAATTAAAAGTGTGACATTTACACTTGACTTATTTTTCATGAGAGAAAAAAATTGATGGAAAGTAAATCGGTTGTAATGTAATTACATTATGTATTTTTTTGTTGAAATCCCTATAATATTTTTTATGAATGCTAAAACCAGAAACATTTATTACCGTATTCGGACCCAATAAAGCGCCCAGGGCGCTTAAAAAATTGTAAAAATGAAAAGGTGCTAATAAGTCAAAATTATTTGAAAATTTATAGCGTGTATGTAGTTTTGGTCATTATTTTATGGCCTGGGCAAATGAAATTGGTGGCCTCAAAAAGGGGGGGGGCGCTAAAGGGACATGGGCGCTTATTTGTCGAATATGGTATGTATAAATTGTTTCTGCTGAAACCAAACAAATAATTTCAATTAAATTAACATTGTTGGAGTGGATTTTCATTTTCATATCAATTAAGTAGAGCTGTGTTAAGAGAATGTTAAAATCTAATGAATAGGATAATATATATCCTTCATTATGATGTCTGAATTTTGTAGAACTCAATTAGTTTTTCGGAAAGATGTGGTTAACAATTTAACAGTTTTTACATCACATTTACTTTTCGCTTTTGCCTATTTGAAGAATAGGGGAGCTAATGTTGTCACCGCTCCGGGCATCGGCGTCAGGTTGGCGTCCCATTTCATGTTAAGGGTTTTTGAGCAAGTTTCTGTTTTTCGTCAATTATTAAGCTTAAGGTAATCATAAATGTTTATGATTTTATTTCCTAATGTGTATGGGATTGCTGAACATGATAATACAACCAATTTGGGTTCTTTAGGGGTTTTTTTGATTCTGTTAATATGTCATATTTCTATTGTTTAAATAGTAAATACTTGAACATCAACTTCTTCTGGATAGGCGAGCCTTTGCTGTCCTCCAACGCTCTTGTGATATTTTCATTTATTTATCATTGAATTTGTTTAGAAAATTGTAAGATACTTATATAGAATCAGATTGAATTAGAAGATAGAACTTGACTTACTTAAAATCAATTACATTAGAAATTATTACCGTATTGCTTTGACCATTTTTGAACAAGTAGGAGTTTCATGCCTTAGTTTATGAATTGGAATCCATTTTGTACAAGGTACAGAAATTCATGTTGTATTTTAACGAGATAACATTAACGCAGTAGATAATATTGTGATAAAAATGTGATATTTAATGTACATTTAACTACCCTAACTAAGTATGATGGAAATCCATTTGCTAAAAATTGCATCCTGCTCATTTTTTCCTCTTTCGAATATGTTATGATGTTTGCAGCTAAGAATATCTCAATATTTTTTTTTTGTAATTGCTTTCACCCAAAGAGCCTAACCATGATGTCACATGTATTCTTAACAAATATGTACTCTAGGCTATTGGGAAGATTACTTTATGTGCTAACTTTAAATCATGTACTATAGCAAAGTAAGGGGTTTTACCGCAGGTGTAAACTTTACTGTACCATAAATTGGGGAGTCCTTCCGTGAGAAAATTGGCCCCTTTCCTAAATGGATTTTCGTAAGAAGAGGATTCTTTGTTTTTCTTTTCAGTGCTTTAAATGATAAATGTATGGGAATTAATTTTACCAGGTTTCTTTTTTCCAGTAATGCTTTAGGGCGATTTTTTGGCCTCGGCATTCCCCATGGCAAAAGATCCGCAAATTTTTCCAATTCAAGCCTTAAATTTCCCAAAATCAAAGTTTTCTTTGAACCATCTGAAAATATCTGCACGATACTTAGTTGGTTAAAGGCTTTAAATATTGCAAATTGGCTTTCAAGAAAAGAACATAAACTGCACTGGAATATAAAAATTATTTGCTATGGCTTTAATTTTCATATTTTTATGATTTTCCAAATCTGGTTTTGTCGCGACCTTTCCCAAATTCAATGAGCTCGGGTAGGCCCATCCCAAAGCAGTGAGAAAAGCTTTTTATAATAATGCAAACTCTTGGTAGGTCGGTAGTGGGATTTTATATTATAAAAACAACCCTCTCTCTTTCTGTAAATTTTGCTAAATTTGGCTCAATGTTGTCAAACTCTTTGTTGCCTACGACTGGCGTATGCATTGTAACTAAGCCGTTTGTCCTAAGCTAAAACAATGTTACAACAAAATCCATGAAATCGTTGTTATTTCTTTCCAAATTTTCGGTTTCAGTTTCAAATAGTCGGCTTGAGACAGGTACAGAACATTTTATGGTGTGAACTTTTTATGGTCCGTTACTCACGTTTATGGCAGGGTGATCGTTGAATTACAGGTTTATTTTTATGTAATAACCTTTGGGCAGGAATAATTTATTAAGGTTGCATAAGACGCAGGTCGCTGAATACAAGGGGTCGTAAGCACAGGTTTGACTGTATATTGATAGCTTATTTCGTTCATAATTTGCACCCAATAGAACAATATGTAACAAAGGATGTCCAGAAACCATTTATTCGTCATAATTTGCACCAACCTATGTAACAAAAGATGCAGAACATTAGGAAACCAAGTTTTAGAACGAAAGTCATTCATATTCTAATCTATCTGAACTCATTCCAGTATTTTCTGTCACCTAATACATACAGTGATTTCCTTACTCATATATCAGGGTCCAGTCCTTTTGAATTGGGGAAAGTACTACATTTATTTTTAACTTAAAAAATTATATTTTAGAAGTTGTTTATTATTTAGGATAATATTACTAAAATCACAAAAAAGAAATTTTAAATCCACAAATTTCTCTTTTGGTAGGGGCCTATTTTCGGCCCCAAATTGTACCTTGAAAAAATCACTGGAAATGCATATATGTAATATGCATATTGCAGTTTATCTATATCTACTTTACTATAAGGCCTTCCCAATTTATGAAATTTTGTTGGTGGATGCAGGATATGTGCTGATGCCTGGAGTTGGGGTCGGGGTATTATGTAATATAATTATTTGCTAATATAGCCTAGAAAAAACTTTTTTTTTGGGTGGTGGGATAATCTTTCAGCATCCCCTTTAACCATTATTAATAGGCACACTGGATACAACGTAGAAAAAAAATTGGCAGAGCACTTGTAATAGATTCAGATTCCATGACTATCAAATTATAGTTTTCATATATATTTAATTATGAAACAATTTTAGCGGAATGCTAGAATATATTCAGACATGTTTCTTTTGTTTAAAACTCCTTTAAAATAAAAACAGTATGACTTTACGATATTTTGATGGATAATTTTGATGCGCACTGTTCCAGTTAAACCGGCTTTGTAAAGTCAGAATCTAAACACTAGTTATTATTGGCAATTGTCGTTTTGTTTCTTGCGCGACCCATAGGGGTTAGGATCTTGTCTGAATGAAGCAAGGGAATCATGGAAGTCAACTTCGAGTGTTTAGCGATTATTTCCTGGAGGACTGGTGTGGCTAGTCATTATGGAATTGTAAAGAAAATTGGTTGTCATGGCTTTGGTTAAGAGTAACCGTGGACATGAAGAATCAAGGAATTTAGCTGAAACTGCTACTGGTTTGGATTTATCGTTATCATGGTATACACTGGGGCTAGATCTCAGGGCTCGTGAGGTATATATTATTGTCCCTGCACTATACTGGGGGTAAACACTATATCTTGTTTCTTTGTTAGTAACACATGGTAAGGGTGGTTGTAAAGCATGGTTTTAAGTATTTTCTGGAAGATTCTTTCTGGTATTCTTATTCTAATTACTGCATCGTATTGGATATATAGTAAGTTTCGCAGTGTTCACATTGGCAAATTTAACTTATTTTTTAAAATAAAATATTGGAGAGAAATATATAGCGTAATGTTAATGAATTTTGTGGTTTTATTTTCCACTTTGAAGCTTTTAAGCTTTAGTTTGATTGGATATTTTAGTGTACCTGTTTTATTTATTTTATATTATTATTGGTAATATAATTATATACAATATTATAGATATACATGTATATGTTTGCTATGTCTATCTGACTACAGGTTGTTTTGGTTTAGTTTTAATTACAACAGGATTAGATTATGGCAAGTCGAGTTTGGTGAATAGGAGTATCTAGAAATGTTTGTTGTCGAACAAGGATTTCGACGTTTTCTGCGTCTCTAGCATAAAAATGCCTAGGGACTCCTAAAGTAAAATGATGGAGTCTGTGGACTCCATGTGGAAGGTAATTTAAATCAAATTAAGGTCAATTAGATGCAGTAGAGCATATTGTCTATTTTTTGTCACTGGCCAAAGGGGGTGAGCTTTGTCATGGCGGGCGGTGTCGTCGTCGTCGTGTCCGTTCGTCGTATGCTCGTTCACCGTATCCGTCGTCAACAATTCTTTAATCGCTACTTGTCTAGATTCTGCTGGATTGGTAAAAATTTGGCACAAATCATCCTTGGGGAAGGGGAACAGAATTTGTATAATTTTGGTCTGGCCACTGGGGGCAGAGGGGCGGGGCAATAGGGAAATAGGGTAATTCCTTTAAATGCTACTTGTTCATAGGTTCTGAATGAAATTACCATTTACGCACACATCTTGGGGGAAGGGGAACGAATTGTATAAATTTGGCTCTGACCCCCAGGGGATCAGGAGGGGCGGGGGCCCATGGAGAAATGAGGTATCCTTTTAATTTCGGCTACTATGTCTAGAGTTTGTCATTGGATAGGACAATTTTGGGCCACAACATCCTTGGGGGAGGGGAAAGAATTGTATAATTTTGGTCTGGCCTGGGGCGGAGGGCGGGGCCCAATAGGGGAAATAGAGGTATCTAAAT
>SAYR01001031.1:1511666-1583396 GCA_004382745.1 Argopecten irradians irradians | reverse complement strand
CAGCTTCAGTTTAATATGAGATATGGTAATAGATGCTGTGAATGAAGGACTCAAACAAAGGAATAAAAGAAATTGGTTTTTCATTTAAATATAGAATTTAGTAAACTATACATAAGTGTGCAATGTTGAATTTTCAACGTTTAATAAAAAATATTTAAATATACCGTTATTATTTTTATGATATTTGAAGATTTTCAAGAACAATAAGTTGAATAACTTATTATCCTGAAATAAACTGTAATAAAATTATTTCTAAGTTATTTTTGAAATAACGATTTCAATACCAATGAAACCATTCAGAATCTGAGTATCATTTTTTTATAATCCTTTATTAATTGCTAAATTATCAATTTCATCAATGTCTCTTCAAAGACAAAAAAATTATAAGTAAACATTTTCGTATCTTAATACCACTTAACATTGAAGAATATTTCGAAAAATATAACATTAGAAATATTACCATTTCCGGATATGTTATGGTTTCCTTTTTAGAAAAGTAACATGGGTTGCTTTGACGACTTTGACTAATAAATCATGCTGTAGATGCTGTTCCAGGTAGCTATATGAAGACTTGGTACAATCCCGATTGTCAGATGCAGGATTATTAGCGTCAAGTTGAATGATAGCCATTTTATGTGAAATTCGAAAGAAATTGACTGTTATATACAATTAGACAATTAGATGTAGAAAGTATCTGGCCCTTGATTTATTAGTCAAGAAAGTCGTCAGAAGCAACCCCATGTATATTTTGCTTATTCGCGAACACATTCTGAGTTAGTGCGATGACACGCACGCACCCATTGTTTCCGCGAAATAGCCACGTAGTATGGACGCGGCCTTTTTATATAGAGAACCCTAGCGTGACGTGGGCTGGTTCAAAATTAAAAATATGGGTTTTATGCAAAAAAAATTTAAAATTTCGACAGCTTAACCAGTGATTCCTAGGGTGTCATCCATAGACGTACAGAATGAAACTTGAAGTTTCAACAAAGTTTTTAACAAGGATCATGCGAAAAACATGTAACTGACGAGAAAAAAATTGCGTATTTCTTTTGGTGTCACGAGCACCGCAACATGCGCAAATGAGTTGATTACGACTTTGATTTATTGAACACAAACACGTGTGAGTTACGATGTGGGACATTCGAATGAAAATATGACAGAAATAATGGAAAACGTGCAAGAATCATCCACGCTATTGGGGAATGGATCATTTTCAGGTTTCAGGTAATATATTGCTCAACAGGAGAAACTTTGCATGGAAAGACAGGAACAGTGTTCAACAGTGCTGCCAGCGTCCAAACATGTAGCGAAGATCACATTGAGCCAAAGTCCTTTCAACCGCGTTAGAAATGTTTTTTAAAATATTTAAAATGCTTACAAAAAACATTAAGATAGTCAAATGTAAAATTAGTTTTTTTTTCTATTTCTCGGGGTGGTCACCCCGAAACCCCCCGTCGCTCTTCGAAGCGGTGATTCAAAATCACAAACATGTCGCTAGCAACCTCTACATGGCGCACTGATTATTATGTTTCTAATACTTCCGGTCCGGCATACTAGAAACTCCCGATAAAAAAGATCATACACGGCAAATATAGTTCATTTTCACTTAAGGCACTACCAAAATAATCTATATTATCATTATATTTTTAAGTTTATTGAAGATTTACTTGCCCCTTTCAATATACGCATTGCGATAAACAAAAGAACAAGAAGATCAAGGGAGAGGCATGTACTCAAAACTTTTACTGCGCAATAATATCTCAGATATAGTTCGTCAATACAACCAACACAAAAAACTTTTTAAGTGTTATAAGAACTTTCTTTTGCAGTTACCTTCCTAACATTTGATTACAATAATCGATCATTAGCATGAATTACGTAAAATTTAAATAAACATACACAATCCAAAATCCACCGAAAGTGTTTTTATATAGTATATAGGGGTATTTTTTAATATACGTATACTATATATTATTGACAGAACGTCAAACTCCTGTGCCTAGGATTATATTAAAAAAACTGCTAGTTAACATTTAACCTCTGTCAATGGTATCTCTCACTTTTCTGAAATTTTTTCCTTCAAGAAGCATTACTTCAAATTCATTACAGTAGAGTCTTCCAAGATAATGTAAGCTTACAGTAACTGAGTAATGCCTACTGTGCAAATGCAGATGTGCTACAAATGACAACAGGTTCAGGTGTCAGAGTATCCGAGTAGAATCTATTAGGCAAAATATATTATTATAAACACAAAGTACAGTTTCCTCTCTTGAACATGGATTATACAGAAGACAAATTGATAATACCATACCTTTGTGTTATCACTAAAATGAGGTAATTCGCCGGCGCCCCCATACAAAATGCGTTTGACAATGCCTTTAGACTGAAGATCTGCAAGCACATCAGCCATTGTTGTTTATTATTGGAGTAGTCTCCCTTATAGCGCGTTTCAAAATATTAAAGATGGATACTACTAAGATGTCATTTTGGTAATGTCTTCTAAATAATTTACTAAATTGATAATTGATCGCAGTATTGTTTCACTTATCATCAAATTGAACAAAAAGGGTGAATCATTCACGATTTTCATTTCCTCTCAAATATCATAGTTACAACCATGGAAGATACTACCTGAACAACTGTTACAAATAATATAGTACAAGTCGATTATTTGGCGAATTTAAGTACTGGATCTGATGCTCTAACTTGCAAATTATATCTGTGAGTATTAGGCACTAGCGGTAAAACTGGGTAAACGGTTATGAACTTGAAAAATGCAGTACCCTGAGGTCGCCATCTTTGTTTCATCTGCACGACCAGATAGAATAGCATTCGAACTTGGGACATTGAAATACTTATTTAAAGCATTTATCATTAAAACAAATTTTCTTTGATTTGAACTATAATTAGAAATGGCAATCATAAAAATGAGAAACGATTACTGATGAATCCTGACCTTGATTTTGAAAGGCTCATGCATCCTTAATAAAATTTATACTCTCTAACAAACAGAAGTTTTGTTTCAAAATACTTATTTTGGAGAATTGTACATAATAATAGCGCATTGTGTATTACATTCGTAATATTTTGAACATAATAGATCGAAAATATGCTAGTTTTTCATCCTTGTTCCATTTTAAGGGAAATTAGTCGGATGACGAAACGAGCCGCGTATATTTCATTGGGAAGGTCACGTTTAGAGATTATATGGAGAAAATTTAGCAGACCGATCACACACGTGTTCTGACACCTACATCGACAATGGCTGGCATTTCTGGAACTGAAGATACGGATAAAAAGGATGACACTACACAGAAATGCTCAAGGGATAAATTGGAACGTCCAGCAAATGATGCTGTTGATTTAAACGAAGCAGGTAAGAAATTATTTTACGTCCTCTTTGACTAAACCTCGTGGCTGTTTGTAAAGTGTACGTTGTGAAGGAGATGTTGACGTTTAGTGACATTTCCAATGACACCAAAGAATATGGTGAAAGAAACGTTATGCACAATAATTCGCATGGCGTTTTTTGTTTCTTTTGCACATAAATTTCGTCATTGGTTCGATAGGATTGTTACAAACGCAAAAATGTTTATGCAACGAGTTTACGACGAAAAAGTTACGAAACGTCCCACATAAGTGCAACTTACATAATTATCCGCAGGTTGTTTTGGCGCATAACTGGTAAATGCATATTTTAATGCTTTTACGAAACTGCATATATGATGTTAACATGTAATTTTTTGCACTGTATTTGTTTCTGCTGTAAGTTAACGTTTCAAGGTCGAAAGGGTCGTGTCTGACACCCCGTCTAGTGCCTTACGCTACGAACAGCTGATTAGGGAGCTGTCCGCGACACATGGCCCTACTAAGGAGTTTTGTACCATGCTTTAGCTAAAACGGCAAGAGAAAACACAGGCCTCTGCTACCCATAGAACTGATTTACTCATTTCCAAACTAAGAATGCAAAACAACCGACTGTATATGTAATTAGAGGCCGGAAAGGGGGTAATGGTAGTAAACATATAGCTAGGCATAACCCATGTGTTGTCACAAGCTTCATTCAGTGTCATTTGTAAATTGATGTGTACCTCGAGTTTTAAATATTGGTGTTAATATTAATAAAATTATGAAATTGATCTGGATGTAATTGTTAGATGCAATCACTCCCATGTTATTTATATAACAGAACCATGTTGTGAGTGGGATATCATTATTCAAAATATAAAATTCTAAAGTGAAAGTGTTATTATATTTAAATTAAAGTGTGACATTTACACATTGACTTATTTTTCATGAGAGAAAAAAATTGATGGAAAGTAACATCGGTTGTAATGTAATTACATTATGTAATTTTTTTGTTGAAATCCCTATATATTTTTATGAATGCTAAAACCAGAAACATATATTACCGTATTCGACCCAATAAGCGCCCAGGGCGCTTTAAAAATTGATAAAAATGAAAAGGTGCTAATAAGTCAAAATTATTGCAAATTTATAGCGTGTTATGTAGTTTTGGTCCTTATTTATGCCTGGGCAAATGAAATTGTGGCCTCAAAAAGGGGGAGGGGCGCTTAAAGGGACATGGGCGCTTATTTGGTCGAATATGGTATGTATAAATGTTTCTGCTGAAACCAACAAATAAAATTTCAATTAAATTAACATTGGTTGGAGTGGATTTTCATTTCTCATATCAATTAAGTAGAGCTGTGTTAGAGAATGTTAAAATCTAATGAATAGGAATATATATCCTTCATTATGATGTCTGAATTTTGTAGAACTCAATTAGTTTTGGAAAGATGTGGTTAACAATTTAACAGTTTTACATCACATTTACTTTTTAGCTTGCCTATTTGAAGAATAGGGGGAGCTAATGTTGTCACCCCGGCATCGGCGTCAGCGTTGGCGTCCCATTTCATGTTAAAGTTTTTGAGCAAGTTTCTGTTTTCGTCAATTATTTAAGCTTAAGTCATCATAAATGTTTATGATTTTATTTTCCTAATGTGTATGGATGCTGAACATGATAATACAACCAATTTGGGGTTCTTTAGGGGGTTTTTGATTCTGTTAATATGTCATATTTCTATGTTTAAATAGTAAATACTTGAACATCAACTTCTTCTGAATAGGCGAGCTTTGCTGTCCTCCAACAGCTCTTGTTGATTATTTTCATTTATTTATCATTGAATTTGTTTAGAAAATTGTAGATACTTGTATAGAATCAGATTGATAATTAGAAGATAGAACTTGACTTACTTAATTTTAATCAATTACATTAGAAATTATTATTGCTTTGACCATTTTTGAACAAGTAGGAGTTTCATGCCTTAGTTTATGAATTGGAATCCATTATGTACAAGGTACAAGAATATTCATGTTGTATTTTAACGAGATAACATTAACGCAGTAGATAACTATTGTGATAAAAATGTGATATTTAATGTCAAATTTAACTACCCTAACTAAAGTATGATGGAAATACCATTTGCTAAAAATTGCATCCTGCTCATTTTTTCCTCTTTCGAAATATGATTATGATGTTGCAGCTAAGAATATCTCAATATTTTTTTTTTGTAATTGCTTATCACCAAAAGCTAACCATGATGTACATGTACTTCTTAACAAATATTTACTAGGCTATTGGAAGATACTTTTGTCCTAACTTAAATCATGTACTATAGCATAGTAAGGGTTTACGCCAGGTGTAAACTTACTGTACCATAAATGGAGTCCTTCCGAGAAAAAAATTGGCCCTCCTTAAATGGATTTTCGGTAAGAAGAGGATTCTTTTAGTTTTTCGTTTTCAGTGCTTTAAAATGATACATGTATGGGGACATTAATTTTATACAGGTTTTTTTTCAGTATGCTTTAGGGCCGATTTTTGGCCCCATTCCCCATGGCAAAGACTCCAAATTTTTCCCAATTCAAGCCTTAAATTTCCCAAAATCAAAGTTTCTTGAAAACCATCTGAAAATATTGCACGAACCTAGTTGGTAAAGGCTTTAAATATTCGCAAATTGGCTTCAGAAAAGAACATAAACTGCACTGGAAATAAAAAAAATTATTTGCTATGCTTTATTTCATATTTTATGATTTTTCCCAAATCTTGGTTTTGTCGCACACTTTCCCAAATTCAAAGCCTCGGGGCCCCATCCCCAAAGCAGTGAGAAAAAGCTTTTTTATAAATGCAAACTCTGGTAGTCGTAGTGATTATATTATAAAAACAAACCCTCTCTCTTTCTGTAAATTTGCATAAATTTGCTCAATGTTGTCAAACTCTTGTTGACTACGCCTGGCGTAATGCATTGTATCAAGCGTTTGTCTAGCTAAAACAATGTTCACAACAAAATCACATGAAATCGTGTGATAGTTCTTTCCAAAATTTTCGGTTTCAGTTTCAAAATAGTCGCTTGAGACAGGTAACGAACATTTTATGGTGTGAATTTTTATGGTCGTTACTCACGTTAGGCAGGTGATCGTTGAATACAGGTTATTTATATAGTAATACCTTTGGGAGGAATAATTATAATTAAGGTTGCATAAGACAAGAAGTCGCTGAATACAAGGGGTCGTTAAGACAGGTTTGACTGTATATTGATAGCTTATTCGTCATAATTTGCACCCAAGACACTATGTAACAAAGGATGTCAGAAACCATTTATTCGTCATAATTTGCACCCAAGACACTATGTAACAAAGGATGCCAGAAACCATTAGGAAACCAAGTTTTAGACGAAAAAGTCATTCATATTCTAACTCTATCTGAACTCATTACACAGTATTCTGTCACAGTAAACATACAGTGATTTCCTTACTCAATAATATCAGGGTCCAGTACCTTTTGAATTGGGGAAATACTACATTTTATTTTACTTAAAAAATCTATATTTTAGAAGTGTTTATTTATTTCAGGATAATATTTACATAAAATCACAAAAAAGAAAATTTTAAATCCAGCAAATTTCCTCTTTGGGAAGGGGCCTATTTTCGGCCCAAAATGTACCTGAAAAAAATCACTGACATGCATATATGTATATGCATATTGCAGTTTATCTATATACTACTTTACCTATTAAGGCTTCCCAATTTTTATGAAATTTGTGGTGGATCAGGACTATGTGCTGATGCCATGGAGTTGGGGGTCGGGTACTATGTAATATAATATTGCTAATATAGCCTAGAAAAAAAAACTTTTTTTTGTGTGGGATATCTTTAAGCATCCCCTTTAAACCCATTTAATAGGCACACTGGATACAACGTAGAAAAAAAATTGGCAGACACTGTATAGATCAGATTCCATGATATCAAATTATAGTTTCATATATATTTAATTATGAAAAATTTTACGAATGCCTAGAATAATATTCAGACATGTTCTCTTTGTTAAAACTCCTTTACAATATAAACAGTATGACTATATACGAACTATTTTGATGGTAATTTTGATGCGCACTGTTCCAGTTAAACCGACTTTTAAGTCAGATCTAAACACTACGTTATTATTGGCCAATTCGATTGTTTCTTGCGCGACACCATAGGGGTTAGATCTTGTCTGACATGACAGCAAGGATCACTGAAGATCAACTTCGAGTGTTTAGCAGATTATTTCTGGAGGACCTGGTGTGGCTAGTCATTATGGAAATGTAAAGAAAAATGGTTGTCATGGCTTGTTAAGAGTAACCGTGGACAATGAAGAAATAACAGGAATTAGCTGAAACTGCTACTGTTTGGATCGTTATCTGGGTAATCACTGGTGTAATCTCAGGGCTCAGTGAGGTATATATTAATTGTCCCCGACACTATACTGAGGGTAACAACACTATATCTTGTTTCTTTGTTAGTAACACATGTACAGGTGGTTGTAAAGCATGGTTTTAAGTATTTTCTGAAGATTCTTTCTGTCTTCTTATTCTAATCTACTGCATGTATTGGATATAAGTAAGTTTCCAGTGTTCACATTGGGCCAATTTTCAACTTATTTTTAAAATAAAAATATTGGAAGAAATATATAGCGTATGTTAATGAAATTTTGTGTTTATATCTTTTCCACTTTGAACTTTTAAGCTTTAGTTTGGATTGGATATTTTATGTAGTACCTGGTATTTATTTATTTTATATTATATATTGTATATAAAATTATCATACAATAATTATAGATATACACTGTATATGTTTTGCTATGTCTTTCCTGACTACAGGTTGTTTTGGTTTAGTTTTAATACAACCAGGATAATTAATGGCCAAGTCAGAGTTTGGTGAATAGGAGTATCTAGAAAATGTCTTGTTGTCAGAACCAAAGGATTTCCCGGACCCAGGTTTTCTGCGTCTCTAACGCATAAAAATGCCTAGGGACTCCTAAAGTAAAATGATAGGAGTCCTGTGGACTCAATGTGGAAGGAATTTAAAATAAAAATTACAGGTCAATTAGATGCAGTAGAAGCAATAATTGTCTATTTTTAGCTCACCTGGCCCAAAGGGCCGGTGAGCTTATGTCATGGCGCGGCGTCCGTCGTCCGTCGTCCGTCGTCCGTCGTCCGTCCGTCCGTCCGTCCGTCCGTCAACATTTCCTTTAAATCGCTACTTGTCCTAGAGTTCTGCATGGATTGTAACCAAATTTGGCCACAAACATCCTTGGGGGAAGGGGAACAGAACTTGTATAAATTTTGGCTCTGGCCCCCTGGGGGCAGGAGGGGCGGGGCCCAATAGGGGAAATAGAGGTAAATCCTTTAAATCGCTACTTGTCATAGAGTTCTGAATGAAATGTAACCAAATTTAAACCACAAGACTATCCTTGGGCGGGGGAAGGAGAGCGAAAACTTGATAATATGTTTGGCCTGAATTCCGGCGCGCAGGGGCAAGGAGGGGGCGGGGCCGAATTAGGGGAAAAGAAGGGTAAATGTCCTTTAAATCGGCTACGATGTCAGTAGAGTCTGCATGATTGGAAACCAAAATGGGCCACAAACATCGGGAAGGGGAACAGAACTTGTATAAATTTTGGCTCTGGCCCGCCTGGGGGGCAGGGAGGGGCGGGGCACCCATAGGGGAAAATAGAGGTAAATCCTTTAAATCGCTACTAGTCATAGAGTTCTGAATGAAATGTAAGCCAAATTTGCGCCACAAACATCCTTGGGGGAAGGGGAACAGAACTTGTATAAATTTTGGCTCTGGCCGCCAGGGCAGGAGGGGCGGGGCCCAATAGGGAAATAGAGTAAATCCTTTAAATCGCTACTTGTCTAGTGAGAGTTCTGCATGGATTGTAACCAAAATTAGCCACAAACATCCTTGGGGATAGGGGAACAAACTTGTATAAATTTTTGGCTCTGATCCCCTGGGGGCAGGAAGGGCGGGGCCAATTAGGGGGAAATAGAAGGTAAAATCCTTTAAATCGCTACTAGTCATAGAGTTCTGCAATAGAATGGAATCAAATTGGCCACAAACATCCTTGGGGGAAGGGGAACAGAACTTGTATAAATTTTGGCTCTGGCCCCCTGGGGCAGAAGGGGCGGGGCCCAATAGGGGATATAGATGTGGTAAATCCTTTAAATCCTACTTGTCATAGAGTTTGGAATGAGATTGTAAGCCAAAATTAAGCTCGACAATCATCCTTCGGGGGAAGGGGAACAGAACTTGTATAAATTTTGGCTCTTGATCCCGGGCACGTGAAGGAGCGGAGGACCCAATAGGGGAAATAGCAGGTAAAGTCCTTTAAATCAGCCTACTAGCTCCATAGAGTTCTGGCAGGATTGGAACCAAAATTTGGCACACAAACATCCTTGGGGGAAGGGGAACAGAACTTGTAAAATTATGGCTCGGCCCCCTGGGGGCAGGAGGGGCGGGCCCAATAGGGGAAATAGAGGTAAATCCTTTAAATCGCTACTTGTCATAGAGTTCTGAATGAAATGTACCAAATTTACGCCACAAACATCCTTGGGGGAAGGGGAACAGAACTTGTATAAATTTTGCTCGGCCCCCTGGGGGCAGGAGGGGGGGCCCCAATAGGGAAATAAGGTAAATCCTTATAAATCGCTACTAGTCATAGAGGTCTGAAGAAAATGAACCAAAATTGGCCACAAACATCCATGGGGGAAGGGGAAGAACAGAACTTGTATAAATTTGGTCTGACCCCCGGGGCAGGAGGGGCGGGGCCCAATAGGGGAAATAGAGGTAAATCCTTTAAATTGCTACTAAGTCATAGAGTTCTGCCAGGATATGGAACCAAATTTGGCCACAACATCCATGGCGGGAAGGGGGAAGCAGAAACTAGTATTATAATTTTTGGCTCGGCCCCCCCGGGGCAGGGTGGAGAGGGGCCGGCCTAATAGGGGGAAATAGACGGTAAATCTTTAAGAATCGCTACTAGTTTACAGAGTTCTGCATGGAGTTGGAACCGAATTTGCCAAACCAAATCCTTAGGAGGGAGGGAACAGAACTTTGTATAAATTTTGGCATCTTATGGCCCCGCCTGGGGCAGGAGGAGCGGGGACCCAAATAGGGGAAATAGAGGTAAAATCCTTTAAAATCGCTTAACTAGTCGAAATTATAGAAAGTTTTTTCCTGTATGGATTGTAACTAAAATTTGCGCCACAAACATCCTTGGGGGAAAGGGAACAGAAACTTGTATAAGATTTTGGCTCTGCCCACCCAGGGGCAGGAGCGGTGGTGGCCCAATTGGGGAAATAGAGTGTAATCCTATTAAATGCGTTACTTGTCGTAAGTTTTGCAATTGGATAGACCAAATTTGCCGACAAACTGCCTGGGCGAAGGGAAAAGAAACTATGCTATAAATTTGGCTTCTACCCCCTGGGGCAGAAGGAGGGTGGGCCTAATAGGATTTAGAGCGTTAATATCAAAAATCCTTCAGAAAAGAAAAACAATGAACCTGTATTTTCAGAACATTTACTGGCATTACAAACCAGGTGAGCAAGATACAGGCCCTCTGGGCCTCCTTGTTTCAAAAACAATACATAAATATATACAGTTATCACAGTACAAGTAATTTTTTCTGGTACAATGCCCAGGGCCTTTTTTTCAACATGATTTGGGGCCAGAATTTCAGCCCCATTCCCTATGGCAAAACCTCTAAATTTTCCCAATCGAAGCCCTTAAATTTCCCAAAATCAAATTTTTTTGAAAAAACTATCCAAAAAACTTATTGCATGAAATGATGTGGTTTAAAGACTTCAAATTATTTGTGAATTGGCTACCAGAAAAATTACATAAATTACTACAACTGGAAATGAAAAATCTTATTTGTAATAAATGCTTTAAATTCATATTTTCATAATTTATCCCCAAATCCTAAGTTTTGTTAGCACCATTTTCCCAAATTCAAAGCCACCGGCCCCATTCCAATACCAGTGAGAAAAAGCCGACTGACAGCAATAGAAAGTTTTATAAGATCTAAAGTAAATTTTAGCAAACAGGACCTCCCAATGTTTTTATAAGGATTTGCAAAACTTAAAACCTAGGAGGTTCAAAACGAGAGGGAATTCCAAGAGAACCATGGTGTTATGTCATGTTATATTGTAGTATGTACATCACGTTATGTGTATATATATATATATGACTTAGCTTACAGATACTGGCATGGACAGTATATGTAGTGCTTACTGGTGCAATAACCTCATGTTATATTGTAGTATGTACATCACGTTATGTATATATATATATATGACTTAGCTTACAGATACTGGCATGGACAGTATATGTAGTGCTTACTGGTGCAATAACCTCATGTTATATTGTAGTATGTACATCACGTTATGTATATATATATGACTTAGCTTACAGATACTGGCATGGACAGTATATGTAGTGCTTACTGGTGCAATAACCGTAGGTGAATTATTAAAATCCGTGTACCCTTTAGATTTAACACAATGTCACATACAGATTATGATAATTTTTAAGCCTGTGTACACTTGCATGAACTAAGCCAGATTACAATGAGTAAATAGTTTGGTAAATCATTTACATTAATATACCGTACAATTTTAAGCAATTCTGCCTTCTAGCACTGTAACCTAATTAAAAAGTGGATGACTGGATGTGTATTGTTTGGAAGTAGACTTTACATTATGATGATTGATGTTTTGATTTAGGAAAAAAACTTTCATAATATTTATCATCAAAGGCTTTTAAATTGTTTTCCTATGATTAGATATAACCCATTGGCTCCATTACCTATGCAGAGACTGACCGTTGGTCTATGGTTTTCCCCCTGGTACTCCGGCTTTCCTCCACCAACAAACCTGGCACGTCCTTACATGACCCTGGCTGTTAATAGGACGTTAAACTAATATTAAAACCCATTCCTGAAGAAGAAATCCCTTACTTTATTATCATCAAAATTTGAAAATAAAACACAAACCAATTTTATAAAGATATTGAACCTGTGTTACAGTGAACATGAACGGCGGTACAGACAGCCCCCAGAGTGAATTATCAGACGACCCCTCCACAGAGAACAGCAGCCAGGAGGAAGGGGAGAGAATTACAGACGAGGATGAGAAGAAAACTTGCTGTGGTGATGAGAAGGGAGAGAAAAAAAGCAATGATCAAGAAGTAGTACTGATCCAGGACACAGGATTTGTGGTGAAGCTCTCGATTCCTGGAGGAGAGGATTTTGATCTGGCAGTAAGTTAATTGTCTAATTTTTAAATAGATTTATATATTTGGAGGGGTGAGGGGGAGGGGGGGTTACAAGGAGGGCATTAAAATTTTTTGGGTTTTTTTGCAAAATCTTTTAGTTGAGATATCGGAAAAGGTTTAATAATTACATTTATCCTTTAATTTGATACATGTTAATGTATTCTTCATTAAAACTTAAACTGTATGTTTTAAAAATCAATATTTGAATTTTTAAACATTTTTAGCCCACCATCATCAGATGGTGGGCTATTCAAATCGCCTTTCGTCCGTGGTCCGTCGTCCGTCCGTCCTTCCGTCCGTCCGTCCGTCCTTCCGTCCGTCCGTCCGTCCGTCCGTTAACAATTCTTGTTACCGCTATTTCTCTAAAAGTACTGAAGGGATCTTTCTCAAATTTCATATGTAGGTTCCCCTAGGACCCTAGTTGTGCATATTGTATTTTGGGACTGATCGGTCAACAAGATGGCCGCCAGGCAGCCATCTTGGATTTTGATAGTTAAAGTTTGTTACCGCTATTTCTCAGAAAGTACTGAAGGGATCTTTCTCAAATTTCATATGTAGGTTCCCCTAGGACCCTAGTTGTGCATATTGCATTTTGGGACTGATCGGTCAACAAGATGGCCGCCAGGTAGCCATCTTGGATTTTGATAGTTAAAGTTTGTTACCGCTATTTCTCAGAAAGCACTGAAGGGATCTTTCTCAAATTTCATATGTAGGTTCCCCTAGGACCCCAGTTGTGCATATTGCATTTTGGGACTGATCGGTCAACAAGATGGCCGCCAGGTAGCCATCTTGGATTTTGATAGTTAAAGTTTGTTACCGCTATTTCTCAGAAAGCACTGAAGGGATCTTTCTCAAATTTCATATGTAGGTTCCCCTAGGACCCCAGTTGTGCATATTGCATTTTGGGACTGATCGGTCAACAAGATGGCCGACCGGTGGCCATCTTGGATTTTGATAGTTAAAGTTTGTTACCGCTATTTCTCAGAAAGTATTGAAGGGATTGTTCTCAAATATCCTATGTAGGTTCCTCTAGGACCCTAGTTCTGCCTATTGCATTTTGCGACCACCATCTTGGATTTTATTAGTTTAAAGTTTGAAAAGCAGAAAAAAGAATTGTAAGTTTGAAAAGCAGAGAAAAGATCCCTCTTTCGTTTGTCAGACATAGATCAATCTTTGGTGGGCGCCAAGATCCCTCTGGGATCTCTTGTCTTTTTTACTTACCATGAAAAAGATCAATTAGGGGTATATAGTGTTACCAATGTCCATGTGATCCGGTCTAGTCTTGTCCAGATTTCACATGGAGGCGTTGACATTTATGTCAAAGTAATTTGAAGATTTTTAGCTAATTTGCATGAAAACTGCTTGCTGTAGTAATTGCT
The DNA here is from genome assembly GCA_004382745.1 of Argopecten irradians irradians. Taxonomy (NCBI): domain Eukaryota; kingdom Metazoa; phylum Mollusca; class Bivalvia; order Pectinida; family Pectinidae; genus Argopecten; species Argopecten irradians. Next base: position 1,569,363 of record SAYR01001031.1, on the reverse strand, counting down.
GTAATGGTTTTTTTTATAATTATGTACATTTTGGATTCATTTCTGAAGATATAGCAGGCCTGGGATGGATACATACTTCATTAAAATTTCTCAAATTAATCTAATAAAATTTCACAATTGAACTACATTATAAGTTTACACTGATGTACAGTAAACCTGTCTATTAAGACCACTGAAGGGAAGAAGGAAAACGGTCATGAATTATAAATAGGTTGAATGGAAGGCTTCCATGGAAACCAATCAGCAATTAAATTACCAGTACACAAAATATTGGTATATTATTTTTATGGTTCATAAATCTGTCTTCACATTGTTTGTATGTGTAAAAAGAAAAGAAACCGACAATTAAATGCTTCGTTACCCGTTACCCAGTAGGCTAATTTTCTGTCAAGTCCAGCTAATCTTTCATTGTCGATGTTAATGAAATTGAACCTGTGGTGCTTTAACAGCAGGCCTCAGAGGATTTATCTGGTCCTGACCTTCGACCTACAGCTATCCCAGCTGGTTATCCGATAAGAATGTCAGATGCATGTTTGTTTAAGTAGGATCTTACAAACTCACTAAAGGCATAACACAGATGCTACTTCTGACCATGTAGCATCAGTGGAGGATAAATGATATTTCTTTATTTGGTTTTAGATTGAGAAGTTTTCAAAGTTTCCAAATAATGGTAATAAAATGAGCTTCCCTAGGGAAAATAACAGTTTTACTCGAAAGAACTTGTTTTCTTTCATTTCCTTTTACAAAATCTATCCTTTTATAGCCATCTTGGATTTTGATACTTAAGTTTATTTCCGCTACTTCACAGAAAGTGATAAAGAAATTTCACATGTAGGCTTTCCATGGATGCATTGAAGGATTAATCAGAAGAAAAAAGATGTTTGACAATTGAAGTTTGTTATCGCTAAGTAAAGAAAACGTTTTTCTGAAATGTAACTTAGTGTCTGCTTGGTACATCGTTCTTCATATCAATTTTGTAACAAATCTAAACACAACCTGGTGAACAGTAGTCATATTGAATTTGACAATTACTGCCTTATCAAGTACACCTATGTGTGTTAAGTTTTTAAAGGGGTAAACAGAGAAATGATCCTTGTTTCTATCGACTTGATTTCAGGTAAGCTCTATGGAGCTAGTACAGGAAATTCACCAAGTGTTAGTGGACAGGGAGGAAACCTGTCATCGAACCTGCTTTTCACTACAGCTCGATAACGTTGCACTTGACAACTTTGCTGAGCTCAAATCCATTGAGGGTCTAAAGGAAGGATCTGTTGTCAAAGTCGTAGAAGGTGAGGTTTCAAAGTTGAGAACAGCAAGATTTCAAATTTTTGCTTGAGTGATGAAGAGCAAGATTTCAAGATTGTGATAGTTAGATTGAGAAGATGTGAAATGTGTAAAACAAGAGGAAAATTGCACAAGTTACCAGTCTGGGATTCAAACCTAGAACCATTGTTAACTAGCCAGATACTCCACCGGTTAAACTACATGGTTTATGGCGGTTGACCTTGTGAATAAGAGAAAACTGCAACACTCTTCCCTCTCTTTTATAGTCCAGACTTGAATTGAATTTTCCCTTGACACTTGAAATAAGGTTTGGTCACTACCACCAAATGTAAGAGGAACAGAAAACTGCTCAGCAAGACTGAAATTTGAACCAATCCAGGATCTCTTAACACTAGTCTGATGCTCTACCAGTTGAGCTTCCTGGTTGCCGGCAATCGACCCAATGCAGAAATGTTCAGATGGTTTAAGATGAATTTAACTTTTTTCGTCTCAATAATTGACAATGTCAGTTGTATTCCATTGTTAGAGTTCTGACACTTCAACAAATGAAGAAGAATATGAATAGGTACCAAGGGATACTGATACTGGATACTGTACTCCATGTCTATCGGTCCAGCTATGATAGTGTTTAGAAGTGTATTGATATCAAGCTTGTCATTTATGAGGTCAGCCACTCCAGTCCCAGATGTTGGTGGTAGTTATAACCATTGTTACGACTTCACACTACGGGTAGGGCTTCTTAATAGGAATGTTATAAGGCACATGTGTACACAATTAATAGTACACATGTACTTAACACAAACGTTTTTCATGTTCTGCACATTTACTTAATGAATTGTAAAATTCTACTTACAAAATGTATATGGCACATATATACGTGGTATAAATTATTGAAATTTTAAGCTAGACAATATGAAACAATGCAAGCCTAACAGTAAAATGACAGCTCTGCAATTACAAGATTTTTGTTGAAATACAAATAATGAGAAAAAAGAACACTGGTAAGTAAAATTTCATGTGGGTTTTTTTTTCTCCAAAACTTTAAACTTAATAGTCAAATTGTGTCTAAACTCTATAAATTCAGAACCTTACACAATCCGAGAGGCGAGGATACATGTGCGTCACATCCGTGACCTGCTGAAGTCTGTAGACCCCTCAGATGCCTACAATGGAGCGGACTGTTCATCTCTATCCTTCCTTAATACTGTCACGGGCGGTGACATACTCGGTAAGCTGATTCTTCTGTGATTTATCCTCTTGAAGATGCTCCACCGCTGACAGAGCATAAATAATATTCTTCATTTGAACAATAATTGGTGTTCAATCATGTGTATATATATATGTCTAATTAACACAAAAAATAATTAAAAAAAAAAAAACAATTGATTTTGCCTTTGGTGCAAGCGCAATCAGTATTTCTTTCCATATAGGATATAGTACCACGGAATTTTTTGGGATGCAATTAATTATATTTTATATTTTAAACTTGAAGTAAACTTAAAAGCTGAAACTTTTCAATGGTGGTAATGGTGTAAAGTAAGTAATTTTTGTAACTGAAGAAAAATACTAAATCGTTTGCTCCTGTTTTTGATAGTTAAAAAATACCATTTGTCAGCGCTGGAGCATCTTTAAATAGACAGAAATCAAATGCCTAAGGTTACATTTAAAGTCCATTTGGGAATAGAATCAATTCGTCGGTGAAGATGTTAATAACTGTCCAACACTTCAAAAAAAAAAAAAAAAAAAAAAAAAAAAAAACCTAAGATATCTGTGCGGCAGGTAGAATTTAGCAAATGGACATTTTTACAAAATTTAAAAAAAAAAAAAAAAGAAAAAAAAGGTGAATATATTAGAAAAAAATGTTTCTCTTTTCTTTCATGAACATAAAACGAGCAATAAAACTTTAGTTATCTATTTTCTTAATTCTTGATTCGGAAGAACAAAACCTTTAAGAACCAAGCAAATTATAATATGTGTTTAAGTTGATGATAATGTTGGGGTTTTTTTTTGCAGTTTAAGATACATGTAATATATACATGTCTGTTGTGTCTTGATCAGAAGGGGAAATATGTGTACAAAACTTTCTTTGACAGTGTTGATTACATGTTTACAGACAAGAAGAGGAGTAAGCCAGACAGTATTGACTGTACACCACCAGATTACATTATGCCTAATGCCAAAGAAAGGCCCATTCTCCCTCTCCATCCGGGCATCAAGGACCTCAAGGTATCTCCATCATACACATATTATTATTTATATAGATGGCTGTCCTAAACCAACTTTCTTTTCGACTACTAAATTTTGTGATTTCCATTTCAAAATCGGTTTGCTAAGGTTTTTTGTAGATTTTATATTAAATGAAATTACCTCTTAATATATAAACGATGTTGATATTTATTCGCTTAGATAATCTTTTGTATATTTCTTTGATTGTTAAAATCAAAAATAAAAAGAAAATTGGTTTAAGGTATCCCTCCATGAAAAAGTGATATATATTTCACTTACTTAAAAAATTCTTCTTTATTTTACCAGCAATGTAAACCAATTTTAAACAGTAATGGTTTATAGATATGATATACTAACAGAGTTGCTGAAATGTTACAATGTACTCTCTTTAACAGAAACCTTGTATGATTACTCTTTTATCTGAAATCTTATATAATAACTCTAAAATTGGAATTCTTGCATAAAGTTAATATTGAAATGGTTTTAAAAACTCAAATTTGATTGGAAAAGCTCAGACCTGTTTATATCTGTTTTGAAGGGGCCGAGTTGTATCAAAGTACTTACATACAGTGGCTGGAACCCTCCACCAGGCAACAGGAGAATGCATGGTATGTATAAGTACAGGCGAAATTTCAATAATAATGTAGAGATTTCTTTATCCCTTTCAGTCTCCAAGTTTGTTTAATCTTAGAATGGGATTCACTTGTTAGCTTACATGCCTGAACTTCATGAAGGGCAAATGAGCTTATGCCGTGGTGCAGCGTCAAATTTTCCATTTAAACAAAAGGTGGAGACCTGAAATTTGGCTTAGAGCATGCAGAGCTACAAAGTTTGTTCAAATGAATAACATTGACCTTCATTCAAGGTCACAGGAGTCAAATAAACTAACTTCTTGTTAAAAACCAAGAGGTCTACAGACCTGGTATTGGGCCTGTAATAGCTGGGATGAAGGGCTACCAAGTTTGTTCAAATAAATGACCCTTGTTTTGTCTTAGAATAAGATTCACAGGAAATCATAAAATGTCTTTAAGAAAAGTAAATTCTCTTCTGAATGTTTCCTACATAGATATTAGGTTGAATTTGAATGATGATATTGAAATAATATATTCTAACTTACAACTTTAAAGTGGGGTTTCTTACTTGTAGGTGATCTGCTGTACTTGTATGTTGTCACACTTGAGGAGAAGAAATACCACATCACAGCTTCTACAAGGGGTTTCTATGTGAATCAGTAAGTCAGGAATTTATTGTATCTTATGTTTTATATGTTTTATATTCCACAAGAGGTGTTGGATTTAAAATGCAGTGTCTTTGTGCTGTTGTATGGGAAAATGTTACTGGGTCGGACGATTTTACTTTGAGATACTAATAAATCTGCAAAGATTTCCATGCAGATTATAAACAATATGTTGATATCAATTTTCTTTTTCTTGATAAATTTCAAAAGTATCTTTGCATTACATTTTCCACTCTCAACACCTGATACCTAATGTTCTTCAGCTAGATGTTCCAGTTTGATTAGCTTATAACATTACAGTCAAACCTTTCTATAGAGACCACCAAAGGATGCAAGGAAAAGGGTCTTTAATTCTTTATAGCCAAGAGATCTTTCTACACAGGCCAAATTGTGTAGAAATTGACCAATTGGGGCCCAAAGAAAGTGGTCTTGTAAAGCTAGCGGTATTTATAGAGGTGGTTGCTAAGGCAGCTTTGACTGTACCTGTAAAAAAGAGAAATGAATGGAATAAAAATGTTAAAATCATTAATCAATGTTTGAATATATTGTCATTTCTGTCTTGTTCTTTCCAGATCAACAGACGAAGAGTTTAATCCTAAAGCTGCCCAACAGAAATTCTTATCACATTCTCTAATAGATCTCCTTACTCAGGTGAGTTAATTACTTTAGTTACAAATCGGCATTGATCTAACAAAACTATTCCAACCCCATGAAATTGCACTCTCCCCACAAATGCCTGGATTGATTAGTGAGATAGTCACTAGCTACTTCATAGAGGAGGCTCATTAGAGTAGAAAGAAAGACGGGGTTGTAACTGACAAACAAACAAGCAAACTCAAAAAAACTGTTTTGTTTACATTCAAATTCAGCAGTCCAGGAATTTTCATACTTGATCATTTCAGGCGCCTGTACCTCAAAAGTACGAAAACAATACATTGCATCTTTCTTGAAACATGTACATCTTAAAGAGGTTTTCTTTATTTGGGAAAATATTTACATGAAATAGGAAAATACAGCAAAAATTCTCTAGGGAAAGGGGCCTTTATTCGGCCCCAATTGTTTCCCAAAAGAAAATCACCGCAGCCTCTGTTCAATGTTACACTGTTGATTACAGATCAGTCCTGCCTTTAAGAAGAACTTCAGTATACTGTTGAAAAAGAGAGCCCAGAAACATCCATTTGAGAGAGTACCAACGCCATACCAGATATACAGCTGGATGGCCCCTCAGCCAGAACACAACGTCGACTATATCCGCGCAGAAGATGGTAAGTAATAGGCTTAAAGTAGAAATGATGATAAGAAAGCTATACAATGGAAACTTGTGGAGTAAAGGTGTTGAAGATCTGTCACTTTATTGTAAGGCTGAATGATATCTAAATACAATGATATCCCAATTGGACTGATTTTTCATTCAACATTGATGAATTTTTAACAATTTCAAATATTCTAAAGTTAAGGCAGTGTATATCTGCATGAATATAATTATACTGCTGAATTAAGATTATGGGTCAAGGAAGTAACATCAACGGTTGTTTTCCATATAACACTGGATCCTTATAAGCATATGTCTGTAGGATGCGAATTATTTTAAGTAGTATATCTAGGGCAAAGAAGTAATTCTAACTGTGTGGACAAAATATTGTCAAATTTTCTAAACGATCTGCCCCTTTGTCAAGACACAAAAAGAACAAATAGAATTACAAATTAAGGGCAGTAACGAATGCTAAATTAAGATTTATAATAGGATAATGCCAGTCTTACGGAGTACATTGTATTTCATTTTTGTTGACAGCTTTTTCCACACGACTTGGATACGAGGAACACATCCCCGGCCAGACTCGTGAGTGGAATGAAGAAGTACAGACAACACAGGAACTGCCACGTAAAACACTGCCTGACAGACTAATCAGGGAAAGGGCTATATTCAAGGTGTGTCTGAGTGACGAGTTATCAGTTGATTAACTTAATCTTCAAAGAGTAAAAATCAGTCACTACAATTTACTACTTCAAATATGTCTGGAGGAAAGAAAAATTACATTAATTATAAAACGGCAATATCTTGTGTAAACTTTAAATTATCACTTTATTTTTTGGTCAAACAAACTGTCATTCTTAACTCAAATTATCAGATAATCCCAATTATTTTGAAATATTAAGTTTCGTTTTATAATAGAAAATATTATGGAAAAAAGAAGACAATTATGTTTTATTTGTAATTTTGAAATTAAAAAATATCTGGAATATTCAATTTCCAGGTGCACAGTGACTTTGTGGGGGCCGCTACGCGTGGTGCTATGGCTGTTATTGATGGTAATGTAATGGCCATCAACCCAGGAGAGGAAGCCAAGTAAGGCATTTTCTATATCACCTGAAATTTTAGTTCAAAATACAAGGTTTAGAATCTGCTTCATAGTTTCATTTAGAAATATTTTTAACAATATAAATAAAAACATATACCGTAGCATTTTGTAGAAAAGGAATTTAGAAAAGGATATTTCTGGCAAAAGCTTGAATATGAAAAATTAATGATATTGGATATATACACTTTTAATAATTGAATTACCAGGAATTTCACCTAAGCTTGTTCTATGAATGTGGAAATAAATATTCTCTACTTTTCTTCACAGAATGCAGATGTTTATCTGGAACAACATATTCTTCAGCCTTGGATTTGATGTGCGTGATCACTATAAAGAATTTGGTGGCGATGCTGCGGCTTATACAGCCCCTGTAAGTTGCTCGATTGACATCAGAAATGCTCTTCTACCACATAAAGAAAATACCTCATTAAAAAAAAAAAAGATTTTCTCTATCGCTATTGAGAATGTCATATTTCACTTATTATAGTACATAAATACTTTCATGAAACTTTCCCAAAGTTGTAAATTTTGCTTTCCAGGTCTCTCAAAAGTAAAAACTAGATTCATTCAAGATTATAAGGGCGCAGCCCTTCGGGCTCGAAGTGCGAAGCACTTCTAAGGTAACGCATACATGAAAATAAAGAAAAAACACAATCTTCAAAATTCAATCCTACACACTAACAGCTTCAGTTTGCGGCCGCCATATTTTTTATCCACTGTAAAAAATGTCACCAGCGTGAATGCAATGCTTGAAGTCAGCTCATTATATAATCAAGCGATTCAAACGCTTTTAAGATCCAACGAACGTGATCTTCATCCGACAGAAGCTCAGTGCTCTTTATTTGCAAGCGTTCAAGTGATAAACTAACGTCCAATATAATCACCTGACCAAAGATGGCATATCTGTTACGGAAATAAAAGTTTCTTTCTTCTCTTATGTGGGTTTCCTTCTCAAATGGGGGTTTTGGGACAAAGATAGAATGTGAATGTATGGATAAAAAATAAACCAAAAATTTGGCTCCGTTGTTTCCATAAATTGATCTTTTTAACATTGAATAATTTATGCTTACTGAAACATCTGGCGGCGTCCTGTAAGGCCTTGCCTTCAATCATATTATATGTATGTACAGAGTATTTAAAATAAATTGCTAATCACTTCAATGTTTGTGTTGCAGGGAAATGACCTACAGGGAGTGAAAGCCTACTTTAACTTAGACCATGAAGGTCTGTACACGTTAGGGACAGTTATCGTTGATTACCGTGGCTACAGAATCACCGCCCAGTCCATCATACCGGGTATACTGGAACGTGAACAGGAACAATCTGTTGTCTACGGCTCCATAGACTTCGGCAAAACTGTCGTCACCAATGAAAAATATCAAGAAATTGTAAGTACATGCTATTGATTTATTTCTCAGATTATCAAAGAGAACATCATCTCTTTAAAAGGAAATATGTCTTTGTTTAAATAACGATTCGGCGAAGTTATTTGGCCGGTTGAGTCCAGGAACTCGTAAATATAATATAAACCTTTGAAATGTATATTTAAGGTTTTGTTGACAAAAAGTAGTTATAGATATCTGTTTCAATATCCATAGTTGTTTTTTGTTATTGTGTGTATACATCAAATTCAACTTTCCATTTAAAAAACATGTGTTCTAAACACAATTTAAATGTATTTTTCAGCTCAAAAAGACAGCAAGTCTTCTGAAAATCAGACCACACAAGTGAGTGTTTATTGCAATTAGTACATTCATAACTTATAATCCTTAAGTCGAGAAAATTTCTACGTTTGTTATAAATATTCGAGTTAATTGTACAGTTAACTCTCCATAAATCACTATCCTCTCCAGCTGAAACGCTTTGGATTTTGAATTTTCCGGATTTCGTTTACTTCATCCATAATAAATTTCCTGATCATTGTATGTCCACTGTACTTCAATACATAATTATGTAACATTTGGTCTGAAACAAAATGCTTCATATTTGGTGGGATCTATGAGTATAAAATGATTTAACGAGGTGAGTTCAAATTAAGCTATAAAGAAGCTATTCATGATCTGATTTCAAACTGCTTCAAAATTTTCCTTTCAGGGTTGTGAATGAAAAAGGAGAAGAAGTAGAGCTGTTTACCTCGTTAGAATGCAAAGTAAGTGTCTAAGTGACTGTCTGGAAGGACTACTGTGTTAGATAAATCTTCAAGCTGAGATTGGATAAGCTTTTATCAAGGAGTATATGAACTGATATGATTAGTATACCCCCTGCAACAAAGTTAGGTGGGGTATACTGGAATCGGGTTGTCTGTTTGTCTGTAGACACAACTTTGTCCGGCTAACTCCTCTTAAACTAATACTACTTGACAGATTTTGATACAATTTGATACATAGAACCCTGACATAAAGAAGAGTTAAGTAAACTATATAGGGTTCTGAAATGTCCCCTATTAATGGAGTTGTTACTAAATTTGTGCAGCAGGGGGTATTAATCCTCAACTCTGGCTTTAGTTATTTCAGTTGTCAACAAGATTTGTTATTTCCATTAAGAAAGCTTTTGTGAAACATACTACCTTTATTATTATAAAATGAAGTACATAGCAGGTACAAACAGACATTGATTACATCATGATTTTATCCAACAAGCAATTTTCTGACTAAAAATAATGCATAACATTCATGTAGGAGACCATAGAGACCATAATATAAGTCAATGATTATCTATTCAGGGAATTATTGGAAATGACCGACGTTACTATGTACTGGACCTGCTGCGTACGTCTCCACCTGACGTCAACTACTTACCAGGTAGGTCCGAATACCATATAGTTGTTGAATTGGAAACATGAAATCAAGTCGCCGCAGAAAATAAGTTGGTTTAAAGTTCACTTAACTAAAATGCTCAGATAAGTTTGAAATGTATATTTTATTCTTTTAACTATGGCAAATGCTTTTCCTGAAGTGTTTTGGTTTATTTATAGTTGAAATGGAAGAATTGAGTGCTGTGATGCAAGACCATGGCTTCCCACGGGAACACCGACATCGTCTGGCTTGTTTACGACAGGAACTTGTCGAGGCCTTTGTTGAGTATGTTGTTATTTTAAACTTATTTGAATCTAGATTAAAAAGACTTGTGGCTCATTTCTGAGTTTGGTTTCCATTATATCAGAATTTAAAAAAAAAAATCTTTTTCTATGGTATTAAGTTCATCTTTGCTGTTATAGGGCCAAATATGTGACATTTGTGAGACATGCTGCAATCAACTATCAACATCTACAGTTAAAGAGACAAGGCAAAGTGCAGGCAGATGCCAAGGTTAGGCCTCTTCACTGAATACAAGGATAGAATTAAAAATCATAAAAATCAATTGCCATAAAATTGTTTCACTCACAGCAACAACAGAACCATTTATTATAATCCAAATCTCAAAATCAGATTGCTGTGAAAAGTCGTTTGGTGTGAAAATATGAAATTGATCATTTCATTTCTAATTTTCCTTCCTTTGATGCTTATGTGTTTTTCTACGAAGTGTGTTTTTGATTAATTCCATAACATGGAATTTTGATTGAATTAGGGGTTGACATAAGTGACAGGGTTTCATGTTCCATTAGAAGTAGATTGTTGTGACCTGCATTTTGACATGTTGTAATAAAGTTCATTTATTTAGGCTGAAAAGTCCAAGCCACTTACTAACGGCCACTGTGAGGAAGGAGAAGAGAAACCATTACCCGATAAGGAAGAGAACGCTGTTACAGAAGAGGACAAGAAGTTGGTGGAAGTGCTGACCAACGCTGACCAGGCCGAACAGGCTGACCAGGTCGCCCAGATACTACCAGGCATCGACGTCAAAACATGTTAGTGTTTTAGCACACTTGAAGTTTCTGCTTTTAACTTAGGTGTTGGGGACATAATTATAGTGTTAGTTTAGTATTATGGTTTCATTGCATTTTAGCTGTCGTTTCTTCATGTGGAGGGCATTTGACATTCGGATATTGTTTAACCTCCAAATATGTTCTGTGATGAAATCAGAAAAGATACATTTGGGTTGAAATTAATTTTTCAAAACATACTTTATCTGTAAATATATGTGTAACACAAAACATATTTTATCTGTAAATATATGTGTAACACAAAACATACTTTATCTGTAAATATATGTGTAACACCAAACATACTTTATATGTAAATATATGTGTAACACAAAACATACTTTTTCTGTAAATATATGTGTAACACAAAACATACTTTATCTGATAATATATGTGTAACACAAAACAGACTTTATCTGATAATATATGTGTAACACAAAACATACTTTATCTGATAATATATGTGTAACACAAAACATACTTTATCTGTAAATATATGTGTAACACAAAACATACTTTATCTGTAAATATATGTGTAACACAAAACATACTTTATCTGTAAATATATGTGTAACACAAAACATACTTTATCTGTAAATATATGTGTAACACAAAACATATTTTATCTGTAAATATATGTGTAACACAAAACATACTTTATCTGTAAATATATGTGTAACACAAAACATACTTTATCTGTAAATATATGTGTAACACAAAACATACTTTATCTGTAAATATATGTGTAACACAAAACATACTTTATCTGTAAATATATGTGTAACACAAAACATACTTTATCTGTAAATATATGTGTAACACAAAACATACTTTATCTGTAAATATATGTGTAACACAAAACATACTTTATCTGTAAATATATGTGTAACACAAAACATACTTTATCTGTAAATATATGTGTAACACAAAACATACTTTATCTGTAAATATATGTGTAACACAAAACATATTTTATCTGTAAATATATGTGTAACACAAAACATATTTTATCTGTAAATATATGTGTAACTCAAAACATACTTTATCTGTAAATATATGTGTAACACAAAACATATTTTATCTGTAAATATATGTGTAACACAAAACATACTTTATCTGATAATATATACTATGTGTAGCTTAAGAGTAAAATAAAAGTTAGGAATAAAAATGAAGGAATACAAATTATTGATAATTCTGTATGATATGTTACAGTGGAGGAAGACACCAAAGATGTTGTAAAGAAGGCTGCCAAACTAGTCAACTCCCTGAGTGATACAGGTATGTATTCGTGAGACAACACAGAATGATACAGATACACAAGAAAATGCTGAATTATGCAGATTAATAAAGTTGACATATGAAAAACAAAGACATTGTAAAATGAAACATCAAAATGACTACCGTATATATACAAATAAAAATGAAATCATGAAACTAATCAGGTCTTGTGCTAGATTTGTTGCCTGTGACAAATTAAGTTACAGAGGGCATATAGATATTTCTTTTCTTTCTGACATAAGCTGCCGCAGCAACAATATTTTCCTATCGCTACAGTTGATAACATACTCTTATTCATTTTCAGAGTTTAATATCACATTCAACCCAGATGTTTACCAAGCTCATGTGAAGCATGCAGACCCAGAAGTAAGATACATTTGTTCTATACACAAGTTTTCTGTCTATATTTATATTCAAGTGAAGGGTAAAGGCATATTAAATGTTTAAAGGCCCACTACCTTTCCGAAACGACTTTAAATTTTTAAAATGGGAATGTAAAACAAGATCGATAATTTTGTAGAGTCGCAAAAATTATTAACTTTCCGTTAATACTACATTTATCATCACCTTCTGAACTATTTGATTAAAATAAATAAAATGTTTATTTTCATAACGCGGGTCGTATTATGTTTCCCGCCGTCGTCCTAAATACCGGGCGGTAGTTGACTATCAATGCGCCAGTGGCAAAACAGCGAATTGACTCTCCACAGTGTTTTCATATATTACATAGGAAATCTTGCATATGTTTGGTGTCGTAACCTTATTTTAGGTCATCGGTACGCATTTTCTGATGTTATTAATGTTTATTAAGAAACCTTTATATTTTGCTCCGGAAGGGTAATGGGCCTTTAAGCAGTAAAAATTCAGAAAAGAAAATATAAAATGACATCAAATCAACTCTCATATAATCCTCTATAATTAAATTTCATAGTATATGTGATTGGAAGACCTCTGATTTACATGTGTGAATTATTTACTTCAGAGTGAGAATCTGCGACGGGAGAAACAGATCGTTAAGGATGCTGCAGAATTCCTGGTGGTCTACCAGATCCCTTCACTGGTGAGTACATCAAATGACTTTAAATCAGGTCAGTTTCTTGCATAACTGTGGAAAATATCATCTCTGTTAGAAAAACTAGGGTAAAAGATCTTTATGAATTCGTGAATTTCAAGATTGGTCTGTAGAATAGATCAGCATGCAAACAAGTCCTTTATACTGATGCCGTAAAGTGAGGAAACAGATTTTGTTTATGGATACCACACATAGAATTGATTTAAGGGATTACATTAATTAAAGTGATAGTATCCAAATCAACTGAATGATTAAACTTTTGTTTTGTGTTTGTAGATCAGTGATTGTATGGACCACAGTTCATCACCTATCGATGGATCTACATTAACAGAGGCCATGCACACCAAGTAAGTGTCAGTTAACTTAGTGAAAAGTTTACCAATACTATATGGTGTTATATAATTAGAGAAACAGTAACAATCCTTTCCAACAAATTCAGTATTTAAAATAGATGATTTATAAAGTTGTAGTATTGCGACCAGGTTACTATGCCAATTTTCCTTGTTATATTGCAACAATATCTCATCTATCTTAGAAGAATAACAATGCTGGTGAAGAATGTCGATTGTGGTAAAGTAATGTTCCTGCTCATAATGAATTACCATTGTGTTTTCAGAGGCATCAACATGCGATACCTTGGTAAAGTGACTGAGATGTTGACAAAGTACCCAATCCTGTCCTATGTACATGTAAGTACAAATTCTTATCTACAATATTGATTGTTGTTTTACAAATTTAACTTGTACCAATTTGTTGTAATGTCGCTTTAGATAAATGAAATATTAATTAATTCTTAATTTTGCTCTACAGACAATTGCTGTAGGAGAATTAATTACAAGGGCGGTCAAGCACCTGTTTAAAACCTACATGCAGGGAGTCGACATGATGAGCCTGTCTTCTGCTGTCAGCCATTTCCTAAACTGCTTTCTGGGATCATTCACAACACCTCATGCTCAACTCACTGCTGAAGAGGTATCAATCTTTATACATATTCTTGTCACTACTGGTTTCCCTGTTTTCAGTATAATGTGTTGTTTTGTGTTTGGCTGTATGCTTCAGTGAGATAGCACTATAAAATAGAAAATGTTTTCATTATAACAAGGAGAGACAACTAGAATCTACCGCAGTCTCCCAAAACACACCACTCCTTACACATTGTATTCTGGGGTCTATTGTCGTTGTTCCTAAATGACCAAACCCATTACATAATGCTTTAAATAATCAGGAATCATAATTTCTTCTCTGATTGATACAAAAATGACACTACAAATTATTATTGGGAGAATAATAAAACCAAAATTCTATAAAATGATAAACTGTAGTAACCCACTTCCCTAGATTCTACCCTGAGAGGAGCTAGCGCCAGAGTAATGATCCTTTGGAGATTCCTTGTTGTTTCATTTGGTCCCCATTCAGTACTTATGGTGATGTGATCTTTCAGTTACAGGGCAAGAAAGCCAGAAGAAAGAATATCAAGAAGAACAAAGCTGCAATTTTCAGCATGGGTGAGTGTTTTACTATCTTTGTTAAAAATCTGATGTCATGCTAGAGTTCTGACCCTAATCTCTCAGGGGAAAAAACTTAATCTTTATTTACTCTTCAAAACAATTTGATGATAATAAGCTTTGTTTATGTTTTATTGCAGACAATGTAGAATGGGTTTCAGAGACACCAAAAACAATGTGGAAGAAGATTGTAGATGAAGTGAAAGACTACTTCTATTTCAAACTGGAGTGGTGAGTGTCTTATAAATGACTTGAAACACAGGTATCTACAACTTTAATACCGGAAATTCTGCCAAATTATTTCGATGAATCTCCTCTTTAGGCAATACAATAAATCAATATGATGAAATTTGTTGATTAATTGAAATGCTATAAGATAACTCAAGCTTAAATTCTTTTGTTTTTGTCCACCAATTGCAAATTAAAAATGATAAAAGTTTAGCCTGAGTGATAAATGCTCTAACTGAACTAAAAAATACATGATTTGAAAACTAGATTAATCTGTAATTACAATACATGAACATGAGTCTGGTATTAAATGTTTGTTATATGAAATTTGCGATATTGTCCTATTTCTGAATTAGCCAGTTCAGATATACAGTCCTATACATATCCTGTGGGACTCTTGTTAATATGAAACTAACATTGCATACTGTTGTTGTTTTCAGTGACTCTGTGGACAGTGCTATAGAGAAGTATGGCCTACAGAGAGTGTCCATGCTGAGAGAGGTGTGTCGCTGCTGTGGAATACAGATCCTCTTACGCGAGTACAACCTCGAGTCGAGGAACAAACAAGTCTTCTACGAGGAGGACATCGTCAACATTTTCCCCAGGGTCAAACATATTCATCCAAAGGTAGGATTTTGTATTGGCGAGAAGTAAATAGATAATTGACCCTGCTGATGCATGAATTGAATATCAGCTGCATTATTTGTTTGTCTGTTAACACTTTGATAGAGACATAATTATTTTGTACAAAACTGGTATAAATATTGTTGATTTAATCATGTAATTTCTCAGATGGAGAACTGTTTGGAAGTTAGCCATTACAGTCAATGACCTAATATATGCTTCTTTCACGAAAGTGTTTAGCACGAGTTGTCTTAAATGGTAATACTTTAGATTATTTAATGTATTACAAGCCTCTGATGCTTATCACTTTTTCAAAACTTGACTGGTAGCATTCTTATGAAGTTCTGACTGAATATTGTACAAATGATTGGGCCCAAAAGAGGTCAATTTGGCTGTTTTCATGTAAACGACTTCTTCTCTGAAATTAAGCATGAAATAGCACTTACATTGCAATGGTAAAATGTGTGGTATATCCTTCTTATACAAAAGTTAATTTTTACTATCAATTGTGTTATTTGAGAAAAAAGAAAGAAGAACTTTTGATGATTCTATAAACATTTTGATTCATTACAGGCCTCTGATGCATATCACTTTTTCACGAGCGGTCAGGCTAAGATACAACAAGGCCTGTTAAAGGAAGGATATGAGCTGATCAGTGAGGCTCTGAACCTCCTCAATAATGTGTACGGGGCCATGCACCCGGAGGTGGCCGCGTGTCTACGTCTGATGGCCAGACTCAACTACATCCTCGGTGACTATGGAGAGGTGAGGAGCAGAGTGACAAATTGTACTCTGTATTTTCATTGTCCTTCAAATGAACCTTTTGAAATGAAAAATAAAGATTTATAATGCTGTTATTTCTCCCCCCCCCCTCCCTCCAAAGTATTATCTATTAAATAGTTAATTTAATGGACAGACTCAACCACATATTTGGTGACTATGGAGAGAGGTGAGAAGCAAAGTCACATATTTTCTTATTAATGGACTTCTTAACTTTATTTGGGAGGGGGAGAGGGGAATAAATAATCTTGGTTTGATTCAAAATTACTTTAAACTTTTAATTTCTTTCTCAGATAGGAAATGCAAGGTTACTTTTGTTTGTACATACATTTGACTGGGGAAAAACATGAATTATTGATTTTATTATTCATTAGAGCAAAGACAAAAGCATGACACATATATTTCTCATTTTTTCAGGCGTTGTCATATCAGCAGAGGGCGGTGCTGATGAGTGAGCGAGTGCAAGGACTGGATCACCCAAACACTATCACAGAATATGTAAGTCCTGTCACACCAAAATATGGTGGTTATATTGGTGTTTTATACATTTCTAGAATAAATGGTCAGTATTTTCTTGTTGGAATATTCACTGACATGACAGCGGAATGATATTTCACACCAATGATACAATAACTCTTAATGAATTATGATACAAGAGGTCTAGTGATCTCCTTTTGTTTTAGAAGAAAATTATCTTTGTTGATCTACTTTGTTCTTACAGCTGAAACATTTAAATCCTATTTATTTCAGTCACACCTGGCACTCTACTGCTTTGCAAATAACCAAGTGTCCAGTTCTCTACGCTTGATGTACCGTACCCGCTACCTTGCTTTACTATGTCACGGCGAGGAACATCCCGAAGTTGCTCTCATTGATGTAAGTTATACAGATTTATTTACTGTGAAAAATTATCTAGGTCAGTTGTCATGCACGAAATACTAAAAGCAACATAAACAGAACAGAATTAATTTGCTCCTGAGATAGTGAAATCATTTATTTCTATAAAGTCTTTATATTAATATGAAGTTATCATTTTTGTCTGAGAGATTTACGCCAATTAATGATACTATTAATGTTTCGCCAGCCTTTTCGAAAATTGAATTCATGACCTAAATGCTGTCTTTCAGAGTAACATCGGTCTAATCCTACATGCTGTAGAAGAGTATGAACTATCCCTTAGATTCTTGGAACATGCTCTACAACTCAATCAAAAGTAAGAAACACTTCAAACATCCTATATTTTCCCAGCACTGATGCTGTAATAATTGAGAAAAGAATTCATGATCAACTGTTGAACACTGTATTTCTCTACAATTTACTTTAATAAATTAGTTCAGAGATCCTGAAATATTTTTCAAGTAGAGATGCTGAGATAATCGAAAAAGGAATTCATGACCAACTGCTCACTCCATTTCTTATGCCATATGGAAATATATGCTGTATTTAAAATTAAATCTCTTACTGTATTTTAGTATTTAAATGTATCACTAAGAATTCAACAGAATAAAATAATTGATATTTTTTTCTAGGTTCCATCGTAAGCTAAGTTTAAAGGTTGCCATGAGTTATCACCTGGTCGCTAGGACTCACTCGTGTCGTGGAGACTTCCGAGCCGCACTACAAACCGAGAAAGAGGCCTATGCTATATACAAACAAATGGTATGTACACCAGATAATACATGGCTAAAGTAAATTTTCAGTATTCTCTACTCTATTGAGTACAACCTAAGGAAGTGTGTATTATCATTCTATTGAAAACAACTTTGTCATTTGTGATTCACAAAACCTAAACTACCAGCAGACACCGTCCAAAGTAAAGAGGACATCTTTGACATTTCTACCAGACCAAGCTATGATGTAATTAATTGTTCAAATGCTACAATTTGTCGTAATGAAAATATAGATGTTTCATTTATTGACAGTACAATATAACTTTTAAGAATTACTGGCCTATATATATATTATGATATATAAATGCAATACAATTTCCAACCTATTACAGGTTGTTTTACACCAATGAGTTTGAGTTTAGTCCAGACTTCTATGAGTTATGTACTATAACAACTACATTGCTTGCCTTAGCTTCGTAGGTTTTAGTTAAGTCAATATGAACTTTCATGAGTGATATACCATGCCTCCTTAATTGTTCACCTTAGCTTGGTGAGGAACACGACCGGACTAAGGAGAGTTCGGACTGCCTAAAACACCTCACACAACAGGCTGTGGTGTTCCAGAAGAAGATGAATGAGATCTACAAGGGAGAAAAGAGTATCACACTTCCTCCTCTCCAGATACAGACGCCGTCCATCGCCAGCGTGATGGAAACGCTCAACGCCATCAACGGAATTGTCTTTGTACAGATCAGGTGAGTTGGAGCTTAGAGAAATTACTTTAAATTCACTTGTTATATAACAAATGTTTAAGGTTAAATTACCAGACTGAACAAAACCTAACTTTAAATTACTTCTTCTGTGCATAGTATTTATTCAAAATTATGAAGGTCAATTTCTTTCGTCCTTAATCACTTCTATATAGATGTTTACAAATCAAATTTTCACCTATGTGTCAAAAGAAACCTTATGACATAAAAAATCTACGAAACCAAAATATCAAAGATTTACAGTTCCAAGATAATCAGAAACTTACATGCATTTGTAAATGAACTGACAATGTCACCAAATGCTATAAATTCCAAACATTTAATTCGAACTAATCTACAATATTTACACCCCATCTGCCACCCTATGGAAGTGAAGGGTATTATTTTCTCAGCACAAATCTTCTTAGATTGTTAAAAGGTATGTGAGTTATCAGTTATGTTAGGTCTTGTTTCGGTTTGTAACAAACTTTTTACATGATTTTAATACCTGTTAGAAACATATAATATCATGTTTAAATGTTCTTTTTTCCCCAAAATTGTGTTTAGTTAATTAATGGTTTATTTAAATCTGTTAAATCTAAAGAAAAAAAATATTAAATAAAATAATTCAGATAATGAAAGGTTTATCTAATTCTGAAAAAATTAAAAAAAAAAAAAAAAAAAAAAAAACGTAATTTTAAAAAGTACTGTTTATACTGTAAAACATGGTAGTAATAAACCTCTGTAGACCAGTGATATCCCTTTAATTCAAGCATTGTATGTTATGCACATATTACAGACATATTATAAATTATTGGAACATTGATGGAGAATGAAAGTTAAAACGTTATAACCACAAATTTGTTGTAAGTGTGTTTGTTATGAGAGTGTTGAATTTTTAATTCATCAACTAAAATATGTCTGTATTTCTTACTTTTCCAGCCCAAATGACCTTGATAAGATCAAACAACAGATGGGACAGACTTCCATGGAGTCTGCACCGATAATCCTCGACAAAACGAATGGTGCAGACAAACAGAACGACACCGCAGACGAGAAAGGAGACAAAGCCAAGGAGAACAACACAGAGGATAAAGAAAATATGCCAAAAGACTGTACAGCACCCAAGTGTCATGGGGACATTGCAGAGATGAAAAACAAAGTTATGCAACAGAATCAAGTTTTACAATCTCCAGAAGTTGTTGTCGCTAATGGTCAGTGAAACTCAGTATAGGTATGCAAGCCTCAGCGGTTCAGTGCATCATATTGTCAAAATGTTTCCTTTGAAATGGAATTCGCCATTTAGAGGAGATTGGAATGAATGGTTTCCTGTTTGCTCGGAATTTGGATGATGCATGAAAGCGGACATTCTCGTGTAAATGCTGCCTCAGACTGTGGTTTCTTTGTGTACATGTACAGAACAAATACATGTCTAGACTGACACATGTCATAGCATGCATGTCTGTGATACGTCGCCCAACTTTTACTGAATCACTTCTCGGCAATATTTTAAGAACAACTTGTCTGCCAGAAATGCACCTAACTAAGGCGGTACATTAATGACAATCATTCAATGCACCTTAAACTTGAACCTTTCTGTGCAAGCTGATTGTATTGTTTATGTTGTTTGCATTTAGATCCTAATTTATCCTTGATCAGCAGCACTAGATTACTGTTGTCCTATAGAGATAAACTACAAGATTACTGTAGATTTAGATAAGATTAAATACGGCTTACAGACCAATGGCAATATCGGCATTGTTTAAATGTCTAGTTGTGTGTGACAGAACTAAAATAAGGTCTGGTCTACAGCCTAGCATATTAATGGTCACTCTAATGCATTGTTATAAAAATTATACCTAGAATATTATAAATATTAATAATGTGTGCTGTAATGAGATTTTCTGATGTGTTATAAAGATTTTCAAGTTAGGAGTGAAATGTATGAATCTGATTTATTGAATCACTTCAATCAGATGTGTCGGAAATTTGAACAATCTCTAATTTAAACATTACTGAATATATTTGTGTGTGTTTTGCAGATAGGGGTTATTTTACACCCCAGTTTTATAGATGTGATCAGTAGATAGTACATTAATTACAAACCATCTCTGGAGGTTATCACTGACCACCTTCGTTACAAATGACTGGAATGGAACAAGTCTAGCAAACTATAGATAGAGTTTCAGGCTCCAATGTTGAGAAATTGAGACCAGGTATTGATAATTTAAGGGCTGTATATGTACCTGTTTCACTTAAAAATCGATAGTTTTGTGCAAAATTGATTTTGAAAAAGTTACTGCAATGATGTGTTCTGAAATCTTATGGACTACTAGATTGACAAGGTTTAGAAATTGTTATGAGCACTGTGATATTTGTGATATTTGAACACAAAATGCACAGTGCCAATAGCAGCACTAGAATAAGACGTAATATTATCACAATAAATGGGGAAAATATCAAACACCACTTAAACAGCCAGTCTGTATGGGTATATATATATATGTGATATCTTTTTGAGTTCAGTTTAAGTCGCCCTCAAATCATTTGTAAATATATAATATATTCAAATCATTTGTACATAGATCATGATTCAATCCTCGTCATAATGTTCCATCTATCAGCTTAGAATCTTTAGAACTTATTTATCATTGTCTGTGCATGGAAATTATGCATATATTATCAAATATGTCCATATCAAGAAGCTTTAAAAAAGTTAATTGCAAGGTAAAATCAAAATTCAAAATCTTAGAAAATTGCTTTGGTTTTAGATAGCTGTTATGGTCTTTAATTTTATATCTTAACTTTTATTTTGAATTTGAAATCTGAACCTTGAGACAGTAGAAGTTGACAGGAGAGATGAGTGAATAGATTGTGTGACATTATGTGTGTGTTGTGAAATAGTTGTGCATGAGGTAGATAGACTCGCCTGTAATGTTATGTGGTAGATGTTAGCTGTGTGGGTGTATTTACGACCCTGCTGTACCAGCTGGGTAGATCAGACTTGTCGAATGAGATACTGGAATCACACATATATTATCTGGATATATTTAGACTGCTGTTCACCAGTGAAGTAATTTTCTTACTCTCGGCAGACGGGATCAAATTTATATATTACAGATTATAGCCCAATAACTAGTGACCTTCAATCTCTTCCTCTCCCTTCACCCCTTCATTCAGATTTAAACTCCTCCAAAACAAAAGCTGGAACAGTCCATGTTGTAATTTAAGATGTGTTTAGTGCAATGGTTCAAATTCTATATCTACAAGTGACAATATTGGCTAAATCTTTTTTCAAATTGGCATCAATGCATAAATACATCAATTTGGATTTGAATTTCTGTTATTTGATAGCATAGAAAATGTGACCTTGTAAGTTGACCTTTCACCTTTACCCATAGTCCTAGTGTCAATTGGCTAGTAGATATTACATTCCAATATAAGTGATTCATATAGAGTTATAATGTAAAGTAATGTTTTATTTCCCGATTTCAGCTGTTCACTGAGAACCATAAGTGCTAGTGGATAATATTTTATATCCAAAGTATCTTTAATATGCCTAATTTGCCAATCTTTGCCATGCATTAAAGATCAAATCGCCTTTTGCTTGTAGCACTGTCCTTTTAGGATTCCCCTCTCTCCACATTGTTGATAGTTGTGCAGGTTTTCTTACTGATTTACAGTGAGTAACAGTGATGTCTTTAGCTTTGTGTTCTGGTCAATCTGGGTACGAGTTTGTAATGGATGAAGATTCATATAGTCTGGAGTGGTTTCTAAAACCCATGTAGCCATTTAGCTATCAGTAAATTGATTTTTTAAGTCTTTCACATAAAAGTCATTTAAGATTTATTTTTTTCATATACATTAATCATTACAATATATATATATAGTATACCTCTTATAGAGATATTTGTAAACCAAATACATTATTTTATTTTGTGCATTTAATTGTTTAATTTTATTGAAATGATATAACCAACATAGTATTTTATAATTACCGGGCGATACACCGGATTACTTCCCTTGATTTAAACAGAATTCAGCTGTAATGATGCCTTATAAATATTCTATTGATTTAGTTTATTAACTTTCCGAAATTAACATATTTTATCACATTTAATGGTCTTGCTCTAGTCTCTTGCTGATTGTATAGGAATAGATACAGGGCATTTATCCAGATTTCGGAGATCTACGGATCTAGTCTTGGTCCAAGAATTGCATTATTTCTTTTCTAACAAGTTTGTACTTAACACAAGTCTAGTACTAAACAAGGGGAGGTAATTCGGAAGTCAGTGTGTGGTTTGGATTGTGACGTTTGTATAGTAACCAGTATTAAGGGGAGGTAATTTGTCAATCTGTGTGGTTTTACACTGTGTTCACATTTAGTACATATTTATGTAAATGGCATGAAAATGAAAATATATTCCTGAAAATATTTTGTAGATGAACCAAATCCTTTCCAAATGAACCCAGCTGAATAGAAGTGATTTTATTATGGATTGATGGCATCATCGAATATTTGCTTAAGTTAAAATATAAATGTATAGATATACCCCGGTACACATTGAAATCTGATTTTAGGGAATGAACGAGATATCTGCAAATGAAATATGCCAGATATTTATGAAATATGCCAGATATTTATATCTTAATCTATTTGACAGATTTTAATTTACTTATTGAGATGCTCAGGTATCGATTAATATTGACACAAGTACACATGATTATATTATATATAATTATTTTATAAGTTACTTGTTTATATTGTATACCTATGTTACACCTGTAATGAAAACCGTGGCTGTCTGCATGATACTTTGTTAGAAAAAACAACACTTATAATTTCCATCCAATGATATTGTTAAATTATGTAGCCATTATGTACATATATTATACATCTTGTGGGTTAAATGCCTGTTAATTCAATTGATTATAAATATGCATTGTATCCCATACTAGGCACATTGTATATTTCTTGCTAGTAAAGAGGATTTACGAATTATGTCCGATTATTAGTAACATTGGATGCATTTATGCAATGGCGAGCGTAGTATTGATGTAAATTTTGTGTATCTGAAGTAAAAAAAATTGCAAATGTAATGATAAAATTCCTGACATTTGTGTTAGCTTGTCCAACGAACTTTAACTGTAGTGAAAGAGCTTCTAAGGATGAAAAATGGGATCCGATTGTTGTGTGTTTTGTTTTCTGTTTTCGTTTTCATGAATATATTTTCTGCATTGAGAGGTAGTGTACCATATAACTGTGTGTTACTATGATCCATCATATCCAAGACTGGTTTGGATGTCGAAATCATCAATAAAACTAGTAAAATTAGTAAATCCTGTGTTTCCTCTATACAATGATTGGCCATACCAAAAACACCTTTACAAGTCTATATCAACACTGGCACCAAACCAACAACGCGGACGTCAGGAGTCCATTCACCCAGGATTGTCGGAGGACAGCTTGAATCATAACCCAAAAATGAAACAGGTTTATCAGAAATTTATTGTTGGTTAATATAGAACCACATCTTGTTGGATTTACTCTCTCACCACACACAACTGGAGCTTAAATTTAACATAAAATAATGTACACACACAGTAATTGAAGCTTCATGAAGATGTGCATCATCTGAAAGGTACAATACTCATGTAGAGCAGGCATTTTGTGTATTTCCGACATTTGAACGAGTGTACAAATGTTCTATTTAAAGCGGTCATTTCACATCATAGAAAAAGATGTTTTTTAGACCAAACAAAAAATAAAGATTGAAATAAATTACATTGTACTAAATCTGTTATCAAATCATGAATTATTCTGACCATCAACATAAAAATTACGATAGAAACAAGAAATGAAGCAACATGATCTATCGATATTATTACAAGGTTCAATCGGAAACATGATCATCTTGATTGAAAAATGAATTATTAATTAAATGGAGACTTTTGGATTTTGGTTTAAAGCAACATATTTTAACACACAACAGGTTACTGAAAACAATACCCATGTAAACAGAACATAAAATAATGATGAATAAACTGTAAAATGTATAAATGCACAGCTTGACTAGACTAGAACTTGAGGGAGGTCACTGAACACGAGGTGTGAATCTCTCATAAATCTTTATGTAGATCAAAGTACTGAAAGCACTGCATGCTAGTGAAAACATCTTGTCTGGACAAGAAATATGTTGAAATATTATATAGGAAACGGGATAGGACGAATTCGTCTTGTAGATCCGGATTTTAACAATCCTATCTAATTAGCATCATCGACAATTTCTTTTTGTTAATTACTATGCAGAAAATAAGTTCACAAAAACAATTTGCTCCAAATAATTTCAATTTCCTTGAAGGAGTGTACTATTATTTGTCCAGTTTCTAGGTATACAGAGGTTATACACTGAAGAACACAAAGACACAAGATTTGTTAATGTTGTATTTACATATATACACAAACGAATCTCCTTATACCTTCATCAAAAACCTCGAACAATTTATGATATTTTGTTGATCCTGATCAAAAGTAACTCTTCTTATTTAACTTCTGAGTACTCAAATACTTGGGATAATTAGGTCCAAATCATTATTTTTAGGTCTAAATAACTTCCACCAACTTCAAGATAAGGAGATTCAGTCGTATAGTTATGATCAATTCTGCAGATTCAACTGTATATGATTAATTCTGCAGATTCAACTATATGTAATTAATTCTACAGATTCAACTATGTTTATGATTGGTTATGATTAGTTTTGTTAGGTCTACAACATAATATGGTACACATAATTTTGTCTTAGTAGTTTTATCATTGAATTCATCCCACCTTTTTATCAAACTCTATTCTATCACATCTGCCTTTGATACATTAATTTAACAAAAAGGGACTTGCTCTGTAAATATTTTGTGATTATCATAATGATTTAAAGATGCTCCACCGCTGACAAATGACATTTTTTTCGCTATCAAAAACAGGTGCAGACAATTAAGTGATTTTCTTCAATTACAAAAGTTACTTACTTTACACCATTACCACCATTGAAAAGTTTGAGCTTCTAATTTCATTTCAAGACAAAAATATCAAAAATAATTAATTGCATCCCTAAAAAATTCCATTGTATTATGTCCTATATGGAATGAAGTATTGATTGCGCATGTACCGAAAGCAAAATAAATTATTTCATATTATTTTTGTGTTAATTAGACATATTTATACATGATGAAACACAAATTATTATTAAATTGATTAATATCGTTTATGCTCTGTCAGCGGTGGAGCATCTTAAACAGATTATACACAGAATTTCTGGAGATTTAATGCATAAGATGTATGTTTGTTTACAAGCCGTCATATATTGACTTATTTCACATTACAGAGTTGTCTCCCCATGACAGATGGCATGAATTGTTATATTACAGTATAATATGCTTTTGTATAAGATCCTGTTTTTTCCAGTGAATTATATTAGATTTCACAAAGTATGTACCTATAATATGCTTTTGTATAAGATCCTGTTTTCTTTTCTTTTTCAAGTGAATTATATTAGATTTCACAAACAAAGTATATAACTATAATATGATTTTGTATAAGATCCTGTTTTCTTTTCTTTTTCAAGTGAATTATAATAGATTTCACAAACAAAGTATATAACTAAAAATCAATGCCTTCTTACAAGGGCAGATAACCCTGTATACTTTAGATTTAACATAAATCATTATGACAACGTTATTATGAAGAGCAAACAAAATTAGTACTACACAATAACATCTGACTGCAATCATAGATGTCCCAGAAGAAACTACAATAAGAATTGGCTTGGCCAACTGAAATATGTACTTTATAATATAACCACAATGTCATGCTGGTATACAAAATACTGTATAACCAGTTATTTTCAGGGGTTAAAAATTGTAATCTGGACTTTGAAGGAGTAAATTAAACATGATCTTCTTAAGAAAATATGATATTGAATTTTTTAAAGTTTGATCAAATGTAATAAATATCAGCATATTTACTATGATCCGATAAAATGGAAAGTGGATTGATTATTTCCTGTTTAATACAAGACATTGAGGATGTTATGTCTTTGAAATAGCAATTATTGTGAATGTGAATGATGACTCGTTAAAAATCAATTAAACACCAAAATTTGATTACGCCAAAATTCTAACACACTCGGTACAGTATAGTATTGATTTCAGCTGAACTTTGATATCAAAGTTAAGTTCATAGGTTATTTAACATTTTCATATTATAGAGCACTATTCTATTTAAATATCTACATTGCAAGTCTGTACACTGGTGTAAAACACAAATGGTTGTGCAGCTCCCAAAAAATACTTTGATTTTTCGAATAGTTGTCCGAATGACAAAGCTAGCAACATGTTTGTTAATATCCAATTTTGAGGGTAAAAGTTGGTTTCCTTTGAACAGCTGTCCTTGTACCAACGTAAGCAGAGCTGATAGTTTGACCTGGTGATGCTCACAATGTACGGTGTATAGAGGAATATAGGGAAGACAGGAAGTAACGAATCAACATCTGTTCATCATAATCTAGTCCCATTCCACTGTTTTTTGTTCCCATATGATCACCAAATACAGATTACAGTATATTCCAGCAGAACATTTGGTCAAGGTCAACTGACTTCAATGTTTTTTAAGTGTCAAGGTCACATCACCAGACAACACATTTACTTGTCAGTAGAGGCCAAGGTCATTTAATGCAAGTGTTTTACAAGGTCAAGGTCACATTACTAGACTATACATTGTATTACAAGAGACCTTAGCAAGTAAAGGTGAAGGTCATACATCAGCACTGTTTTACACTGTAGATGTCACATTGCAAGACAAGCGCAAGAGGCAATCTTTCAAATATCCATTGGTCAGGATAGATTTGGACTTTTCAGGGGTCTTCTGACCCAAAGTTCACTGTTAATATTTAGGTGGTGTCATTGTTGTCTCCCCTTGTACTGTCACACAAAAGAGCTGGATTTGGATTTCCTCATTTTGATCTGTTTAGTTAGTTTGTTTACAATAATCTCCTTCTCAGAATGTTCCTGGATTCTTTTCTTCATCTGTGAGCCTAGAACCTCCTCCATATCAACCTGTCAAACAAAAAACAGCCGTCAAATGCATATACATTTTGTACACTCAAATTTTGGTAGCTATGAGAGGATAAACTTCACTTCATTTGTTTTCCTTCTAATAAATGTAAAGGATTTAGTAAGTAAAGATGATTTCTATCCAAACATGAAATGATTTAATAACTTAGAAGGGGCTAAAACCAATATGTGAACAGATGTACAGAATAATGGCCAACACTTGCTCAGATAAGGCTTTTATAAAAACCTGGAATATCACATAATCTGTGTGTAGTCCAGGGACTCATCTCCCAAATAACATACTAATATAATAGAAACATTACCATTTCTCATTTGGTGGTAAGATTTTACATATTGGTATGTCACTAGTATTACGAACATTAGAATTTTTCATTTGGTGTGCAAAACCAAAACAAGAGATCCCAAAGGGATATTGACACCCACCATAAGATAATTAATAGAATTAAGGATAGTTCTTGTCATTCTCCCATTCTTCCTTTGAAATATTTGATACACGTGAAGTCTAAACAGCAGGAACACAATTCAATTGTCAAATTTAATATAATAGCCACTGTCCATCAGACTGTCTTTGAATTTGTTCCAAAATTGACATACAGAACTAAGATCTAAACAGATTCTACAAATTGAATTTGAGGACGTGTAGGGCGATTTGAATAGTTAACATTCTGATGGCGTTATGACGTCATGACATGACCTCACCTCAGTATTTGAGAATTACCATGATAAATTAAACGTGATTCCCTCTATTGGATTTTTCACAATACTTAGTTGGCAAAATAAAAGACGCAACTGATATGGTGGATGAGGTTATTTAAAATCATCATATGGATCTTTACTGAATACCACATGGCATTTATAGCCTAGCAGTAGAGGGCTACAAAAACTAGGTAGATGCCAAAGGAGTATTGTTTCTCTCTATATTAGATCTAAATATCACACCACAACATGCCAAGCTGTTTACTGAGGCCAAAACATATCACAAAGATTTTTGGGTTTTATCAAATCAATATCATGCATCATTCTATTTGAAAACAAAATTGGTTTAGGGGAATTCATGCATGTAGTATATTGACAAGTACATGTTTCATCATTATGTTATTTATCAAGAATGATACATGTATGTGTAACAGGAGAGGAGGAAATGTAGCGGCCAGACCAGGATTCGAACCCAGGACCCTCCGAACACTAGGCGAGTGCTCTACCGACTGAGTAGAACGAATATACGTACCCGGCCTACTATACCTTTCGGCCGGGTACGAATTGGTCCCTATGTGTCGTAGTGGAGCAGCGCCTCCGAAAATCACTCGGGCACAATTTTCTATACTTTTTTGTAGGTTTCCGATTAATTTATGTGTATACAAGCATTTACATAATGTTGTTATCCTAAACAAACATAACTACCATTATTTATATCTACCGTACCGCTCACAAGACGTCAAATTCATAATTTGAAGACTTCCAGTATAAATTCTCTTCAGAAAGGCTTTCATATTTATATGTAAAAAAAATAATGTCTAGCTGAGAATTTGATATTTTATACGGTTCAGTTTTATTGTCTAGTAGGTGAGCGATATAAAACAAATAAGATAAAATGCATGCAAACGTTTTAATAATGGTTTGCATAACCATTACTTTGCTCCATTAGCAGTAATAGGCACCAATTGTAGCTCTAAAGACGACATCATTATCTGTCAAAAAGTCTTTTGAGCTACAATATTGCAGCTACCGACTGAGCTACCTGGTCGCCGATGATCGACCCAGTCCCGCTACATATATGTTTGCCATGTTAAAATTCATGTATTTCATACTGTTTTCAAACATTTGCAACCTACATTGTAATTTTTGTCATATCTTAAATTTGAGTAAATATTATTGGTTCTCTAAGTAATGAAGTGTTTATGATATGAAAAGAAAAAGTTATATACAGGACTGGTTTAATATGTATAGCAAGGGAATTTGTTTAAAGATGTCACAAATCAAACTTTACCAGACTAGAACATGGAACCC
This sequence comes from Argopecten irradians irradians, assembly GCA_004382745.1. NCBI lineage: Eukaryota > Metazoa > Mollusca > Bivalvia > Pectinida > Pectinidae > Argopecten > Argopecten irradians. Next base: position 1,539,411 of record SAYR01001031.1, on the reverse strand, counting down.
AAGATTATGAGCCATCATTACTCTAAAATATTCTATTACTGAGAATTAGTTGGAAGAAAGATATTGAAAAAAGCAGGCAATGTACATGTTATTATTGATTCAACAGGCTAATATGTCTGTTAGCATGCTCTTGCATGGAAAACATGGATTAAGGCCAGGCAAAACAAAAATAATAAAACACTGTCAAAAGTCTATATAAAATTAATAGCAAATGAAAAACAAAACAAAAATAATTTCTGCTCAATGCTATTATAAAGATGGAGGGTATAATACAATTGTCCTCACCTGGTCTTCCCGGCCCTGAGGAGAAATGTTGACAATGATCATCTGACTCCAAAATTATACATGATTAGATTACATTATCATGTCAAGGTTGAATTTTGTAAGGGAACAACTTATTTACACAATTTATTGAATTTAACAAATATTACCTGTCATTGGTCAAGTTACTGTAACCTTACCTGCCATTGGTCAAGCTAATGTAATCTTACCTGCCATTGGTCAATCTACTGTAATTTTACAGACATTAGTCACGCCACTGTGATCTTACCTGCCATTGGTCAATCTACTGTAATCTTACCTGACATTAGTAACGCCACTGTAACCTTACCTGTCATTGGTAGAGTTGATGTGATCTTACCTGCCATTGGTCAATCTACTGTAATCTTACCTGACATTAGTCACGCCACTGTAACCTTACCTGTCATTGGTAGAGTTGATGTGATCTTACCTGCCATTGGTCATGCTACTGTGATCTTATACCTGCCATTGGTAGAGTTGATGTGATCTTACCTGTCATTGGTCGAACTGATGTGATCTTACCTGTCATTGGTCGAACTGATGTGATTTGATATGATGTCAAATTACTGTAATCTTAAATACCTTACCTGCCATTGGTTGAGCTACTGTTATCTTACCTGCCATTAGTCAAGCTACTGCAATCTTACCTGTCATTGGTCGAACTGATGTGATTTGATATGATGTCAAATTACTGTAATCTTAAATACCTTACCTGCCATTGGTTGAGCTACTGTAATCTTACTTGCCATTAGTCAAGCTACTGCAATCTTACATGCCATTGGTCTAGGCGATGTAATCTAATGTGCCATTGGTCGAGCTACTCTAATCTTATCTGCCATTGGTCGAGCTACTGCAATCTCATCTTCCATCGGTCAATCTACTGTAATCAGACCTGTCATTGGTCAAGTTACTGTAACCTTACCTGCCATTGGTCAAGCTAATGTAATCTTACCTGCCATTGGTCAATCTACAGTAACCTTACCTGCCATTGGTCGAGCTACTGTAATCTTACCTGTCATTGGTCAAGTTACTGTAACCTTACCTGCCATTGGTCAAGCTAATGTAATCTTACCTGCCATTGGTCAATCTACTGTAACCTTACCTGCCATTGGTCAAGCTAATGTAATCTTACCTGCCATTGGTCAATCTACAGTAATTTTACAGACATTAGTCACGCCACTGTGATCTTACCTGTCATTGGTCGAACTGATGTGATCTTACCTGTCATTGGTCACGCTACTGTGATCTTATACCTGCCATTGGTAGAGTTGATGTGATCTTACCTGTCATTGGTCGAACTGATGTGATTTGATATGATGTCAAATTACTGTAATCTTAAATACCTTACCTGCCATTAGTCAAGCTACTGCAATCTTACATGCCATTGGTCTAGGCGATGTAATCTAATGTGCCATTGGTCGAGCTACTCTAATCTTATCTGCCATTGGTCGAGCTACTGCAATCTCATCTTCCATCGGTCAATCTACTGTAATCGGACCTGTCATTGGTCAAGTTACTGTAACCTTACCTGCCATTGGTCTAGGCGATGTAATCTTACCTGCCATCGGTCAATCTACTGTAACCTTACCTGCCATTGGTCTAGGCGATGTAATCTTATGTGCCATTGGTTGCGCTACTATAATCTTACATGCCATTGGTCGATCTACTGTAATCTTACCTGCCATTGGTCAAGCTGTTGGGACAGCGCCACCTTTTGTTGGATAGTCTCCATCAGCTGACTATTGAGGCTGAGTAGATCCAACTTAGCCCTCGCCAACTCAATCTCCATCTTGTTTTGTCTAAAAATAATTATGTTTAACCATGTTAGCCAATAAAGGACTCTTCAGAGTAAAGTTTATCACACTCAAAACTAGACCTGTCGCCAAAGTGGACGACTAATACTCCCCGCTGCACAAATTTAGTAATAACTCCATTAACAGGGGGCATTACAGAACTCTATATAGTTTACTCAACTCCTTTTTATGTCAGGATTCTGTGTACCAAATTTTTTCAATATCTGTCAAGTAGTTTAGGAGGAGTTTGCCGGACAAAGATGTGTCTACAGACAGACAGACAAACGAAACACTCCCCTCCCCTCTGTCATCTTAGTATATTCAAAGGTCATTTGAAATGTTATTCCATTATCTCCATGAATTCATTCTTTATCAAAAATCACAACATTTAGTACAGGTATAAAGCTGCAAAATAAATTCAGTTTACAGTATACGTAGTATGGAATATTTACTTTTCTATGGCCTCATCGCGGTCCCTACGAGCCTGCTCAATCACCTCGTCCCTAGACATTACACATCCAGCCATGTTCTGTATCTGATCTCTCTGGGTCTGTGCTCGTGACATCTCATCATGCTGCATGGTCAACTACAACATTGAAAATGCATCTTAAATTATCCTATTCAGGATTGAGTTTATTTATTTGCTATGATTATTATCACCTAATAATTACAAAGACATCTTGCCCAGGGTCATACTTGATTGTCTGAAATAGCTGGTGTCTAATTCATTGTATTACACTCAAGATGGAATTGATCTGCTAACCAAAAGCAACAAGAATCTTGCTAAACGATGCAACCACTACAGCAAAGACCAGTCTGTCTCTCTACTGTCAAATACACGCAAAATGCAATAGTTGACATAGAAGCTTGCATTATCAAGCATCCTTGTATCACTACCTTAAGTGAAGTAATCAACGTTTTCACTAGAATGTAGAAAAGCTTTGTTTGACCTTAGCCAAATATGAAAAAAAAGTTTTCAAGACTTTTTATCTTCAAGCCTCATCTCATTGTTTGAAAAAAATGGCTATTTAGTTGTCTAATATGCAGATTGCAGCATTAGACATTTACAATGTGTACAGTCAAACTTCATTATTTCAAAGCCAATATAACCACAACAAAAGGAACATCCAGCCATCTGAATGCTTAAACAAAGCATTTTGAATTCATATACCGGTAAACTTAGTTAATTTATGACAAGCAAAACATTTCTATTTCAACAAGGTATTTGAACTAACTGGTATATGAGTTGGGGTTACAGAGTTTCAAATGTATCCGTATATGACAACAATTAATTAAAAAATCAAAAGCACTCACCTCTAGAATTGACACCTGTAGTATTGCCAGACAGCAGGAATAGAAAGAGAAGCAACATCACACATATTATATAGGTAAAATCATTGTACTGTAACCTATAGCTAGCACTAACATATTATATAGGTAAAATCATTGTACTGTAACCTATAGCTAGCACTAACATATATACAGTAACTCCTAGCAAAGCATTAAACATGTCAATTCATGTGTGCAGATGTTCACAATAACGACTAATCAATTTCTAGAAAGTCTTATACACTAAAAACAACTAGAGCTATAAGCAAATTGCTAAGTATTTTATTTCATCTAGTAACTATGACAACCAAACACCATTTGCTGCTTTGAAAACTGTGAACATCACTATACGTTAGGATTTCCTGTTATTTTGGACAAAATCTACTGTAATATAATATATCTACATAGGATCATTGACAGGGTTACACTGGGTACTACATCTATAGGGGACGATTGACAGGGTTATACCGGGTACATCTATAGAGGATAATTGACAGGGTTATACTGGGTACATCTATAGAGGACGATTGACAGGGTTATACTGGGTAAAACATCTATAGAGGACGATTGACAGGGTTATGCTGGGTACGACATCTATAGAGGACGATTGACAGGGTTATACTGGGTACAACATCTATAGAGGACGATTCACAGGGTTATACTGGGTACGACATCTATAGAGGATAATTGACAGGTTTAAACTGGGTACAACATCTATAGAGGACGATTGACAGGGTTATACTGGGTACGACATCTATAGAGGACGATTGACAGGGTCACACTGGGTACAACATCTTTAGAGGACGATTCACAGGGTTATACTGGGTACGGAATCTGTAGAGGACGATTGATTGTCACACTGGGTACAACATCTATAGAGGACAATTGATAGTCACACTGAGTACGACATCTATAGAGGACGATTGACAGGGTCACACTGGGTACAACATCTTTAGAGGACGATTCACAGGGTTATACTGGGTACGACATCTATAGAGGATGATTGACAGGGATATACCGGGTAAATCTATAGACGACGATTGACAGAGTTATGTTGGGTACGACATATATAGAGGACGATTGACAGGTTTACACTGGATATGACATCTATAGAGGACGATTGACAGGGTCACACTGGGTACGACATCTATAGAGGACGATTGACAGGGTTATACTGGGTACGACATCTATAGAGGACGATTGACAGGGTTATACTGGGTACGACATCTATAGAGGACGATTGACAGGGTTATACTGGGTACGACATCTATAGAGGACGATTGACAGGGTTACACTGGGTACAACATCTATAGAGGACGATTGACAGGGTTATACTGGGTACAACATCTATAGAGGACGATTGACAGGGTTATACTGGGTACGACATCTATAGAGGACGATTGACAGGGTTATATTGGGTACGACATATATAGAGGATGATTGACAGGGTCACACTGGGTACAACATCATAGAGGATGATTGACAGGGTTATACTGGGTACGACATCTATAGAGGACGATTGACAGGGTTATACTGGGTACGACATATATAGAGGATGATTGACAGGGTTATACTTGGTACGACATCAATAGGGGACGATTGACAGGGTTATACTGGGTACGACATCTATAGGGGACGATTGACAGGGTTATACTTGGTACGACATCAATAGGGGACGATTGACAGGGTTATACTTGGTACGACATCAATAGGGGACGATTGACAGGGTTATACTTGGTACGACATCAATAGGGGACGATTGACAGGGTTATAATGGGTATGAAATCTATAAGAGGACAATTGATAGTCACACTTCGTACAACATCTATAGAGGACAATTGATAGTCATCCTTGGTACGACATCAATAGGGGACGATTGACAGGGTTATACTGGGTACGAAATCTATAGAGGACGATTGATAGTCACACTGGGTACAACATCTATAGAGGACAATTGATAGTCACAATGGGTACGACATCTATAGAGGACGATTGACAGGGTCACACTGGGTACAACATCTATAGAGGACGATTGACAGGGTTATACTGGGTACGACATCTATAGAGGACGATTGACAGGGTTATACTAGGTACAACATCTATAGAGGGCGATTGACAGGGTTATACTGGGTAAGACATCTATAGAGGATGATTGACAGGGTTATACTGGGTACGACATCTATAGAGGACGATTGACAGGGTTATACTGGGTACGACATCTATAGAGGATAATTGACAGGGTTATACTGGGTACGACATCTATAGAGGATAATTGACAGGGTTATACTGGGTACAACATCTATAGAGGACAATTGACAGGGTTATACTGGGTACGAAATCTATAGAGGACGATTGACATGGTTATACTGGGTACGAAATCTATAGAGGACGATTGATAGTCAAACTGGGTACAACATCTATAGAGGACAATTGATAGTCATACTGGGTACGACATCTATAGAGGACGATTGACAGGGTCACACTGGGTACAACATCTTTAGAGGACGATTCACAGGGTTATACTGGGTACGACATCTATAGAGGACAATTAATAGTCACAATGGGTACGACATCTATAGAGGACGATTGACAGGGTCACACTGGGTACAACATCTTTAGAGGACGATTCACAGGGTTATACTGGGTACGACATCTATAGAGGACGATTGACAGGGTCACACTGGGTACAACATCTTTAGAGGACGATTCACAGGGTTATACTGGGTACGAAATCTGTAGAGGACGATTGATTGTCACACTGGGTACAACATCTATAGAGGACGATTGATTGTCACACTGGGTACAACATCTATAGAGGACAATTGATAGTCACACTGAGTACGACATCTATAGAGGACGATTGACAGGGTCACACTGGGTACAACATCTTTAGAGGACGATTCACAGGGTTATACTGTGTACGACATCTATAGAGGATGATTGACAGGGATATACCGGGTAAATCTATAGACGACGATTGACAGAGTTATGTTGGGTACGACATATATAGAGGACGATTGACAGGTTTACACTGGATATGACATCTATAGAGGACGATTGACAGGGTCACACTGGGTACGACATCTATAGAGGACAATTGACAGGGTTATACTGGGTACGACATCTATAGAGGACGATTGACAGGTTTACACTGGATATGACATCTATAGAGGACGATTGACAGGTTTACACTGGGTACGACATCTATAGAGGATGATTGACAGGGTTACACTGGGTACAACATCTATATAGGACGATTGACAGGGTTATACTGGGTACGACATCTATAGAGGACGATTGACATGGTTATACTGGGTACGAAATCTATAGAGGACGATTGACAGGGTTATATTGGGTACGACATCTATAAAGAACGATTGACAGGGTCACACTGGGTACGACATATATAGAGGATGATTGACAGGGTCACACTGGGTAAAACATCTATAGAGGATGATTGACAGGGTCACACTGGGTACTACATCTATAGAGGACAATTGACAGTCACACTGGGTACGACATCTATAGAGGACGATTGACAGGGTTACACTTGATGAAGACGATTGACAGTTTTATTCTGGGTACAACTTCTATAGAGGACAATTGACAGGGTTATACTGGGTACAAAATCTATAGAGGAAAATTGACAGGGTTACACTGAGTACAACATCTATAGAGAACGATTGACAGGGTTATACTGGGTACAAAATCTATAGAGGAAAATTGACAGGGTTATACTGAGTACAACATCTATAGAGAACGATTGACAGGGTTATACTGGGTACAAAATCTATAGAGGAAAATTGACAGGGTTATACTGAGTACAACATCTATAGAGAACGATTGACAGGGTTATACTGGGTACAAAATCTATAGAGGAAAATTGACAGGGTTACACTGAGTACAACATCTATAGAGAACGATTGACAGGGTTATACTGGGTACAAAATCTATAGAGGAAAATTGACAGGGTTATACTGAGTACAACATCTATAGAGAACGATTGACAGGGTTATACTGGGTACAAAATCTATAGAGGAAAATTGACAGGGTTATACATGGTACATCTATAGAGGACGATTGACAGGGTCACACTGGGTAAAACATCTATAGAGGATGATTGACAGGGTTATACTGGGTACGACAACTATAGAGGACGATTGAGTACCTTTACCTTGTTGGTAAGTTGTCCTAGCTCCTGACTTTTTGTCTCTAATTGTTGATCTCGCTCCTGTAATTCTGTCTTGACTCGGTCAAGGTCACCTTGCGCTTCTGTAAGCTCAAACTTTAGTTCCCCAATGTGTTTCTGTAGTTCAGACAATGAGATATCCTCCTCGTCGTCTGCTAAGTTTGCCTGGGAGGCAGCAGAGAACTGAAAGATTAAATCAATATTATATACAATCTTTTAATCTATTAAAGATGCTCCACCGCCGACAGAGCATAAATGATCTTCATCATTTGAACAATAATTGGTGTTTAATCGTGTATGTATATGTCTAAATAACACAAAAAATGTATAAAATAATTTATTTTGTTTTTGGTGCATGCACAGTCAGAACTTCATTCCATATAGGATATAGTGACACGGAATTTTTCGGGATGCAATTAATTATTTTTTATATTTTTAACTTTAAGTAAAATTAGAAGCTCAAAATTTTCAATTGTGGTAATGGTGTAAAGTAAGTAACTTTTGTAACTGAAGAAAAATATCTAACCGTCTGCTCCAGTTTTTAATAGTGAAAAAATACTATTTGTCAGTGGTGGAGCATCTTTAAAATATTTTGTATACATAGGCTAATATCAGGTATCTGGGGTTCCTTTTGATTTATAAGAAATTGTTTAAAAGACAATCTCTATTACAGAGTTATCTGCCCTTGCGGCTAGGTATTGATTTGGCATCATGTGTTTGCGAGCGTAACGTCATACTTTATGGAGAAAACGATGTGAATTGCGCTCACAAAATAATGACGTAACAATTGATACCTACCCGCAAGGGCGCTAACTCTGTAATAAGAAAAGACGGAATAACTTACCATGACTTTACGTGGTACCATGTCCAGCATCAGCTCCCGAAGGTTCTGTAAGACACCAGTCAGTTTGCCTGGCTGTAATCTATCCTCTTCCATTATCGAGTTTTGACCCCGGGGGATCATCGGACTAAAGTCAGAACACATCTGTCTGAGCTGTCGATACGACTGGACTAGCTCTTCCTGTAGCTGTAAAACATAGCCCCAATTTTATAATACAGCTTAATTAATATACTGTGTAATTGTGTATTTTTGTGGGGGATAATATCATGGATCTCTTGAAAAATGTGTTATATATTCGTTATATTGGTGATTCAATGATATAGAATCCAACATGGGTCTGTCAAGAGAACAGGGATAATCTCAACCTGATATTTTTCTTTCTCCTTGTAAGTCTGAGATTAATAGAATTGTTTCCTACCTAGGGGTGTGACAACGGAATCATGACCCAAGGGGTAATTCATGAACGTCATGAATTGGATGAGGGTTGGTCAACCGAGGGTTAGACATTCAGGAATTTCCCCGAGGGTTGTGATTTCATTGTCACACCCTCATTGGTAGGGAATGATTCTTTTTCTCCCATATACAAAAGAAAAAGAAGAAATAATTGCTTAAAAGGAAACATTTTCACCGTAAGCAATGAACATGGTTTCGTCAACTGTATGTCAATATTGATGACATCATTGACAATGCATGCCATGGTTACACTGCATTAAGTCATGACGTCATGTAATTGTCTTCAGCTTCAAAAGGTTAGCGCCTGCAATCTGTCATACCCTAGGGGTTGACAAAGAAATCTCTCACAGCTAAAACCAGTGATAAATCGGTGAGAATTCTCTGTCAAGTATGGGAGAATTACAGATCAGAATACGTGCACATTACTTTCCTTTTGAACAATAAATAGATTAAATTCATGAAGCAAGTGGTACCATCAAAAACAAATAAAATCCCCACAAAATTATACAATATTACAGTATGTATGAGCATATCTGTATAGCAAACAGAAGTTATTAAAATGATGCATCTTGTGTTTTCAAAATACATGTACCAAAAATGAACATCAATGAAACATATATTTATGATATAACTGAACTTAGATGTAAATGAATGATATCCTTAAATGATAAAATCATGAAAGGAAGTGCGTTCAAACATTTCATTTTATTAGGTTCATTTATAGTTTAAAGCAAAACCGTTAAGAATGAAGTAACTGAAAAACAGGGAACAGGAAAAAAGGATAAAAAATAATAAGTGCACAACCTTGAAACATTTCTGGAGCTGTGGGAATATCTGTAAAAAGGACAATACAATACATTATAGTGTAAAATCAACATCACAGTACAGTACAATACAGTACATAGCTATAAAGTACAAATTCACAGACAAAAATTAAAGGGGAAAGATTTACAATTAAAACACAATTCACACACACAACATATCGATTGGGAAAAGCCAACTTAACTAGTGTAGTTTACTGTTTCTGTATAGGAGGGTTAGAGTTAATGTGTATGAGAAAAGCTTATTTTATGAGCTAAATCCAATGAAACAAGAGGTCCAGCAGGACTGTATCTACCATTTAACAGGGAAATGACATAATTTTCATTGGGAACATTTTTTGCTTGTTTTTCTTTGTTTACATTCAAATCTTTTATCATTAGGCCAAAAAAAAATAATGTGTTTATTTAGGGTTACATTGGCAAAAAAAAATAGGGTTGGTAGAATTTTTTTTTTTTTTGTCTTTCACTCTAAAATAATGGCCGAAACCAGAGTCTGACATCAAAATCCCGAATTTTAATTTTCTTTTCTTAGAAATTAGGGTTGGTCAGGTAACCCAAAACAGACATTTTTTTTGGCCTTATATGGAACTGTATGGTATCGAGTTCTCATTATTTGAGCAAATTATCATCCAGTGTGTTAGCAGGTTTTTTCAGTGAAGGAAAAGCCTTAAAAAGAAATTCATACGACCTTGCCGTGAAGGGGAAACCATGGAAGTCTTTCACAAAAGCATGCAATATATAGATTTATTAAAACCATATCACACTTCACTAACAGGAATGAAAACATTTATTATAACTAATATTCAAGCAAAAGAGCTTCACTCAAAAAACAATTCACAACATCAAATATTTTCAAAATTTACAGAAAAAACATACACATAGGAAAATATAGTATGAATATATAAAGAATGTAAATATAAACATTAAGTTTAAAATACAGTAAAATAAATGTATGGATAATGGAAGTAAAATCGTGTGAGAGTACTAGCTAACCTCTGAGTCGACATCCATGACACAGGACGAGTTCTGGAAGTGCGAGAGGAATGCTGAGTCGGACAACATGTTCGAGCCGAGTGGGGAGGTATCGGAACCATGGTAACTAAAGCCTGTGTCTTCATCGTCACACTCAAAATCATCTTCCTCCATCATCTGTGACAGTGACATGGGACGAAGGCTACAGCTCTCGTCACCATCCAACATCTGTAGAAAACAACACTGTGTTGTTATGTACAAATTAACGCATTCACCCCTGACGACACATTTAGACTCTTCTAGTCCAAAGGGTGAAATAGTCCATTTTGTAATTTCTGGGGTGATGAGTTAACTAAGGTTTATAGCAGAAATAACCATCAACCTCAATCATACACTGGCCACCAAACCCTAAGTTGTTGATAAGACTTTCTCAGCAGAGTTCTTCACTAGATTATCTCCCCTAGTTTGAAACTTGGAATCAGACATGTAGTAGAGACAAAAATATTCACGCCAAATTTTCGTGATTTTTCAAATATTCTGCAGACTGGTGGCCAATCTACCTCAATCATAACTGTCGTCTTTTTCTCATTTGAAATGATTTAGAAGGAGCATTTTAACCTCCCTTGAAAAAATTATACATAAAAAGGGAATTTTCAAGAAGTACTCAATAACTGTATTTGTATGGTTTTAGTTTTACATTTTTCATAAGGAATAATTAATAGGCCCCACTATTAGTCCAAAATTGACCCTCAAAAAACCCTGCATTACTGTCAAAATAGAGATTATTGACAAAAACAAATTGCAACCTCAATACCCATCACTGTCAGAGAATGTTTTCATCAGAAATTAACATCAACCAATAATGGATGTATACACACTGTCTAAAATAAGCATCTAATAGATATATTTATCACTAGAAAATAAATGCAATTGTATTACGACCGTCAAATTTATCATTAACACCATTGATATAACAGTTTTTGTTTAACAAACAATTTTAAAAAATCATTATATAGAGAGTTGAAAATAAACCTACCATATTAGCCACAGGTATGTGTTTGGAGGCCCCAGACAACTCCTCAAACAGCGACGCTGAATGTCCATTTCCGTTGGACTGACCGTTACTCTGAGTGCTCATTCCTGACATTTCACTAAATAAGGAATGGTTATTTGCCTGGCCGGCCAGTTCGCTCTGTAGAATATGTCCCCGTGACATGTTCTGATTGGCAAGGGTATGCAGCTGGGCCTCCAGCTGTAGGTTAGTCTCCTGTAACTCTATCAGGTCTCGCTGCTGGTGCTGGATCTACAATGAGAAATAGAATCTATGACTTTTATTAAACAGAATCTATGACTTTTATAAAATAGAATCTATGACTTTTATAAAATAGAATTTAATTAATGAATCATAATATTCATTAATAATCACATTTAAAATCATATCTACAGTGAGAAATAGAATCAGATTCTATGACTTTTATTAAAAAGAAATTCATGAATCATGAGTATAGTCTCATTTAATTCTACAGTGAGAAATAGATTCAATGATTTTTATTAAATATAATTTAATTAAAGAATTATAATTATGATCACATTTGAAATAAAATCTACAGTGAGAAATAGAATCTATGACTTTAAAATAGAATTTAATTAATGAATCATAATTATAATCACATTTCAGTGATTTCTCCTTAAATAACCAGGGTCAGTAAACGATCCCATTCCCAATGCCAATCCTTACTATTTTTTCCCAATTACAATGAAAAATTCCCAAATCTGAAACCGACTTCTCTCCCCTCAATGTTTAACCTAAAAACAAACTACTCTGAAGCTGTTGTGATGGTCTTCGTTTTTTGATAGAATGAAACAGTTTACTGTTAAAGTGAACAGTCGGGCAAGAATGGCTAAAGTCGGTAAAAATAGTGTGAATGTATCCATTATAATTTCTTATGAAATGGAAAAATAAAATCTCTCATCAAAATCTGTCTGCGTACGAAGAAATTAATTTAAAGTATGGGAATTCTAAAACGTCCTCCCGGCTCACTATGTCCGTGGTTACATTTCCACACAGCCTCGCTTTCGATGCTTTCAACTTTTCTTTACTTTAATGGTCAGAACTGGGAAACTAAGCAGAACTTGACCGTCGTATTAATATGTGAGAACTTTTGGAAGGCCAATGAACGCATTTAGACTGGTTTTCTTTGCCCGACTATTCACTTTAAACAATATCTATCACCTATAATACCATGTTCAGAAATGTAACTTTTTCCCAAAACTGTTCTTTTTCGATTAAAAATTCCCAACTTGTTTTAAAAACTTTTTTCCCAAAACAACTTGCAAAATCATTGCATTTAAAACAAGAGGCCCATGGGCCTTAACGGTCACCTGAGTTAGAATATATAATGAAACAACTAATGAAACAAATTAAAGACAAACATTTGTATAAACACTATATGCTGGGCCTTGAAGTTGGTCAGTGATTTATAAATTTGATCTTTTTAGACTATGAAGAGTATTTGCTTCCATCAAACCTGTGAACTTAGAGGTATTTTTGAAATTTTAATCAATTTGACCCTGTTTGGTCCTGCCCCTCTGGTCCCCCAGGGGGTCATCGAGGACGGATATGGATGTTAAAATGCTATATCTTCGGCTAATAATTCTAATCAAGTTTGACTAATTTCCTACGAAAATTGGGCAAATAATGTTCACAAATATGTTTTCCCTATATAAACTATAGTAAACTTGACCCCCTCCCAAAGGGGAAACAGGAGACCCCAGGGTCATATAATTCACAATTTTTGTAAAGGACCTTAAGACCTTTCTATTTATGAAAAGTATTTGTTTCTACCATTTCCAGAATTTCAGAAGAAGATTTTTGAAGTTTTAGCCTATTTGACCCCTTTTGACCATGCCTCTAAGGCCCCTGGGGGTCAGTCATAGAAAATTTGTTAATAGGATTAAATGGCCATCTCATACTGATAATTCTGACAACATTTGACTCATTTCCTATTACAAATGACCAAATAATGCGCAAAAATGTGTTTTCTCAATATAAAGTATAGTAAACTTAACCCCCTCCCCAGGAGGAAACTAGAGACCCCAGGGTCATATAATTCACACTTTTTGTAAAGGACCTTAAGACCTTTCTATCTATGAAGAGTATTTGATTCTACCACATCTGTGAGTAGAGAAGAAGATTTTTGAAATTTTACTCAATTTTACCCCTTTTGGCCCCTCCCACAGCCCCCTGGGGGGTAGGGACCATATAATTCACAACTTTTATTGGCCTTATGCCTTAGAAGGTTTGCGCAAAATTTCATTGAAATTGCTTCAGCAGTTTTGGAGAAGAAGTTGAAAATGTAAATTGTTTACGGACATACGACGCACGACGCACGACGCACAACGGACAAAAGGCGATTAGAATAGGTCACTTGAGACTTCGTCTCAGGTGACCTAATAAAATCTACAGTGAGAAAGTGAATCAATAACATATATATATATATATTAATCAGAAATCCATGAATCATAATTATAATCAATATATCCAAGATGTTGAGCGAATGAGTGATAGGTGGGTATGCAGGGTATTGAAAAAGTAGAGGAATCTATGATTTAGATGAGACAATCTCAACTGCTCTGTATTATTCAATATTGCATATTAAAGAGTTATCTACCCTTGCAAAAATAGTTATTGATTGAGATGTCATGTGTTTGTGAGCATAATGTCATACAGAAAACAATGTGAGTTTTTGCTCACAAAAAGGGGCCACGGTGGCCGAGTGGTTAAGATGTCCAGACATATTACCACAAGCCCTCCACCTCTTGGTTGTGAGTTTGAATCCCATGTGGGGTAGTTGCCAGATGCAGGTACTGACTGTTAGTCAGTAATTTTTCTCTTGGTACTGCGGCTTTCCTTCACCAGCAAACCTGGCACGTCCTTATATAATTACCCTGACTATTAATAGGAAGTTAAACTAATAAAAGCAAACCAATCGCTCACAAAATAATTACGTCACAATTGATACTTTCCCAAAAGGGAGACAACTCTTAATATGCAGAATATGTTTCGGTGTCAGATGGGCCTCAGGTTTTACTGAATTTAATAAAACACCTCTAGTATAACATCCCTATCCTTTAGCTTCATATCCTGAAATAAAAGAGTCTTAAAATCTTCTAAAACCTTATATGAAAGAATACATTACCTGTTGTTCTTTCTCCCTGTTCTGTTTCTCCAGCATCATTATTTTCTCCACTGAATCCTCGTGTCTGCTCTTCATGGCTTCTTTCTCCTCCGACAAGACGGCGATCCTCCTCTCTAGATCCGCCTTCCTCTGGTTTAGCACTGTTATCTACAAGTTCAGAAGGATTCAATAGTAAAACACAAAAATTAATCAATCGGGTTAAGATATCCCTGTCCACATGACAGGTCCATGTAAGATTTTATTAGTTTTTTCCCTTAATGGTATTTATACTGTAACGTTATATTTGCTAATATTAGCATGGTTTGAATTTCGCTACATTTGTGCACCTATCCAAATTAGCAAAATTTAATACCTCGCAAGGTTTATCAAAATCATGATTTTACATATCATAGTCTGTCATAAGAATGACGCTTTCATAGGCTACACTGATATTTCATGAAAATAATCCCTCTGTAAATAGGTTCCAAACAGTTAATCACGTAATTTTACACCCTCAAATTTTAACAATATAGAGCAGACAGATCTGACTATACATGTAAATGTATTGAGACAATAAATAAAAGAATATTTTTGAAAAAGAACACAATGAACAAAATCAAAATCAAAGACAGACCTCTTCTTGTAGGATCTCCAGCTGACTAAGGTGGATGTGCATGGATGATTTCCTTGACATAACTTGCTCGCGGAGTCCTTGAACTTCTGATGCCAGTTCATTTTCCCGGTATAGCGCCCTCTGAACATCCTCTTTGAGCCGTTCGTTCTGGAGAGTGATGTCTTTGATGATGTGAGCTTTCTCCTTGTCGTCGGAACTGCTCTGGTACATCTGAGACTGAAGATCGTGTCGGATCTGGTCAATATCATATTGGAGCTCTTTTATTTTGTTCTCGTACTCCGCTTCCGTCTTCTCTAACTTCAGATGCAGTTCATACTTTTCCTGCTCAAGTTCCTGAAAAACAGTTTCATAAAATTAAATAACTAAATAATTATGGGTATAACACGAATTGATCCGCACATGTGCTGAGTATGTTTTCAGATATACAGTGAATCTGTCTATAAATATCACTCAAAGGGCAAAGGAAAATGGTCTTTATATAGTCAGGTGGTCTTTATACACAGGTTGAATTGTGTTGAAATTGGTCATATGGGACTCTGATTATGGTTTTGTTCAAGCAGGTGGTCTTTATACAGAGGTGGCTACTTAGGGAGGTTTTATTGTTTATTATTTAAACAAGTGGTCCTTATAAAGTGGCTACCTATTGTTCATTACTTTTAATCTTACACAGAGTTTGAGACTAGAACTTTTTACTACATGCATATGCATTTGGCTATATGTTCATGTACCTTTCAGTGTGGTAGAGGTGTGATATTCTAAAAGAACATTATCAGAATACATGTACATACAGTACCATAACCTTAAAGCACCTATCATTATCATATGATAAATTATTTCGTGAGATGTTCAATGATGAATTCCAATAACCTTTTCTTTATTTCTTCTTTTTCTTATTTTAGAAGAGAGGGTTCTGATATTATATCAAAACATTGTCATATTGGAAAGGATTTGTATATAAAGACTTTGCCTGCTGTCCGATCCATTTGATAATACTTTATTATTTTATGATTTATACTTTATTTATGTTCATAATTCTTGTATTATCAATGAAATATTTTGTAATCAAATATTTTAATATCTTTACAATGTATATATCAATGTGTTTGAATGAATTTAACATTATGATAGTCTTTTTTAATTTGTTTGCCTAGGACACAGATTACATTGCCATTTTTAAATTTTGTAACAATATTTGTTCACAATCTTCCTCTACAGTCTCCTAATTATACCATTATTTCAGTATTTCTATTATTGATCTTCACAGAGATTAATTCTTTTCCATCAATACAACACAACAAAAGGCACACAGACTATGTTGTCCATGACAATAGTCTCTGGTCATGAATCATCATCCTTTGTCCTTTGGTTTTAACACTCTCAGTACTGGCTTAATTATTATAAATAACATCAATGAAAATTCATTCCAATCTTTTAATTGTCTTTTTATATTATGAGGGTAGGCATTTTTTTCCTGGTTCTTTATCTAAAATAGTTTAAAACATACCTGTAACTAGAATTAATCAGGTGTATAACTTTGAAAATTGAAAGAAAATATTGTGATATAAAACCTGCCTCAGTGACCGACCATCTGGTAAATAAGACCATGTACTTGTAAAGACTAACCCTTTCTCTGTGCCTTGAGTTGTTACAACAGACAGGTTTTATTGAACATTATATATCAACAGTAATTAATATTATACATTTATCTTAGCAACCACCTCAGTATAATGACAACCTGCTTAATAAGACCATGTTCTTGTGGCCCCAATATACCTTGTAAACCCCTTTCTCTGTCCATTGAGTTGTCTTTACAGACAGGTTTAATTGTACATTATCAAACAGTAATTAATATTATACAGTTATCTAAGCAACCACCTCAGTATAATGACAACCTGAATAATAAGACAACTTTACATTTCAAACATATAACGTTTGACCTGTGTATAAAGACCACCTGTCCAATGAGATCTTTATAGACAGGTCGGATTAGAAAAATTTGAATCATATGATTGTATAAAAAGTTACTTTGTAAACAAAGTTTATATTTACAATAAAACTAGCTAGATTTCTACATATTAGCTAGATCCCAAAATAAACATTTGTTTAATAATGTAATGTTTAACATCAAATGATACATTGTAAATTAGTATTTTTGTTCTAAATATACAAATACATATATGTTTTAGATATGTATCAATATATGTATAACATAAATATAAAAGAAACCAGAAAAATTAAATAGATAAATGTAAACTAAGTAGCAAACAAATTTAATAGATTCATTGACAAGTTGAAAACCATTTATCCATAATTAAGCGTCCCACTTTTCACACAGCATGTAAATGAAAATGAGATATATTTAGACAACATATATATCAATAGATGCTGTGACAGATAATTAAAAATGTCCACCTATCTTCAGCATCCCAATAATTTACCTCTAATTTTCTGGAATATTCGTCAATTAAAAGTTCATTCCGTCTCTCTAATTCTGCGTTTTTCTCCAATAAAGCTTTGCCTAGCTCAGCCGCTAGGGTAAGGTCTCTTTCTTTCTGAGCCAGCTGTGTATAAACATCATCCTCGGTCGGGGTGGTGGGGTCGTTTTCTCCCTCCTCCCTGTCCCCCATCGTCTGCGCGAGGCTGTAATAATCGTCTATATCAAACTGCCCGTGGGGTGAGGATGGAGACGAACTCCCACACTCCAGTCGACAGGCACACATGTTTAGAGTCTGAGAGATCAAACCATTGAACACTACCACTGCCAATCGCCATGTCTTGAAATGATGTCATCTCGGTCCACAACATATCATTAATATATAATGTTCGTCTGCCCGTGGCACCGTTCTTTGGTGAGCGGATCAATCAGCATATGATAATGGATCCGCCATTGACAAATCGTTGACTTATTTCATCAGCTGTTCTCTGTTAAAAACGGATATCACTAAATCGCATTGTGACGTGTAACTGATCCCAGGTGAAAGTGTTGCTGCTCTATTTTATCCGTGCTGTGCACAAAAGCACGCGCGCGTTTACCTGTACAGTGCACACCTGTGTATAAGGGGAGGTAATCGAAGAAAAAAAATCGTCTGCTATAATGACTTTCGTCTGCTGGTTATCGCCTGACCCATCGGCAATTGTCGCTCGCTAATTCCATTTACATTAGATTGTACTTCCTAAATACTGTCTATTGCTCAACAATAAACGCGTTGTTTACGCCTTGCATTGTTAGCATACTCAAAGACTTACAAAATCCTTGGCATACTTGATCAAATAAATCTTTAAAAAAATATCACTTAACTGATAAAAAACTAATATACATCAGCAGATAGTTAATATCCGCAGTTCTGAATGTTCAGGAGACAAATAACTAATGTTTACTTCCTTTAAAATAACAAGACAAATTGAAGACACACAAACTGACTGTCGTAAATATATTAGATCAACCTGACAATACTTGACAAAGTTTCTAGTCTTGTTTTGTCCGGTTCAGTCGGTTGAATAACATACCTAACGTAACCTTTGAGTTTACAGGTCACAAGTTCATTGGTACTCTATTACAGGATAAGGCGATGACCAACTTAATTTCGCATGACATCCATCCAATCGTGATTAAGCCTAGCCAAGAACCACACGGATATGAGAATTATATAGTTACAGTTTATACATGTATAATCATGGAACCACCAGTGTAAAGACCATTTTTAGACATTTTAGAAATCTAGATCAAAAATAAATCTTCACATAGTGCCCTAAGACCATATGTAGAAAATTATTTTTACCGATTTTTGATCTAGGCCTCTAAAACGTCAAAAATGGTCTTATAGGGCACTCTGGAGGGTTCATAATTATATCAACTGTACATAACTAATTCTCATATCCCTGTGCTAAGAACGTTAATACCAGGACTGATCTTTATATAATATATACATGAACTCGTTCATTGGGTATCGTTTTACTGCCATAGGACTTGGCAACGTAAAACAACTTTCATCATCAAACCCGTTCCAAAGAAACAAAATTATACAGTCAATATTCTATCATATAAATATGTATTTTAGAGTGGAGGAGGGAGAGAATTATCATAAGAATTATGCTGAAAGTGGTGTTATCAAATGCTTTTACTACCCTTTATATTCAAATCCTCAGATAAAGACGTCAGGATTTAGCAGTACACGACATAAACACCATTTGCGTAACGTTTATCTTAAGTCATGTCTTATCTCACCCTCGATACTCCAGGGGTTCCGATCACTTACGATCTCTACAAATTATGAATTAAATTGGTTGTATGATGTAAAAAAGGATTTAGGTAGATGTGGTTTCAACAATATTTGGATTGCTCAGAATGTAGATAATGAAAAACACTTTTTGGAATTGTATTCACAGCGCTTGCATGATATATTTATTCAGGAACTGCGTTGCGCTTTTGACGTGTCTTCTAAATGTGTCATTTATAAACATCTTGTTGATAACTTTGAAATTCAATTTTATTTAAAGAAGCCTTTGAATTCTAAAACTAAACAAATATTGAGTAAATATCGCATGCAAGCCCACTCTCTGCATATTGAAGCTGGCCGTTATAACGCCGTTCCCAGAGGCGATAGACTTTGTACTGTTTGTGACAAAAGTGATGTAGAAGATGAAATGCATTTTGTATTACTATGTCCTGCTTATTCTGAGTTACGTAAAAAGTTTATAAAAACTTATTACCACAAATACCCAAGTGTATATAAATTAATCATGTTATTTTCATCTAAAAATGTAAAGAGCTTAAATTTGTTGGGGAAATATTTGATCCAGGCAACAGAAAAAAGGAAAATTCTCATTAATCTGAAGTAGTATATCATACTCACGTATTAGTCAATTTGTTTAATTTGTTATGAAGTATATCGGAATTATCCTCCGCCATCTTGAAACATAACAATGATTATTGTATTATGTATTTATGTATTGGTTAAACCTATATATATAACCTCAGGGGAACAAATCTGAACCAATCACAGACCAGCAAAAATTTTCTTTGAAGACTACAGAGAGAGCGACGCTCAACTTCAAAGCCACACAGTCAACCATTGTGTACTGTTATATGTCTCTTTTGATGTAAATCAAAGGACTAAATTACCTGGTTTTTTTCTGTTGCCTCTAATTTTACTATGAGATAGTCCAGGGGTGTAGAGATCGTGAGTGATCGGAACCCCTTGAATAGAGGATGGTCTTATCTACCTGTACAACTCTCGAGTGACCTATCCAATTCTCATCAACGTCCTTGGGGTACACAGTACCACTGAGTTTCATCACGTTTTCCTTCATCATTTGTAACGTGTAACCTTTCAAGGTGGAATAGTGATATTGATTGAAACTAAAGATCTTTTATAACGCGACAAACTTACGCAAAGTTACCTGAAATATGCATCACACATATATATATATATATATAACATTAATATATATACCAAATCTGAGTCATATATTGATCTACATGTACCCAAGTCAATCTTTTGACATTAATACAACTCACTGATGAAACCTCAATAATGAGCAGATTGTTTTGAAATGTCAAGATTTCTAGCGGTGACTAAACGCCCAAAAGTGGACTTCTCGAGCTTCTATACATGAAATGTACATTTTTTAAAATATTGACGTACATATGTAGCAGCACAAAGATGTATGACTTTGGTATTACATGTCATTACATAAAGTACATCTACTAGAATTTGTTTAAAAAAAAAAACTTGTCAAGTTTCTGCGGAAAATATAGTGTACCGTATTAACACATACAGCTGTACTCGCTAAATTTTATTAGATAATTAATTATGGAAATGAGATCTCGTCTTGTCTGGTCCAAATGTAAAAAGAGCTTCCAGAATCGCGAGTGATGAAGCTATGTACTAGATTTAGTCTCTGTAAACGTTGATGCCTAGTTGCAATTATTCATCACAACAAATTACAGCGGATATTATTGAAACCTGTTTGACCACCATCTCCTCGGTTCTCCAGGGGTTACGATAACTGATGTTATATGTGGATATAACACCCGTTACATTAACCCCTGGAGTATTGAGGTTGTTCCAATGAAGGTCAAGGTCGTTAATTACAACAACTTTGTTACCCTATAACCCAAAGTACGCTACACCGAGCTTATGTCGCCTTTTTAGGCGTCATATTTCATAGGATAGTGCTTTGTTACAAATATATTTACCTTCTTTGACATGAGACCCTATTAGGGACCTGGGTGATAGTGGGTCTGTATCATCCTGAGATGAAGAGCTACTACAAGTTTGTTAAAATGAATGCTTGACCTTAATTCAAGGTTTCAGAAATCAAATGGACTAAAATTGAACAACTTCCTGTCAATAATTAGAGATCTAATATTGAGCTTGTAAGATGCTGGGATGAATGAAGTGCTACAAGGTTTATATAAATAAGATGATTGACATAGACCTTCACTCAAAGTCACTGGGGTCAGGTAAGTGATTTTTAAACGTCTCCTAAGTCAATGGCTTAAGTGCCCTGTAACACACATGTATGTTGAATGATGAACTTCCATATTTGTTCCCTTAAATGACCTTCACCCTCCTTTCAAGGTCACAATAATAGAATATTTAGAAACCATTACAACTTCTACTAAACATTTCCAACCCTTTTGTACAAAGGTTAATTAGTTCTGTATGCAGTGGACCTTCGACATCCAATAACTTGCATCCTCAACTCAAACTGTTTAGATTACAAATTTTCCAGATGATTCTGTTTATTATACAAATCAAAATGCAAATCCACTCTCTGATAATTTTGTCCAGATTGGAGTTTTACAGACTATGTCTAGATTATCGTAGGTCCACTTTATTCTACTGTACCACTGTATTCTACTGTACCACCGTATTCTACTGCACCACTACTGTACCACCATATTCTACTGTACACCGTATTCTAATGTACCACTGTATTCTACTGTACTCACCGTATTCTACTGTACCACTGTATTCTACTGTACCACTGTTTTCTACTGTACCACTGTATTCTACTGTACCACTGTTTTCTACTTTACCGCTGAATTCTACTGTACATTATATTCTACTGTACCACTGTATTATACTGTACTCACTGTATTCTACTGTACCACTGTTTGCTGCTGTACCACTGTATTCTACTGTACCACTGTATTCTACTGTACCACTGTTTTCTACTGTACCACTGTATTCTACTGTACCACTGTTTTCTACTTTACCACTGTATTCTACTGTACATTATATTCTACTGTACCACTGTTTGCTGCTGTACCACTGTATTCTACTATACCTCTGTGTTCTTCTGTACCCTACTGTACACTGTTTTCTACTGTACCACTTTATTCTACTGTACCACTGTATTCTACTGGACATTGTATTCTACTGTTCTCGCTGTATTCTACTGTATCACTATATTCTGTTGTACCACCGTATTCTACTGTACCACTGTATTCTACTGTACCACTACTGTACCACCATATTCTACTGTACATTGTATTCTACTGTACCACTGCATTCTACTGTATCACTATATTCTACTGTACCACTGTATTCTACTGTACTACTGTTTTCTACTGTATCACTATATTCTATTGTACCACTGTATTCTACTGTACCACTGTATTCTACTGTACCACTGTATTCTACTGTACCACTGCATTCTACTGTACCACTGTATTCTATTGTACCACTGTATTCTATTGTACCACTGTATTCTACTGTACCACTATATTCTATTGTACCACTGTATTCTACTGTACCACTGAATTATACTGTACTCACTGTATTCTACTGTACATTGTATTCTACTGTACCACTGTATTCTACTGTACATTGTATTCTACTGTACCACTGTATTCTACTGTACTCACTGTATTCTACTGTACCACTGCATTCTACTGTACCCTACTGTACACTGTATTCTACTGTACCACTGTATTCAACTACACCACTAAATTCTACTGTACCACTTCATTCTACTCTACCACTGGGTTCTACTGTACTGCTGTAAACATACTTAGTTAATTCTAGTACTTTTCACTGTCAATCAAACGCTAATTCATGTACATGTATAGTACTAAATTTTGTAAACAGGTATTTCCAGTACTATAAAATATGAACTATAAAATTGCATAAATTTTTATAAGCTCTAATAAATTTTAATTTATATTTTTTGGCATTTGCACAAAAATTTGACTGCGCTAGAATTAGTATGTTTACAGTAATAGTCAGATGACAATTACAGCCCAATGGGCCTTTTGTCAGCCCAAAGGCCCTTTTGTCAGCCCAATGGGCCTTTTGTTTTCTGTTATAGCAATCATATCAAAACAAACCCGTTTTTATATTTTATTTTTCATTTTAATATATATATATATATTAACAATGGAGCAATCAAGATGATGTTTGAGGATTACATGGATAAACTTGTTTTGAATTCCTCCAGTAAATGAAAATGAACATGTTTGTGTCGTATGATACAATGAAAATGAAAAACAACACGTAAATAACTCAAGTCTCAGGATAAAGTTCCGCTGCTGCATTTTAAAATAAATTTTTTAACGATACACTAATGACTTTGCATCAATTTTTTGTTAATCCAATTCTTGGCATATTCAACAAGAGAATGAAGAGATCAGTATAATGCTAGCATTCGTAATCTTAGCAGTTCAATTTTGACCCTCCCTAAAATAATCAATATCTATATCAACATTTAAGCCAGAAATATAGAATTTAAATGAAACTGCTATTGAATATAAATCATAACTTAAATTTTCTTCAAAGGATAAGATATTTTCTCTGAAAACACATGCCTATTACAGAACCATGTTAAAGAACAGAGAAATTATTTATAATTTATATTTATACTATTATATTAATGAAATTTCATGAAACTCTCATCCTATTTTTTTTCATAGTATTTCAAATCAGTTACATCTATTACATCAGAATAATATATCTAGCAAGTTCGAAACAACTCTTGACAAGTTGTAATAACTTAAACATCACATCAGTTGAAAGCTTCAAAAATACATATAAAACATTTGATTTTAAAGGGATTGTTACATTTCCCTCAACTCATGCACGCAATATCCTGCTAACAACTGTGGTTATGAAAATCTTTCAACATCCAACAAATATTGGTTTTGCCTGAAACTGTAATAACATGGAATGAAAGTGTAATAATTTTCATCATCCTCATCATTTCCAATTCAAACTTTTAGTTAATTAAGAGCAATGGATTAGGGTGAATATTTCAGGTGTACAGTGACATATTTCATTACTACAGTTAAACAACCTATTTTCTTGGGGACTTAAATTTCACGTTTTCATGGTGAATTAATTTCACGATTTCGATATAAATCCCACATAAAAATAAGTTATTTTACAGTATTAAAATAGCACTATATTTCTGTATTTCATTAAACATTCCTCTAAAACAAATAATTCAGTGAAATTAAATGAATTTTTCATCAGAAAAGCAAGAAATTCCATTCTCAATTTATCACTAATTAACAAAACAAATTTCTGGGAGAAAATGAAACATTTAACTAGCAATTCAATGATTTATGTGTCACTTCACCAGTTGAATATCAATCATTAATACTACTTTTTTCCTGTTCATGTTTTTAAACAATAAGAAACCACAACAAAACACACACATATATACATATTATCCATAGTTTTTTTTCTTCAAGTTGACCTACGTAAGATGTTATCCTTTAAATAAATCAAATAAATTTCTTAAGAACATCAGTGGCCTACAGCATGCCAACTAACTTGAAAATAAACGGGAAGCAATCGTGGATTGAAATAAAGGTGTTGGATAAATCTATAGGGAAATAATTATCATCTACTTTGTATGAAATTCAAAATATTACAGCTTGGTAATTTAGTTAAAGAATACCTAGTTTGATTCAAATCTTTATTAAATAAATCTCTTTTCCCTTTGAATACTCTAATAAAAGAGTCAACACTGGTTTGGAGCATGTGTTCCTGGTACATTGTATATGTCCGAATTAGTTTTGACATGCCCAAAAATATCAAAGCCTGTTTCTTAATAAAATATTCCCTGTAATAATAGCAATAATCTGAATATCATCTCCCTGCATTTCTCTGCTTTCAGTATATGCTTGATTTTTACCAACTCTTTCCATGGAAACTATATATTTATGGTCTCCTCTTCACAAAGATACATGTAGAACAATTAGATTTCATTTTTCATTTACTTTTAACTCAGAGGTAACTCTGAGGGGAATCAGAAATATTAAATATAAATGATTCTATAGCAAAACACAAATTCAATTAAAAAGAACAAATATCTACCAAATGTATTAAATTAAATTATAGAACTTACAATAACAGGAGTTTTTATTATTTTCAGAAGAAATAAATAGAAAGAAACAAAACTGGTCTCTAATTGTACTAAAGGCAAATTGCAACCTTCCAAAGCGTTAAATACTATAGTATAAAATGTTATTTCTTTCAAGTTTCTATACCTACTATGTTATCAGTACGAAGCACTTACATAGCAAATTCCTGAGATTAATCTGTAAAGTATAGATCACTTATAAACACCAACAAGTGGAACTGTTAAAAGACAAGCGTACGAACGCAAGCATAAATAAGTTTGTATTACAAATCCGTCTTTGTATATTACAAAGTTATCTCCCTTGCAGAAAAGTTTTGATTGTGAAGTTATTATTGTATGAGTGAAATTCACATCATTTCCTTTGAAAAATATGATGTTATGCTTGCAAATACATAACGTCACAATTTACAACTACCTACAACTTGCTGCAAGGGCAGATAACTCTTAAACATGCACAGATTGAATAGACTATGTATACATAATATTCTTCATCCTAAGTCTCAGGTGTAAATGACACAGACGTTTATATCACCTGTGTACATAGCCGCATTTACTGTGGTTCTAAGTATTCGTGAAACTGTGCACCATATTGCATCTGAACTCTTGTCTATAATAGGTAATTTGTTCCAATAATCATGTTGATTGGACAAGATTTCTGCCGAAACGCATCGTGGAACCAATCAAATGTGGAGGATTTCACTGACGAATTATCCATGATGCCACAGAATTAACAGACATCTGTACGATATTTACACCTGGTCTAAGGGTGAATATTCCTATATCATTGGAAATGTATTTTCATCTATCTCTATCAATGCCAGCTGACACAATATTGAATTTCTCAATTAACACCAAATTTTTGCAATTAAAGAAAGCACAATTGTCAACTTGCATAAAGCAAAAAGTATCTGCAACTTTTACATTAAAAGGAGAGACAGTCAAGCATTGCGGTTAATGTATTTACACCATTCCGATAATCGTATTGGTATTGAAAGCTAGATTTTAACTAGACAGAAATGGCTAAGCCATAGAATTCAATATGTATTTTATGATAGCATTTTCTACCTATAAATTTTCATTACAGTTCAACTTCACTACATTATGCAATAGAGAAAAATATTGAAGATTTTAAAAGTTATGAAATGGTACACACACACATACAACAACATTATCACAAACATTCTCATTCCCAGTGTGCAATTTTCTGTATCTACATTCTACTGTGTACAAACATAAAACCATTTTACCTTACATTAAATTACTAAATCATTTTAATTCTCTTAATTACCATGTATTAAACTCATTAATTAATTGATAGTTAAAACTTCATCTACCAATAGTCTCACAAAATATTAAACCATGTAAAAGTTTTAAATTTTTGATGAAAGTAGATAACATTTATAAAAATTTTGAAATTTAAATTTTAATTTTCAATGAAATGCATTTATATTACTTTGGACTGCAAAAAATGAAATCATCAACTTTTTTTATGAAATTAAGAGAATAAAAGCCTACCAGTGAATATGTTGAAATGGGTTGGAAGCTTTCATGCATTTACCCCCCATTCACCCTGAAAATTTAAAATGGACTCTTCCATTTATTGAAATAGAAGAGTTCAAATCTGTTGTCAGGGGTGAATGAATTAAGCATTACCCCCCATTCACCCTGAAAATTTAAAATGGACTCTTCCATTTATTGAAATAGAAGAGTTCAAATCTGTTGTCAGGAGTGAATGAGTAAAACATTAACAAATGTTGAACCACACACATTTGACAGTAGAACAATTACAACATCTAAACATTAATTTAGAAACAGTGGAAATATTTGATTTATAAATGAAGAAAGAAAATGAATTGTGCTT
>SAYR01001031.1:1470436-1502248 GCA_004382745.1 Argopecten irradians irradians | reverse complement strand
AGCCGAAGCCATGTATTGTTTTAGAAAATGACTATGTCATATAATGACCGGCATCGACTGATCATCGTGTAATTAGACCATATAATTTGATTCTTGGCGTAACCGGAAGCGATCGGTCGTATGTACAATGTAGGTTGCAGACGAGAACATCCCCAAGAACATTCACGCAACTAACTAAACTACATTTATAAGCGGTAACAAAGTCAAGCTTGCTGTAATCCATTCCTTTTAAACGTATGATTTTCTCTTTTGTGATAACATTCACATTAACAATCAATATCGGTCGGTTTTAACGAACACTAGGCATACATGCGGTGCACTAATGTAAAAAACGACTTCCGATCGATTAAATCCGGATCGTGATGATCGGTATTCGGTTCACTTCTCCAAACCGAACCCTCTCTAAACCGGCCGAAATTATATGCACCGACCATGATCGGTTTCGGGAGGTTCCACTGTAGTTCATTATACAGTCTAACAGATAATGTAGATATATCATGGGAACCGTAACGTTATAAACATATTTGACTGTATATATATATATATATATCTTTTTAAAAGTTTTCCTATGATTACTTTGATGTAAGATTATGGCAAATTGGCAGGAAATGATTTTCACATGTAAATCACAAGCTTTTTTGTTCAAAACAGGGACTGACTTTTGTCTTTGTTCACATAAAAGTTGCACTGGAACATTTATATAGGCTACACTCTCGATTACCAGGGAGAATAGTAGCAGCTTAGTTATACTCCGGAAAAAATTGTATATCTTTGGGCTTAAGTTAAAGCAAAACAGTTCAAAATTGACAAAATTTTACGTGTAATTTTCACAGAAAAATGGTTTTCACGACAGTAATTAATGTAAATTTCCCCCTTGCATATATATATTTCCACATTTTCAGTCCCTAGTTTCAGTTATGATTTGTGGTACGTATTATGTAGCTGCAATATTGTAGCTCAAAAGACTTTTAGACAGAAAATGGTGTCGTCTTTAGAGCTACAATTGGTGCCTATTACTGCTAATGGAGCAAAGTAATGATCGTGCAAATCATTATTAAAATGTCTTTATGCATTTTATCCTACTTGTTTTATATCACTTATCTACTATGCAATAAAACTGAACCATATAAAATATCAAATTCACAGCGAGACATTAATGTTTCACATATAACTAGAATGGTCTTTTGGCGAAGGAAAATTATATGGAAAGTCTACAAATAGGGGATTTGACATCTTGTGAGCTGTATGGTAAATATTAAGAATGGTTGTTATGTTTGTTTTGGACAAAAGTATTATATAGATGCATGTAAACACATAGAATATTTGGAAACCTACAAAAAAGTATAGAAAACTATGCCCGAGTGATTTTCGGAGGCAGTGCTCCACTACGACACATAGGGACCAATTCGTACCCGGCCTAAAGGTATAGTAGGCCAGGTACGTATATTCGTTCTAGATCAGTATGCAGTGTTTCAGACTGATTTCAAACATTTTGGGTTTTTTTTACAAAATTTTGTTAGGACATTTTCTATTAAAATGATTATGGATTTTCAAAATTTTCCCGGACATTTTGGAAGAGTACTGCAAAATGGCCTAAATTTAGCCCCAATCTGAATAACTGCTATGTAGCTAAAACTTACTATGGAGTATCCTGTGGGCCATATATCATGACCTCCCATTTAAATATATCATCATCGTCGATCAAACCTGCTGAGAATCCCTCCACAGGATTTTTGTTTAACTCTGTAACATAAAACAAAACAGGTTTTAGGAAATATTTTTGAGTAATATAATTAGTATTGCAGCTTCAGTGTAACATACACCATTGTCTAATTAGCATTAATTCATATCTGCAGAAATTTAGTATAGCGCAACTATAAATATAAATGAGCTGCACAAATTAGCGTTAATATCAACCAAAGCAAACAAAACTGTTGTTTCAAAAACAATCCCTTTCACATAATATCTACAGAAAATACAATGTACTTAAAGATGCTCCACCACCAAAAGAGCATAAACAATACTCATCATTTGAACAATAATTAACAATTAAAAAATACAATTTTTTTAGCAGTGGAGCATCTTTTATGTTTCTTCTGTGGTTTCATTTTTTACCTCTTAAAATTTTAAAAAAATAGAATGCACTTTAAGACTTCAAAATTTTTTTTAACATGTTAAAGCCATCTTTGAAAGTTCTTTTTTTTTCTTAAACAATTTAATGTGTTTCAGTTACAAACAATCTGTACAAAAACGTCCAATGATTTTCTGATATTGATTCCATGGAAAGGGGGCGCTTCTACAACTTCAACTCTTCTCCAGGAAAGGGGAGGGGCACTTTTAGTGGGAGGGGTACTAGTTACGGTGAATACAATGTGGAAGTTTGGTACATGAATGTGAGCATGGATGGTGTAGGCCTTCTACGGGAGAATGTGATAAGGGTGTGTGGATGTGTGATAGCGTTTAAGATTTATATGTGTTATTTAAATGTTACGGTCGCTGGGATGCATCGTTTGTTGTCTTCTGTCGTCCCGCATGTGTTGCGGGTCAAATTTGGTGTGATTGGATGAGAGTTAGGGTGGGTGTATCAATGTATCATGAGCACCCATTGGTCTGTTTGTTTTATATCGTTTCGTGTGCACATGCATTTTAGGGGTAGTACACAGCTCCTCGAACTGACACTACTCCGTTGTCGTGTTCGGGCTGACTGTGTTGGTGTTTGTGTCCATGGTGAGTTTATGTAATATTGGTTTTTATATCTGCACTGTCCTAGTGTTATATTGTTGGGGAAGAAGCCGAGACCTGCCCCCTTATGTATGTATGTGTCCCATTGGTGGCCTATAGGTAAGGGGTGGCGTGTGTGTCCATCGTTATATGTAAAGTTCAATGTAAATATATATTTGACTGTAATAAACCTGTTAAAATGTTTATGTGCGTTGTTAATTTCTTAGTAGGCTAATAGACACCCGATACCCCTAGCCAGAACCTGGGTCAGGTGTGGTGGGCGATACCTCTACAGTATTTATATATTATTTTTAAGAGTTAATGCCCTTTGTTGATATCAATTATTATGAAGTTTTAATCAAAATTAAATGATTAACCACTAATCTCTATAAGTGAAAAATATCAACAAATCTTATGTCCTAAGTTTACTTCATGACTTTGGCTGATCAAATAAAGAGAAAATGAAAAATCGAATTTATTCATCATTTGTTTTTATCTGTTATTTTAGAATAAATGAGACTTACATATTCATTAAGGGAATAGATAAACCAGTTATCATAGACTGATAGACTATAAAATCTCTGCTACAATATCATACTGATTAGGCCTAATAGGCCTAAAATAAAACGGAAGTTTAACAATCCCTTTCGAGTCATCCTCAGCGTATTGTGCAAGGCGCAGTAGTAGGGCCTACATAAAGCATGACACATGTCGTTAAGATTTTTTTTCGTTGGTCTTGTGAAATGCTGAATAAACGATAATACGCAAAGAGTAAATATTTCAACTCGTGATTAGGTAAGGATATCGGGAAAATAAGCCAAACAGTGCAAAAAGAGAATCTAAAACGCCCTACACAAAAAGTAAACAGTCGTCAGTCACGTCTGCTCGCACATTTTATGCGCTATTGTTCCTCTTTTGGTGTGTTGGGTTGTCACTTTTTCACCGGCGTTTTGAATCTAAATCGACCGAAATATCACAAGTCAGTTATATTCAATGTATTATTTAAACAAATATCTCACCAGCAAGTTGTCTTCGAAGTAAAATAGTTGCCTGATCGTTGGCCATAAGAAGAAATAATCTTCGTCACCCAATGTAGATGGTGAAGATGGCTGGAAATGACTTATCACGCAAGCGCAGTTACCGAAAACTCAGCTGAGCGACACGGGGAGATAACTCGAAGAAAACAAATAGACAAAAGGCATAAAGGGCCTGATTACTTGACCGACTTAAAATAAGTCCTAATGCTTTCAGTGCGGCGAATCGTTTTAAAATTAATGTCATAGGATTAATAGTTCTTCCCAGTGTATAATAAACATTAAATCAAAACACAAAAACAACCGAGATACTTAATATACATCATGTAAGCAGACTTACAAACTACAACGTAGACATTTAAAAACTAGGACATCACGTGCTGCAATGTAAACTTATAACAAAATAACATAACTCTGTCACATTTACATAGCCCATAATAACACAAAAGTGTACAGGAATAAAAATGTGTATTGAAAAAAAATATATTGTTATGATATTGTTGTGAATATCAACAAATAGCTATATAAATCTCATGGATATGTCGGTGTATATTGGATAAAACATTATCAAAATATTAATATCTAGACCTATTGTTGGTTTATTTTTTTAAGTATTTAGACGCTAATGAGTGTCGATGAAACATTTCATTAGTTAGAATCTACCTAATTTTGATTTAAAAAAATCTTTAGAAATTTCTCACGGTCCAATTTTCTTCTTACTTTGCATGTCGATAGTACTACAAGTTGTACTTCTAAAATAAATTGTTGTTTGTTTTTTTTTTATTTTAAAGATGCACACAGGACCGGAAATCTGTGTGTTCATTGTCAATGAAACTAACTGCACAAATATGCCAAAATAGGCCATCCTTTGTTAAATTATCCATAATACATTTGAACGTATCGTATACTTTATACCCGAACAATTTTGCTTGGATTTTTACAAGAAGTGAACACATATTCTCTGACTTTCATTATATACAAGTAATTGGATGCTGACATATCGTAAAAAGCAGATCTTTTTGTTTTGACATTTAATATTGACATTTTCGACAATTTAGATGATGTGTTTAAAATTTACGTCAGGTTATCCTACATGTCAGATCAAAACATGTCTGACGTCACTAACTTTCTTTATCCATATTGATTTTGTTAAAAAAATGTTATTGATTGATTGATTTATTTTTGCTTGAAAAATCCATTTTTAACCAAACTAATTAGTGAAAAGACGGGTAAAAAATCAAGAATGAAGCCTTTAAAAAAAAGATAAAAAATATGTTCACACATAAGGGGTTCCCTTGACACATACCCAGAGTATTGTTAGAAGCGTGGGTGGATTTTGAAACCTCATCTTTCTATATCAATTACAAGATATATGAATATGATATTAAAATTATAATCCAGCCAATGTTCTAGAGACTATAAATACATGTTAATTTATGGATAATTGTTTTACCACAAAAAACAATTATCTACAGGTGCTGAATTAATTAATCCTGTCCTTGAGTGAGCATGATTTAAGGTTGCTGGTATGTACAATGAAGAGTTTATGTTAATGTACATGTGTGCATTACATGATAACACAGTTCGTTCCCAGTATTTGCATGTATGGGGTAATAATAGTGTGTTTGACTTTATTTGAGATTAGATGTTTGTTTTTTTTGTTTTTTTGTTTGTTTTTTTGTTGTTATTTTTTCTGAGTGATTATTGAATTGACAAAGATACGGCTTTTTGTCTATCTATTCCGATTTCAAAATTTCGTGTCAAAATCATCTTATTTTTTTCTAGTGACTTTTACTGTCCACATCAATTTTCACTTGTTGATAATATATATTATTGTTATTTTTTGAGATTCTATAAAGGTTTGGTAGTTGGCTTTTCATTTACCTGGGTAGCGCAGATCACAACGGGATGTGTTAATCCCCCTCCCCCACCCCCCTCCCGGCGTGTTATTTACCTGTAATCCACAAAGCACAGCGGGGTATATATGGTTTTGATATGGGGGAGGGGGGTTTGTCAGTATCTAAATTTCGATCATTCCATATTATCTAAATGATCTGATTTCAAAATGAACCTTTCAATCCTTATGCAAATTGTACGGGCACTTCAAATCGAATCGTTTCTACAAATAAAGATTTGATAGCAACTTTATAAGGATAGCAAGTGATGCTGTACTTAATTAAAGGCC
Organism: Argopecten irradians irradians; assembly: GCA_004382745.1. Taxonomy (NCBI): domain Eukaryota; kingdom Metazoa; phylum Mollusca; class Bivalvia; order Pectinida; family Pectinidae; genus Argopecten; species Argopecten irradians. Next base: position 1,496,308 of record SAYR01001031.1, on the reverse strand, counting down.
TACAATCTGAATTGATTTCAAATAATGATGATAAATAATACAGAGATTCTATCATAAATTCCACTAGAACGAATATACGTACCCGGCCTACTATACTTTTCGGAAGACGACACCATTTTCTGTCTAAAGTCTTTTGAGCTACAATATTGCAGCTACAATTCCACATGCAATTATTATTTAATGAACAAATGAAATAGATAAATTATATCTATGATATACCTCATCTACGTCCTTGCTTATATTAAGGCAAAAAAAAAAATGTCTGTTAAGGGTTACATTGCCAAAAAATTAGGGTCGGTACGTCGGGATTTTTTTAGTGTCTTTCACTCTAAAGTAATGGCCAGAACCGGTGTCTAAGATCGAAATCCCGACTTTTATTATTTTTTTCGTAGAAAAGTGGAAAAAATAGGTTCGGGGGTAAAAAATTAGGGTCGGTCGGGTAACCCTTAACCAGAGATTTATAAGACTCATATACGTCCTTGCCCTAAACAGACATATTTTTTGGCCTTATAAATATCGATGCCATTTGGGGATAACATGTTATGTTTAATATCATATTGCAGTAAATATTACATCTTACTACTTCAAATCATTATGATTACATGATAATATGTTATTTATTAACCGCTATCATTTGAAGTTACATGTAATAGCTATATTAATCACATGTATTTCCAACGGCGTGGTATTCTTCAACTTCGATAGCCAAGAGTTTTAATACTCCAATGTGTCGACCAGTCTATCGGGGACTTAAGTACTATCTCTGGTTTCCATAAGTAATTGTAGACGTTTCAGTGGTCTATTATTATATAAAAAGTCTGTTAAAATCATAAACCATCTCTTACATGTAGACTATGTAGAAAAAATGATAAAGCGGGTCGATCATGTCACGAGACGTCTGAATTTTATAGTTTTTTTTGTGTGTGTCTGGACCAATATACAAGCATAAAATAATACGTTTAAAAATTTGTTAGCGTTTTTGATGATCACAGCTTGCATGTACTTGCATTCTACCCTGACCGACAGACAGTATTACTATTAAGTTCTTGAAGGCATACGTAGGCGGATCGTTACACACATGGCTATCGAAGATGGTGAAGCAATTTTGACTGGTCTCCTATAATATTAGTTTAACTTTTATGGCGGAATTCCATTATCCATATTTACAAAGTTATATTTCAGTTATGAAACTGTAATTGTAAAACTTCTGAGGAAGTAATGTCGCTAGCCTATACCCCGGACCCGATACTTATCAAACAAAACTATAAACCGCGTTTCATTTCAAACTTATTCTGGCATGCGTCACATGATTTAATCTGTTTGTAGGTAGAAAAATCCGTGACGAGTCTTGACCGTCTAGATCTAGCAAGAAAATTATCTTAAATCGCACATAAATGCAAATAGCACACAGCAAAGTCTATGAAGTTCTGTTCTGTCTAATTTACTGTGAAATTCCCGTTACAATACCAAAACAAAAAACAAATAGTATGGCATTAAAATATTTGACAAGTGTCGAATAAGAGTTACCTCCCTTAGTACACAAAAACTGCAGGTGCCCGAATACGAAACTTGGCACTACACTCCATTTCCTGGTTGCGGGATCGATGATTTGACAAGAGAAGAAGCCGGCGATGTCATCAACAAGGTAGGCTTTCGTCCTCGTCTAGTCCTAATGTGATCTTTTATTGACATATTTGTTATATCCCGTTTGTATTTCTGACCATATGATATAAATAGCGTGCGTGATGTGTATTATTTTTGTTGTCCAGACCTACCCGGTAATTTATATATCAACTGCTGATTCAATACATGATAATGCTAGCAGTCTTACTTATAGAGGTTATCTTAGGCCCTTATTGTCAACCATATGGATGTTAATTGCCGATGCCATTTCAAAATTATCTTGTACTATGCCTTATAATATAAGTAAAATGCTCGTTACTGATTTCTCCAGTAGACAATTTGAATAATGTAAGTGTACGTACATCATGCCTGATGTAAATGTGACACATGTGTATAAGTCTATAACATTCACAAATTGTCTGATGGCCATCTAAATATTGTGTGCTGATGCGAAACTTTGTTTAAAAGTGACGATGTAAGTGTGCATAGGATAGGGTAAGTTGGCGGATGGAGATAGGGGTGAGTTGTCGTTAGGAGATGGAGGGTCCTGGGGGTGGGGAAGGGGTAGAGGGCGGTAGGGGGAGGGGGGGGGTTGTTATTTTGTTCAACTACAATTCACTGTTATATTCATAGGCTCAAAATATCGTAGAGATGAAATCATAGTGGAGCGTAATTTCAAGTCTTATTTTAATAAGATTGTAAATTACACTCTGACAATTAAAATGTTGTGCTTTTCAACATACTCATGAGTTCATGAGTTTGGGTTAACGTAATTAATGTAGGCCTTATTAAAGAGTAAAATCACATTTCTCCACAAGTATATTAACGATTGCACTTTACCTAAGTAAATAAACAAGGTTTATTAAATAATTTGACTGTTAATGATCAAGTTCTACAGTTACGCATTTCAGCAGTTTTACTTTTACATCGTACAAATATACAATTTGTACTTTGAAAGCAAAATTCTTACAATAGACCAAAGTGTAACACATTACATGATATTTATACACATGGAAATCACCTCTGTTGTTATTAGAATGTCGGGTACATTGACTCTGCCGGATATGCTGATGACTTATCGCTACCGAACAAAGATATTATCTATGTATTGTAATAGGTTATATTGTTAATGTAACTGCGAACACAACAACAGCTGTCGGCAAATGTTGGCCTGACTCCTGCAGGCTACAGATTGCATTGGATGTAAAATTGCTAAAAGCTACCTGAACAAAATCGTAATTACTGGTATACAAGACATCATTTTGATTTGAATTGAAATGTATTTCAAGATGAATTAAATTTTATAATTTGCATATTTAAATTTTTGAAAGTGACATTGTTCGGGATAAATGCCATTTAGTTTAACTGTTGACATTTGAATGTTAAACGGTGTAAGTTGTCTGAACCAGATGTTACCAGAACCAGCATATATGGCTAAAATAGCCAGGTTTCTGGATTATACAGGTTTTAATTAATCAATTAATCAGTTTTAAAATACTATAAATTTGAAGGAAAATGCTGCACAATGAAAGTATGAATAGATATAAATTCGGATTAGACAAGGATCAGTCTTGACAAATCACACTGTATATGATTTATTCTATTCATATACCGTATTCGACCCAAAAAGGGTGCAGGACATTAAAAAAAATGAAAAAGCGCTTATAAGACAAAATTATTTCAAATCTATACAGTTTTGTGTAGTTTTGGTCTTTATTTAAGCCTGTGCAATTGAAATTGAGGCCTCAAAAATGGGTAGGGGCACTTATATACACATGGGTGCTTATTGTGTGGAATATGGTACTTTATTAATACAGACTGACATACCTGATGTGAAGTTAAAGCAATAACACTTTCTGATCATAGTTCCTCTACCTAAATTATATCATGTATTTCCAAAATATATTGGATTTTGTAGATGATAGCAAAGTATGGTTAATAATAGCCTGACAATGTAGCTGCCAGAAGCTTTCGATTCAGAATGGTCAAGGTTCCTGAACATAATGGAATCCGTTCCGGAGTCACTGCTGTTCAAGTAGACTGGCCACCAATCTTTAGAATATTGTAAAAAAAAAATCACTAATATTTTGCTTGATTTCTTTTTGTTTCTACTACATGTTTGATTCTAGGTTTTAAACTAGGGGGAAATAATCTAATAAAGAACTCTGTTGAGAAAGTCTTAACAACTTAGGGTGGCCAGTCTACTGTTCAAGGTCAAGTACCAGTCTATACCACTAGCAGTTGATTCACCTTAGGATTAAAATTCTGTATACATGTATATATGTATTATGTTATGGTTCATTAATTTGTTTTAACATCCTTAAAATTACGATGAAGTACACCATCTCTGAGTTACAGTACGTATATATAGTCACCAATAGCTCTCTGCTATCTTCTGATCAGGAGTTATTGTATAATTAAGGATTGTGTCTTCGTTGACATAATTATTATTCAACCACTAGCACTCGAGATTGATCTAATTCTGAGATACATTGGCCAAATGACTTGGCCAAGTTGAATTTATAAGTGATTCAAAATTTTGTGATTTTGTTGCAAGTTATATTAATTCAACCAATTCTAAATATTTCTCTGATCAAAATTTCGCAACTGTTACTTAATCTTGCAAAATAGCAAAAATATAATCTCCGCTGAAATGACAAGCTGTACAATATTGATTTTTCCAAATTAAAAAATTCCATATACTGGAATAGCAACCAAACTAAGGTATAACTAAGCAACACTTTTATATGGGATGGTATAATTATTTGTTTTTTTTATGACTTTGTCGTTAATGGGCTTCTATATATGTTATATCGACTGAGGCTGTTTTTATTATAGCGCTTTTACATTATGGAATGAAGGACAGTCTGAAGCAGATTAAGTGATTTTTCTGGATAGTGGATTTGTATCTGTGATGTTTATAAATTGTATCAACTGGAGCTTTTATATAATACCGGGAAGGACAGTTTGAAACAGATTTACCTGTAATGATTTTTCTGGAGAGTGGATTTATGTCTTTGCTTATAATGACCACAGATTACAGGTAGACTGGACTTTACCTGTGGTACATTTAGTAGTGAGAGACATTCTTATTTAATTATTCAATAATGATATTAAAATTAAATTACCGCATTTAACTCAGTTAGCTCCTCTCCTGTCCATTTTGAGACCTCAATTTTTCTTAGCTCAATTAAATATAGACTAAAACTGTCTAGGTTTCTCCATTTGATTTTGTTTGCAAATTGATAGATGGCTATTACTGTGCAATGAAATGGTTGATCCTATTGAGTTTGCCTCATTATTGCAATGTTGCACCCTGGGTGCTGATTGGGTTAAATATTGTATTTTAAAGGTAAATCTATTGGTGATTCTATAGAAGGACCTATATTGGGCAAGTTTTTTGGAAATATCAGTTGAGCCTTTGACTATCATTGAATAATAATAATCTGAATTAATGATAGCTACAACGATATAGGAGTGATACATTATTTTAATTATGTTTGCTTCTAATAATGATTTTGTTCAAGGACAAGTCTCTGCCGGAGAAATTTTCAATTAAATGATTCAAGGATATCCCTCTATATGAGATGGTGTCTCTGTATCATGATTTCATCAAGACCATTTGATCAGGAAATTCCCCATTTGGATTTGTTTTAATGAAGATTGACATGTTATTCGTAATGAGAACAAACATGCCAGTCTGGTAATAATTCAACTGGACAGAGACGTCAGTTGTTTGTAATGATTTTAACCAACAAAGACATGTCATGATCAGTTTTGTCTGTCGAGATTTTTTTTAATGTAAGAGACAAATCAGTGGTGAATGTTATCTGCAGGGTGCTAGCTACCACTGCAACAGGTTGTTTATTCATTTCAATCAACAAATGGGAAATGTCTTATTTCCATTTTATCTTTCGTTGACAGGAGTCACAGTTAGGAATCGTAGCCACCACTTCCTGTATCCCACATGTTCGACGTCGCACACATGAATATTTGTCAGCACGCATACGTCTGGTGATTATACCTTCGAGAAGTCACCATGTTTAGTCGCCTGGTGAAGTACACCAAGGGCGACACCTATCAGGATTTAGATGCAAGCCAAGGGGAGAGAATTGATATGGACATCACTGACCCGGCGATGAGGGAGTTTGCGGGTCTGACTCCGACAGGAAGTAGTAGTGGGGAGTTCTCGCATGTTGGCGAGGGCGGAATACTAGACATGCATCAGCGAAGAGGTACAGGGTCAACCATAGAACCTTCCGAAGGTAGGTCTTTATGTTATAGCCATATAGAAATAACTCTTGTTTTTAATGGAATAAATTTTATAGTTACGGTGGCGATTACTTACAATTCCATTGTTTGTCTTACATGATACATAGAGATTGAACAGTGTTTTGATTGTGTTCATACCACCTTTAACGCAATCAAAACACGGCCTGTTCAATCTATATATTTACATAAATAAGGCTATTTTTACATGTTCGTGATCAAATTTAAAACAATGATGGTTGCTAAGCTGGGTAACTTCGGTAGTCAGGATGGCCGTAGATATAGTTCCGATTGTTGAATGTTATAGATCTAGCTGCAGTTTGATTTGATATATGTTTATGAAACCTTTTAATTGTTTTTAAAATATGTTTTTTTTTTTTTCAATTTGATCATATATCAATAATGTCCATTTCAAATAAAAACTGATATAGATCTAACTGAGGCGGAACGACTACCGGTATGAATCGTTGTCAGGGTAGAGATGCTGTCCGAAGTGGAGCGAGCCTCCATATTTGATTTTTAACTGAGGAAAGTTACTGTGATAAAGCCTAGCTGTTGATGGTATGACCATTGAGCTGCTCCATATTTGCCATGTATGTATAGGTCTACAAACGCGATATAGACTAAATTCTTCATAGTCATTACTTTTATTTTATTGTACGGATGATAGACAAGTGTTTGCATGGTGTCTGACTGACGTAACTATGGAATTCCCTGAACATTCCTGAGGAAAGCCCCCAGTTGTAGCCCAGACCAGCGATTCATTTTGTTGTTTATTACCGTTCCAATTTTTGAACACATACCGTATTTTCCCTATTAAGAGCGCCTCCTCTTATAAGGGCGCCCCCACGTTTTTTGCTGAAAAAAAATCAACTAATTTCATACAATTTTTGTGCCAGATTGTGACGATTTGTCTTTGCAGACGCTAAAAAATTACTGTTTCACATCAATCTGATGCATAACAGATATCCGATCAGCTTTTATAAGCACTAAATTTATTGCATTGGACAACTTTGGACATCTGTGCCAAGTGTTTACACATAGAAACAGCAAGAACGCCATGTTCAAAATAAAACATGTCACTTGAATGTCCTACACATGTGTATGGATGAAGACTAACTGGCAACAACATTTTAGCGATGTCTATATAGGTTTTATGATTACTTAACTGTATATCTATGATAAAGGTTCCTAAATAACAGGAATGTTGTCATTTCTAAGCATTTCATTGTGTGCTCTTGTCGGTAATTTCCATCTGTCACAAAACGAAAGTAGCGATCGAAAGCACCGTCCGCCATTTTGTGTACGCATGGTAAACAAACAGGCTAGCATGAAATGCCAAAATTCCGTGAAACAGACATATTTAACCAATGTTTGATACTTTTGGTGCATACATTTCTTCATAATTATGTAATTTCAACACTTACTTGACTTCAAAACTTAAGTTGGTTATAGTAAGTTTCAGAAAAATACGAAACTAAAAGCAAGATGACTATAGTCTGTTTCAGAAAAAACATCTAAAAATGGTCTCAAATAACGGCGCCCCCTTTGGGCATTTACCCGCGCCCGGCGCCCTCATTAGGGAAAATACGGTATTCTGTTTTGATGTCGATTACATAATTAATTGGATCTCACAACAACTCTTTATTGTTATTTTGAAATCCGACAACAAGGAGGAAACTTTGTTCACACTTCATACAGTAGGCCTATTGTCAACCGAGTACTAATGAGCATAATGCTGTCTGTGCCGCCTAAGGATTAGTCTTGAGACCAATAGAGGTCCGAAATCGTTTTTCAGCTTACAATTAATTTAAAGCAAATCTTTTATCTGTGAAAAGATAAAATGTCAATTAAGTAAGTAAAGTTTATTTAAATTATCATATGAATCTTTACCGAAGAGTGAACTAGAAGTAGTCCGATCCTGATCTGGGTTTGTATTCATACGTCGTTGCGTTTACGCTAATTTGAACGCAACTCCCCTCCTGTTGACTATATAGTGGCATATGTAAATATATATATATGGAGATGACTTTTTAAAAGTACTGATTTAAGTCTTTGCCTTTTATTTTGAAAATTTGGAGCATGGACAATGCTGAAGTTATGATAGGTAAACAGGTAAAATACCCATTAAAATTTGTCAATTAATCCTAAAAATGGTATGGATGTGTACTAATTACTCTAAAAATATTTGTATTACTGTAAAAGCACTATAGCTTACATCCAGGGATAAGATCAGGAGAAATTGAACAAAATCAGAAGAATTTGAGTTATGCTCAAGAGTCTGCATCAACTGTGCTCTTGTTTCAGATAGATATTTGTACACTTGCTAGAGCACTGATGGTATTACTTTTAGTATGGGAATAACAGCCTATAGCGATCTGTATCCCTTGGTCCATATAAGTCAAACTTCATTTGCGGTGAGCGCACTCCAGTTTTGTATGGCTTCCACATGCTCTGTAGCTTTTGTCGCTTGTGTATAGGGCTTCCTTCTATGGCTTTGTGCCGATTTAACATGTCTGGTCGTAACCCTTGAATTCTTTGATCTGACAAAATTGGAAATGACAGAATAAAGTTCACCTGACCTCGACATTATTGATTGGTCTAAGTTTGGGAGATTTAGTGGTGTAATGGTTAAGCCACTTGCCTTTCACCAATCCAGTCAGAGTTCGATCCTGGGCATGGACATGAAAAGGTCAAGGGCCACGTGTAGCTACAGTTACTTATGTCCTGAAACTACAGATACTTACGTCCTGAAACTACAGATACTTACGTATATAAACGTATATTGAAATATATAAAGTGAGTGAATGTAACCTGTAATGTTTCTATATATAGAATAATAAAAATCTTATTATACACAGTGTCCCATAAATTACATAACATTTTCAAAATGTTATCACTCAAGACATATCTGATCAATTAAAACGATATGTTGGAATATGAAGAAATATGATGATGTTTTGTTGTATAAAACAAGAAAAGGTGACAAACACACTGACAGTGTGACAGTACTTTTAGGTACCTCCCAAATGTATCTATATGTGTACAGGGTTCTGCTTTTGTATTTTTGACATGTTTTTGATATTAATTTTGTAAATTGGGCGAGAACTATTCAATAATTGATCCATTGGCTGAGTTTTGTTTCTTCTTGGCCACTAGAGCAATAAATCAGCCAGACAGATGAGCGTAGAAAGGTGAAATTTTAATGAATTGAATTGAAGAGTTTAACGTAACGTCACGTAATCGTTTCTGGGTACGTGATTTTCAATGATTCATCAATTTCAATGATTCATCAATTCATGTGTAAAAGGGCTTATCTACTACGGGGGGATCAGATAGAAAGCAGATGATCTGTTTGTATACGATCAAATTTTGTCTGCACTGTTGAGAAGTGTTGTCATGGTAACAGTGATGTGGTCGCTGCAGTGAGGAAGCTTGAAAAGAATGCAGTGTCTGGTGACACGCAATCTCTTTATTATGAGGTATCACAACACGTTCAAGGACACTGAAACTAATGGCTTAATTTGAAAACTAGATTATCATTAAAAAGGTACACAATGGATGTCACTGTGAGCTATAGGGGGAATTCATAACAACTATATGTGGTCAGTAATGTGAAAGGACAGCAGCGCTCGAGTGGTGAAGATACCCCGACGTATTACCGGAAGTCTTCCACCTCTGGGTGATGAATTTAGATCCCATGTGGGACAATAGGTACTGGTGGTACGGTTGGTGGTTTCTCTCCTGGTACTCTGGTTTTCCTCCACCGTTTAACCTAATGGCACATCCTTTAATGATCCTGGCTATCTATAGGGTGTTAAATCAATTGAACCAAAGTTATGTGAAATAGAAGACTGAAAATGAGTTGCCAGGTACTAACAGTAGGTTGGTGGTTTTTCACCAGGTACTCTGGCTTTAATCCAGCTTTATTGAATGGCTGTCAATAGGAAGCAAAACAGAAACAAACAAACTATTAGTAATTTTGGGGGAATTTTAACATTGTAAATACAATTTCAATATAAAGATTATTTGATGAAGTGAGGCATGTTGGAGGCATATACATATACATTAATCCTACTTTTAACAGATTCTTTTTTTAAAAGAAATATAAATGTTATAGAATGATAACTCTAGCATATGAACTGAGTAGCATTCATGTTTACGAGGGTGTGACAATTTTCATAGTTATGTACTTGGCGGCTATATAAGTTGTGTCCCAATGACTATATAAGTTGTGAATGTACATATATGTGTATGGATGGTTAACTGAGGCAAAAAGATATTTCTTAACACAAATATCAACATGTTTATTATAGGTCAGACATCAAAGTAAATTGAGCCAAGTCCTTTATAATTAACGACAAGACTGAAGTCTCACCAGAAAAGATCCGTAATTCCATTCAATAATGCATATTGTTCGTAAAGAAATAACTTCCATCTACCATTACCTGAAACTGATGCTAATAACAGTTTTTCCATGGAATTCCTCTATCTACATTCTGAGGTTGAAAATTTTCCATACCTGGTTGATAAAATATGGCTTTATCAGTAAAGCTACATCATCAATGTTCTATACATGTTTTACCTCAGGCTAAACTGCATATTTGACTTTAACCACATCAGAATGTTTAAAACTGAATTTTACATTTATTTTGTGATATCTAGTTTTTGAGCATTAAGGCTATATAGTGAGCGAAATCAGAATAACATAAGGTGCTTTTGTCAGAATTGTCTGTATTGTTTTAAGTCATGTCTCAACAGCCGATGGCCATGGTGCAAATGTATTTCTCAGTTTTTATGACGCTGTACAACCAAAAGTGAAATATAACTACAATATAAATGCATCACAATTAGCTAATCATAGTGTCAAGACAATTATAATTTAACAAAGGAAATTACAAAGAAAGTACTACCTAGGCTATGCCTTGTACCTGTATATAGTGCGCACCCCAATTTTTCACTTGTTAAAATGGTGAAAAAAATGTGCGTTATCCATGTAAAAATATAGTGCATGGCATATTTAACAAGCTTTCGGAAAATCAATCCCTCGAAAATTCATCCTAGGGAGGGTCACAGGAGATACTGACCACTCAGGGAGGGTCACATGGATTACTGACCACTCAAGGATAATTGGATAATAAAAAAAATATAAGCTGATTGTTCCAAGCTTGATTGATTAGTAATTCTTTCTGGATCGTATTAGGTTAAGTTAGACATAAATAAGGATGCTACAACACATATACATCAGCCGGAGCACCTGCTCACGATTTGTCAGACACACAATTAGGACACAATTAGATATAATGCCATGTCTAAAGGCCGAGAGGCTGGACCTTCCTCACACATTAAGAGAGGGTGCTAGATTCATTGGTTCTGGATCCTTTAGTATTGATCAAGTCGTAGCTTCTGCCTTTCTGCATTTCCAACTGTTTATATGTTTCCCTGTTGGCCGTTCTGTGAGGCCTACATATTGATCTTTGTTGTTCTGTAGGAAAGCGAGTTGTTGTAATAAACAGCTGTTGACATCAAGTGTTCTTTTATATATCTATAAATCTCTGTATATGATCTTTATATAGAGATACTGTAAAAATTGTTATCTATACAATCTTTATAAAGAGATACTGTAAAATTTGTTATCTATAAAATCTTATAAAGAGATACTGTAAAATTTGTTATCTATACAATCTTTGTATAGAGATACTGTAAAATTTGTTATCTATACAATCTTTATAAAGAGATTAGTGTAAAATTTGTTATCTATACAATCTTTATATAGAGATAATGTAAAATTTGTTATCTATACAATCTTTATATAGAGATACTGTAAAATTTGTTATCTATACAATCCTTATATAGAGATAGTATAAATTTGTTATCTATACAATCTTTGTATAGAGATACTGTAAAATTTGTTATCTATACAACCTTTATATAGAGATACTGTAAACTTTGTTATCTAGACAATCTTTGTATAGAGATACTGTAAAATTTGTTATCTATAAAATCTTTATATAGAGATACTGTAAAATTTGTTATCTATACAATCTTTATATAGAGATAGTGTAAAATTTGTTATCTATACAATCTTTATATAAAGATACTGTAAAATTTGTTATCTATACAACCTTTATATAAAGATACTGTAAAATTTGTTATCTATACAATCTTTATATAGAGATTAGTGTAAAATTTGTTATCTATACTATCTTTATATAGAGATTAGTGTAAAATTTGTTATCTATACAATCTTTATATAGAGATACTGTAAAATTTGTTATCTATACAATCTTTATATAGAGATACTGTAAAATTTGTTATCTATACAATCTTTATATAGAGATACTGTAAAATTTGTTATCTATACAATCTTTATATAGAGATACTGTAAAATTTGTTATCTATACAATCTTTATATAGAGATACTGTAAAATTTGTTATCTATACAATCTTTATATAGAGATACTGTAAAATTTGTTATCTATACAATCTTTATATAGAGATACTGTAAAATTTGTTATCTATACAATCTTTATATAGAGATACTGTAAAATTTGTTATCTATACAATCTTTATATAGAGATACTGTAAAATTTGTTATCTATACAATCTTTATATAGAGATACTGTAAAATTTGTTATCTATACAATCTTTATATAGAGATACTGTAAAATTTGTTATCTATACAATCTTTATATAGAGATACTGTAAAATTTGTTATCTATACAATCTTTATATAGAGATACTGTAAAATTTGTTATCTATACAATCTTTATACAGAGATACTGTAAAATTTGTTATCTATACAATATTTATATAGAGATACTGTAAAATTTGTTATCTATTTAATCTTTATCTATAGAAATACATATTCATGAATGTAGTGTAAAATTTGTTATTGATACAATCTTTATATAGAGATAGTGTAAAATTTAATAAATTGTTATCTATTTAATCCTTATCTATAGAAATAGTGTAAAATTTGTTATCAAAACAATCTTTCTGAATTCCTTCTTTATCTTTGTTTAAAGCACTCGTAAAATTCTAATTCTAAAAATCGACAAATCGGATAATACAAAGTAAATTTTTGGTTCGAATGACAAAAATCATTCATAAAATGTTCATATAACTTGAAAGGGGGATTTTTTGAACAACGAGATCGCAGAAAATGCCAAATTCTTTTTCATCAATCTGTCATAGAACAACATTTCAAAAAGTGGAAAAAAAATTGGTAAATCATGCATATGGTACATTATCTTAATTTCTATATTTTTCACTCTTGCTATGGAAATGTAGATAAAAATAGACTTTGACTTCGAACATAAGAGGGTGTTTTTTTTATCAAATTTGATAAATCATGCAATTGTGTACATACCGTATTCGACCCAATAAACACTCATGGCCAGGGCACTTCAAAACTGAAACCATAAGAAACAAATTAAGACTAGCCTTTCACAAAAATATTGCACAAAGTAATTAAGCCATAAATCAATTTGCAAAACTAAATCAAGTAATGAAACTCAAGTTTCCATACAGTAACTTTAGTCAGTATATAGTTCAAGGCCAGTGATCAAAATTGAGATCTCAATAAGGTATAGGGTGCTTATAGGAATGGGGGGGCTTAGTAGCCTCTTACTGGGTAGAATACGTCACTTTAAGCTTACTAGCATTGAATTAAATCAAAGGCTTCTCTCTCAGATACATAGGGATGGCAGATCTATATAAATAGGTACATTATTTTCTAAAGGTCAATTGACAGATAAAATGTCAAACCTCTTGTTGGTCCCAGTTCTGAGGCTCAATGTCTGTTAGTAGTGCAATTATAGCTGTGATTGACATTTGTTTCTGATGGGGTTTTAGGATGGAAACCTGATTAAGATTAAACGATATATTTTGAAACCATGGCATTATTAGCTTACCTAACTGAAATACAAGTGAATAATCTTGTAATTATGCAGTAGTGCAGCTTCCATCGTTTGTGTGTCATTGGCTTGTGTGGCTGGTCATCACCAAATTTTCCTATTAAACATCTTCCACTCTAAAAGAAATTTAAAGAAGACAACAGACCTGATATAGCAAGCTTAAAGTATACACATGTATGTTTCTTTTAATGAATGACCTAACACCTTGACAGGTTATTTGGATAAAATAGGGTAAAATCATGAAAAGTTTTCTTCTCAAAGATTAAGAAGCTCATCAGACTTGATTTTTAGAGTGTAGCAAGCCCGGATGTAGGCTTATATATATATGTTTCTTTTAATGAATGACCTTAACTTTAATTCAAGGTCATTAGAATCAAATAGGGTAAAATCATTAAAAAAATTAATATAGCTTGTTTTTCAATTGTTAAGAGGCCTAGAGACATGTCATTTACCCTGAAGCATTCTGGAATAAAGGGCTATCAATGATAAATAAATGACATTGACATCATTGAAGGTCACATGGATCATGTATGATCTCTTTTTATTATGATTGATAATTGATACCGTAGAGATAGTTTTAAGCCTATAGCAAGCATCAAAATCAACAGTTAGTTAGTAAGTTTAGATGAGTGATACAGGCCCATTGGACCATTTTATATGGTCAGTTTTCTGAAAGAACTCAGCTTATACATGTACTGGTGAGGATAGGATATATATTCCGTCTTTGCATATTATAGAGTAAGCTCCCTTGTGATAGGTATTGATTGTTACATCATTATTTTGTGAGTGCAATTCACATCATTTTCTCTGAAAAGTGTGACGTTACACTTGCAAACACACATGACGTCACAATCAGCACCTACCAGCAAGGGCAGATAACTCTGTAATATACAAATACAGAATACAGAAAATAAAGTTCATGTGGTGTTACAAGCAGACATTGATTGTAAACATGTTATTTATTACTATGCATAGTAAGGTCTAGAAATTTTGAGAAATTGGCAAGTTTTTGACAGTCGATCAATACAGTTTCATAAGAACAGGGACTTCTGTATTATATCAAGATGGACTATGACTGTATATATAGCAGCAGTGGAAATGTATAGATAAAAGGATGACTTGTATGTCTGACTGCACATGTTAAAATCTCATTTGAAAGGATCCTGTCCACCTTCGATAGAACATCAGGATGTTCTTAAAATAAACACTGTACCAAAAAAAAAAGAAAAAAAAAAGATTTTATATACCGTAATTATCGCCCAGGCTTTTAAAATAATTGTAGCAAAGGGGGGGCACTTATTAATGAACCAAAATGTAAGTTGTGAACGAAAAATCTTTCTGTACTCATGGTACATTAATCTGTTACAGTATACATGAATATACCTTTTATCACATTATCATGTAGTGATTCACATGTAAAAAAAAAAAAATCGCAAGTTAATGTAGTATGAGATACAATGCTGATGTTAGAGGTATCACATGTTGTACAACATTGTTAAAGCTGTGTGGGATGGGGCGTTTATACAACTTCCAACTCTTCTCTGGTAAAGGGGAGGGACATTAATCACAGTGAATACGGTACATGTATATTTTACCAAGTATTATACCTTTCAGAATTGAAAACATTACAAAATGGTATGGGGGTAACAATATAAATAAGGATTGTATACCTTTCGATCCATCTATGACAAGTTCAACAAATACACCAAGCTAACCATAGTTCATTATATTGAGAGCTAGTTCGATCATTGACTAATGACTATGGCCATGCTGTTCTATTTATTGATATTAAACATACGTGTAAGCCACAACCAATCACTGCCATGTTTTCAAAAAATGACGCATGCGCAAAAGAAGTTTAGTTAACGTTGAACGACTAATGGAAATCAGTGGTTGAGCTCTAGTCAATAAGACAAGCACATTACAATTTTCGGTTTCTATGCACATGTGCACAACATGAAACTAAAGTAAGTTCGACCACACTTTAGTTTCACTACGGTGACTATATCTTGTGATCAAACTCGCTCATAATAGTATATATGTATTTCTATATAATTTGAACTAAACTGAAGCACTATCATTATCTGATTAAATAACAGACTAACAATCACAGTAAAATGTCACTTTTCCAATGCTATTATTCAATTAAATACAAATATGGATATCTTTGAATTGATACTAATGCTATAGCAGGTATAGGGAAGATACTCTATACAAACACAGCACTAGATATTTGTCCATTGCGGCCAGTTTCATCGACAGGAAATTAAAAGAATTAAGAATGCAATAATATCGCAATGCTATTGCAATTAGAGTCTGTGTTTTCCCTGATAGTAATAAAATTGCAATGGTAAAAGATTGTAGACAAAAGTCATCCTTACCAAATTGTGCTTAAAATAGACACAAAATACAGAAAATTGTAATTTCCATTAAATATGGGTGAACAATGAATTATCTGTATAAATATTTTATTTTGAATTGTTCCGAAAA
Source organism: Argopecten irradians irradians (assembly GCA_004382745.1). NCBI lineage: Eukaryota > Metazoa > Mollusca > Bivalvia > Pectinida > Pectinidae > Argopecten > Argopecten irradians. Next base: position 1,480,007 of record SAYR01001031.1, on the reverse strand, counting down.
ATGTTGGCACCGTAAAACAAGTTCAAATATAGGAACATTTCTTTTTATTTGTAATAACAGTGGAAATCTGGGTATACATATCAGACATTTAACTATGAGGTTGAACTTAATTTTCTCTTAAGACATGATTCATCCCGATGTGACTTATCGTGGCATATCTACTGTGAGGTTGCCATCAGATGGTGCCACCCCGAGTGAAGGTGACAAAGCACTCTATGGATGGGGACCACAGAACTAAGTTTCATTCCATGTCGCAGTAATTTTGTCAGACTAGTTAGCTTAACAGTGATTCAAATTTAAGCTTTAAGATTTTCCATCTTTATTATTTTAAATAGAAAGAATTATAAAAAAAAAGTTCACCTTGAATTTAGTTCTGTTTACTTATATTTCTGTGACTTTGTTATTGTGATTTTAGTTTTGTGGTCCTTAGGTAGTAATATACAGAACTGTCTCACTAATTTTAGGGAAACTCTCACTTTCATATGATTGGTTGATTACAAAGGCTTGAACATAGTATATTAAAAATATTAACATGTTTTCCTAGCAGATTATTCATTGAAATAATTGAAAAATCATTGTTCAATTCGATAAATTAAAAAAAAAAAGTATGTTCTTTTGCAGACTAGTAATTTCTGATTTTTATAATCAGACAAAAACAGTTGATGCAAGATTCTAAATCTAAACGCCAATTAAAGTTGAACTTAAATTATATAGTGTTCTTTATAAGGCAGTGCCTTTTGTGCTGATTGTGAATTACTTACCAGATAATATTTTACCTGAAACATCATTTGGAATGAAATTCTAAATAAATAATTACATAATCTGTCTATGTAATCAACCATAATAGAACTTGTTTATTGTTAAAAGAAGGTGTGCCACAGTGTATAGACATAAGGCTTCAATATTCAGTCTACAATTCGGTCTTTGCATATTACAGAGTTAGCTCCCTTGTGAACAGATACACTGAAGGGCAGATAACTATAATATGCAAATACAGAATAGCAAATGCATGCCCACAGGACCAGCTTCAAAGCAGCTTACAGACTGATCATGAGACAATATGATATAGAAGTGCAAGATGCTGACTGCAGAAGGATGTTTTTTTCTGGAGACTCTGGCTTTCCCCAGTTTCAAAACCTGTGCTCATTCAATGACCCTGACAATTATTAAAGGACATAAAACCAATAGTTACATGTATTAAGCCATTTACTGTAAACCAACTGATTTTTGCACTGACTAATTTTTCACCTTTTTATGCTAAGTGGATTTTTCACAGCGGTTTGATTTTGTTTTATGGACTTTAATGTTAGATCTAAATAAACATTACCTGTATTATATAATATTTTTGCGACAATAAATTTCATGATTTTTTACTGCCCAGGAAAACTGAAATATTGTATTGCACAAGAAAATAAGTTGGTTTACAAGTGTCATCCAAGGGAGATAATTCATATATGAAAAATTGAATTTCACACTATCCAAGGACTTGAATTGTCTCCCTTGGATACAGTCTTGAGGAAAGTATGTGTATGTAGGGAATCATTTGACCTAATGTCTGTTACTGTGGCTACACTGAGTTACTTGTTGTTCATGGAAATATTCACACTGGCATTCTACAAGGACTCTAACTTTGATGGCTTTCTTTGCTCGCAATCTTTTAATAAGTTTTAATGTCACATCTTTTAACAGAAAACTGTGGCAATGATGTTCAGGTTATAAAGTTAGAAACAAAAACTATTTTTATTTGAGGTTATTCTATAACTTAAAGATGCTCCACTGCTGACAAATGGTATTTTGTCACTAGCAAAAACAGAAGCAGATGATTAAGTATTTTTCTTCAGTTACAAAAGTTACTTACTTTACACTATTACCACCTTTAGATAAAAGTTTGATCTTCTAATTTTACTTCAAGTTAAAAGTATGAAAAATAATTAATTGCATCCCGAAAAAATTCTGTGGCACTATATCCTATATGGAATAAAGTACTGATTACGCATGCACCAGATGCAAAACATATTATTTTATATAATTTTTTGTGTTAACTAGACATATATATATATACACGATTAAACAACAATTATTGTTCAAATGATGAATGCCATTTATACTCTGTCGGCGGTGGAGCATCTTTAAGTGGAAATTGTAAATGGATATCTCTATGGAAAAAAAAAATGTCTCTTGGCATGAAAATGGTTGAGGTTTTCATTATCAACTTGATTTGATTAACTAATGCATTTTTCAGACAAAATATATAACAATTCTACTAGGATCAACATGCAAATGCACATAAATGCACATAACAAGCTTATTAATATGGACTTTATAAATCTGCTTACTATACGTTGAATGACAGACTGAAATAATGCTAAAGCTGTGGTTGTGAAGACAAAAGTATATAGATTTTGTTTTATAGAAAAACTTGTACATCTATAAAACATTGTTTAAGTGATCATGTTACATGAGTAAATGAATCTACCTGTGGTTCTCAGGTTGACATTTGATATCATAATTCATTACAAAATCAATAAGCATGTTTATGGACAACCAAATATATATATAGGTCCAAACCGTTGTCAGTCGTCATTTTCATTATAAACATTAAAAAGAGTATCAATTCATAGTTTTAAGAAAACAAATCTAGAAGATGCATGTTGGTATTCAAGGCTTTATTCAGTAAAAACTTTAAAAAGATTACATGTACTTCTATTTTGATGGTAAAGAATGGTAAAGAAAAACAATCTGGGATTTGCATGTTATTTAAGACTTTATTTAGCAATCATAATCACGCTAGCTATGATTTGGTGTTCATGTTGTGCAGGTGGTGATTACTTATAAGTTATGGCTTGGTAAATTAGTTTTACTTCAATCCCCTAATTGATCAGGAAAAGTATGGCTCCTTCTTGCTGACTGCAGGTGTATTCTGCAGGATATAAATAATACATTATCCATGATACAGAACAAACAACAAGGTCATTTCATAAATTTAATGAAACTTTAATCATTTTGCAATGTTCAGTCATTAAAAAGAAAAGTATGCTTTTAGCAAAATATTACTATAGACAAGGTCTGGATTATTTTTCTCTTGTTATCATTATTGTTTCCTGAATATCGTGATTTCACATTTTGCAGGTGAGTTACATAGCACTGGCCCTTTGATATTGAAACTTCCAGGTCTCTTTTTCCCTAATTAATTAATGCAAACACTGGAAAGGATCTTGTATTTCTATTTAATTTTTATGTGAATCACCCTGAAGTGTGTTTCCTACAATACTCCTGGAGTTATGCACCCTTGTTGTGTGCCTTTAGGGATGAACATCTGTGATGAATGAATTGACAGTTTTAAATATTGTGGTGTGTGACCTACATGTACATGTGTATTCTGTCTGTGCATATAACAGAGTTATCTGCCCTTGTGAATAGGTACTGATTGTGACATCAGGTGTTTGTGAGTTTGCGTAACATCCCATTTTTCAAAGAAAACTACGTTTTGCTATCAAAAGAAGTCTGTCGCAATTCCCACACCTTCTAACAAGGGAGATAACTCTGTGATATGTAAAGATGGGATATACAAAGATACGATATCAGGATGGTTGGTTTAATCAATGAGCCCTGATGATTCAATTCAGTATAGTATTCTTCTGGATAATATCAGATTAAAAATCAATAAATGTTAAAAGGTAAATGAATGACTTTCAGTCACATTTTGAACTTAAAGCATTTTGTTTTGTGTGGATTTTTTTTTCCTTTTCAATGACGAAACATACAATAAAGACTACCGGTAATATTTTGTCAAAATTTGTCAAATGTTTTATCAACAGCTGGTAATTTTTTCTCAAATGAGAAAATCAAATGAAAATTAAAAATTTTGCTCTTTCCCAACAGAAATACATGATTCACCCCATTATTTAATATTAATGACTTTGTAAAGTTTTTTGAACATATAAATGTTGTGTGAAAATGTGAAAATATCCCTGCAAAGTTATTAGCTATGGGAATGTTTATCATTTATACTCTGTTGTGTACCAAGTGATATGTCTAAATCTGAGTGAATATTTACACAAATTCTTGGTTAACGTTTTTATTTATGACGAGCCTACATCACAGGATCTAGTTTCTTTTCCTGAATAAGTATATGTTTGAGTGATCCTTGAAGAAAAAATTAAAAGTTTGTTTCCTCATTTACACCATTTCCATACTTTCTTTTTGTGTTTCTTAGAAACCTACTCCATACAACAAGCCATTGACAATATTGGCTTTGGGAAGTTTCAAATCAAACTCTCCATCCTCACAGGGTTTGCTTGGGTAAGTGATAGAAGACTGGAACTTTTATTGAAAAAAAATATGGTTAAATTTTTATGGTTTTTGTAAAGCATTGAAAATTTTAACCTTTATATTTTTCTTCAGGTTGTAAAGTAAGGTTTATGTTACAGTGAAAGATTTATGTGTGATATTTCATTGACTTGTACAATGTGTACACTGTCACCTTCATCAGAAACATCACATGAAATATTCGCTGGTTGCGTTACATTATATCATTACATGTTTAAATCATGCAGCTGAAAAATTCAATAAAGATATTTGTTTCACATTAAAAAAAACTTATTTAACTATTTTTATTTCAAAGAATGTTTTACAAAAATGTATTTAGGTAAGCAGTGAAAAAAAAATCAAGACTGATATTTCAACCAAAATAGGACATTATCATTGAACAGAGTTTGTAGGATATTAATGAAATTGTTGAACTTTAATTTTTTGCAGATGGCAGATGCCATGGAAATGATGATTCTCGCCATCCTGTCACCAGCCCTACACTGCGAATGGCAGCTAGAAAGCTGGCAACAGGCTCTTATTACCACGGTAATACAAACACAGCTATTACTGTAGATAAATCTTAATTTATGCATTTGCATATGTGATATATTTTATAGCTTTAATCTAGATTTTTAGCATAAATGTACCTGTGTTTTAAGCGAAGCCTGATACTTTGCATCAAGTACATCTATTGATTCAGAACTGAACAAAAAATATCTTTGGAGCATGATTGGTGTTGTTGATTATAACACATCCCTGTATGTTGCATCATGAAACAAGTTGTTATAAAACACCTGTCGAGCCAATAGTGTTTAATATTCATCTTGCAGTGGGCAATAAACAGTAGATTTTAATCATAAAATCAGTTAAGCTATCGTATTTGAATAAATCAATATTGGACTAACCCAATATTGATAATATGATAGTGTACTATACCTATTAATTCAGATGATCCAATCTCCATGCAGAAACATGACACAGATTGCACAGATTAGTAATCTGATTGAAATACAAGTCCTGATCCTCACTCTGTTTTATAGAGGATATATCTGACAACATTTTATTAGGGGTCACATTCTAGTGACCTTTCGGATTGGCCAATCAAAATTGCCACTTCCAGAATCTTGGAAGTAAATTTTACATTCTAAGATCTGATTAATTTGATTCTTTTCTGATAGCTTATAGCTTTTTGGGGTTGAGATATCATTTCTACTCCTGCGCACTAACACTAACTATCAAACTATCAACAAAAAGTTAGATTTGACCCTGATATTGTTAGTTTTTGTAGATGTAATTGAAATTTAGTTGTATCAAAGAATATTTATAATGATTTCTTAATAACTTTGGTACAGCAGTTGTTGAAAGTCGATTCTTGTAAACATGTCTTCATTTGAAACTGGTCGCTAAAGAAGTTACAATTATTGCTGTTCTGGGAAGAGTTCAGACAATGTTATGTAGTTGCAGTAGTCCCATGATCAGACAGATAAGGATATTTGGACTTAAACTGAACAGAACAATTCTTCCCAGCTTGCACATATACATGTAGTCCCAATGGTGTGCTCTTTGGACAAAATGTGGATTCTTGACTACATACACAAAAATGGTTCTGGCAGCTCCTGAAAACTATTTTGTGTTAGTCAAGAAATTTGGAAGTATTTGATTTGAGAAACATAACAATTTTTGAATGTCCAAATACATGTACAATGAAAGAAATTCATACCACAGTCTTGTTATGGCCATCCTGTAACCAAAAATATCCAAACGTTATCATCATTGACAAAGTCAGCATGTGGAACATAGAGGATCTTACATGAGTGGTTATGTAATATAAAGTTTATCAAACGAGTTCAATAATATGATATGCCACGAGCCTTTAGGCATAATCTATATATGATGTCAAAAGCTACATTTGACGTCATAATAGTCTTATTACACATGTGTCCTATGATATTTATGACATGGCTGGATGTCCAGTTATGTGATAAATGAAATTATGTTATTACTGTATATAAAGTAACCTTGTTAAACCAGATACCTTCGATCCCAACCTAAATCGTCCGGATTACAAATTCTGTATTTTTAGTCAATATGTAATGCTACGATACCGGTAATCTGTTTCCTGATATTTTTTTGTCCGGACTGCAAGTTTCCCGGATTATCCGCATCCGAAATATTTTTGTGTTACAGATTGTATTCTGTGGGATGTTCTGTAGTTCCAGTTTCTGGGAAAGTGTGTGTGACAAATATATTTTTGTGTTACAGATTGTATTCTGTGGGATGTTCTGTAGTTCCAGTTTCTGGGGAAGTGTATGTGACAAATATGGACGTAGATCTGTAAGTATATACAAGTATATACCACAGGGACCTGGCACAACTTTTTTTAAACTAACAGCTAGGATACTATAATATATATATGTATACTATTGGTTAAAATTTTTCATGCCAGGTCCCTGTGGTATATACTAGTACAGAATGACCAGTCAATTCAATGTAATGGATTATATAACAGTATTATATATATTGTAAACATGAAATTTATGAGGAAATTTAAGTTATATGAATGTTGCTTGATCGCAAAAATCCACCATTCCAACATATTTTCTTGTAAATGTATGAACTATGTTGCTTAAAGTCTGCTGGTGTATCAAACACAAATCACCCTAAAAGTGAAATTATATTAAGCGCTCATGAAAATATTTTTGTTTACAATAGATTTTATGATAGAAAGATAATATTTATTGTGTAATGATAACTTCAGATTCTATTACTATATCCTTAGTTTCCATAGAGTAATATTAATATTTTGTTTTCCATGTAGGAGTTGATCCTGTGTTCAGTATTTACCTGTTACTTCGGGATCCTCAGTGCGTTCTCGCCCACTTTTATATGGATGCTGATCCTACGAGGGCTCGTCGGATTTGGTATAGGGGGCGCTCCTCAGTCGTACGTATATCTGTATGGTTTACGACGTGTGACTTTCTTCTCCCATCATATACTAAAGCTCACAATACAAGTTAAATAAATCCCTGTTGGAGATAAAAAAGATTACTGTGTACATGTGCTTATTCATTGTTGAAAGGTAAACTGGATATACAAGACTGGCCTATGTATATTCACTAGTACCTATGTGTCTTAAAATAAAAATGGCCACCTAATTTCCTCACAAACATATGTTACTCTGTATGCTGATTTTCCATTGACAGTGTAACTATTTATGCTGATTTTCCATTGACAGTGTAACTCTGTATGCTGATTTTCCATTGACAGTTTAACTCTGTATGCTTATTTTCCATTGACAGTGTAACTCTGTATGCTGATTTTCCATTGACAGTGTAACTCTGTATGCTGATTTTCCATTGACAGTGTAACTCTGTATGCTGATTTTCCATTGACAGTGTAACTGTGTATGCTGATTTTCCATTGACAGTGTAACTCTGTATGCTGATTTTCCATTGACAGTGTAACCATGTATGCTGATTTTCCATTAACCATGTAACTATGTATGCTGATTTTCCATTGACAGTTTAACTATGTATGCTGATTTTCCATTGACAGTTTAACTCTGTATGCTGATTTTCCATTGACAGTTTAACTCTGTATGCTGATTTTCCATTGACAGTGTAACTCTGTATGCTGATTTTCCATTGACAGTGTAACTATGTATGCTGATTTTCCATTGACAGTGTAACTCTGTATGCTGATTTTCCATGGACAGTGTAACTATGTATGCTGATTTTCCATTGACAGTTTAACTCTGTTTGCTGATTTTCCATTGACAGTGTAACTGTGTATGCTGATTTTCCATTGACAGTGTAACTCTGTATGCTGATTTTCCATTGACAGCGTAACTCTGTATGCTGATTTTCCATTGACAGTTTAACTCTGTATGCTGATTATCCATTGACAGTGTAACTCTGTATGCTGATTTTCCATTGACAATGTAACTGTGTATGCTGATTTTCCATTGACAGCGTAACTCTGTATGCTGATTTTCCATTGACATTGTAACCACTAACCATGCATGCTGATTTTCCATTGACAGTGTAACTCTGTATGGTGATTTTCCATTGACAGTGTAACTCTGTATGCTGATTTTCCATTAACAATGTAACTGTATGCTGATTTTCCATTGACCATGTAACTGTATGCTGATTTTCCATTGACCATGTAACTATGTATGCTGATTTTCCATTAACCATGTAACTCTGTATGCTGATTTTCCATTGACAGTGTTACTCTGTATGCTGATTTTCCATTGACAGTGTAACTCTGTATGCTGATTTTCCATTGACAGTGTAACTGTTTATGCTGATTTTCCATTAACCATGTAACTCTGTATGCTGATTTTCCATTAACAATGTAACTCTGTATGCTGATTTTCCATTGACAGTGTAACTCTGTATGCTGATTTTCCATTGACAGTGTAACTCTGTATGCTGATTTTCCATTAACAATGTAACTATGTATGCTGATTTTCCATTGACAGTGTAACTGTGTATGCTTATTTTCCATTGACAGTGTAACTGTGTATGCTGATTTTCCATTGACAATGTAACTGTGTATGCTGATTTTCCATTAACCATGTAACTATGTATGCTGATTTTCCATTGACAGTGTAACTCTGTATGCTGTTTTTCCATTGACAGTGTAACTCTGTATGCTGATTTTCCATTGACAGTGTAACTGTGTATGCTGATTTTCCATTGACAGTGTAACTCTGTATGCTGATTTTCCATTGACAGTGTAACTCTGTATGCTGATTTTCCATTGACAGTGTTACTATGTATGCTGATTTTCCATTGACAGCGTAACTCTGTATGCTGATTTTCCATTAACAATGTAACTCTGTATGCTGATTTTCCATTGACAGTGTAACTGTGTATGCTGATTTTCCATTGACAGTGTTACTCTGTATGGTGATTTTCCATTGACACTGTAACTATTTATGCTGATTTTCCATTAACCATGTAACTGTGTATGCTGATTTTCCATTGACAGTTTAACTCTGTATGGTGATTTTCCATTGACACTGTAACTATTTATGCTGATTTTCCATTGACATTGTTACTCTGTATGCTGATTTTCCATTGACAGTGTAACTGTGTATGCTGATTTTCCATTGACAGTGTAACTCTGTTTGCTGATTTACCATTGACAGTGTAACTCTGTATGCTGTTTTTCCATTGACAGTGTAACTCTGTATGCTGAGTTCCTGCCGTCTTCCTCCAGAGCTAGATGTGTGGTATTAGTAGAGGTATAT
>SAYR01001031.1:1402930-1470335 GCA_004382745.1 Argopecten irradians irradians | reverse complement strand
CACTGTAACTCTGTATGGTGATTTTCCATTGACAGTGTAACTCTGTATGCTGATTTACCATTGACAGTTTAACTCTGTATGCTGATTTTCCATTGACAGTTTAACTCTGTATGGTGATTTTCCATTGACAGTGTAACTCTGTATGCTGAGTTCCTGCCGTCTTCCTCCAGAGCCAGATGTGTGGTATTAGTAGAGGTATATATCACAATTTGTTAAAGTATTTCTTGGTAGTTCATGGTAGTTCATTCTTATAGAATTTTTGTCACTTCATCTGATGTTGCTTCAACCATGAAAATTGTACCCATAAATACAGTAAAGATTTGGTGCCGCGGTGGGCTAGTGGTTAAGATGTCTCGACAATAACCACAAGCTCTTCACCTCTGGGTCTCGAGTTTGAATCCCATGAAGGGGGATTGCCAGGTATTGATCACTGGTCAGTGGTTTTTTTCTAGGTGCCCCAGCTTTCCTCCACCAAAAAACCTAGCATGCCCTTACATGACCCTGGCTGTATATAGGACGTTAAAATATAAAAACACATTTAAGATTTTATTTACTTGGTACTATTAAATCATAAAAAATTTAACAATAGTTATCTTTTGGCAAAGTTTTTTTTTAATTCACTAAGGAATTATTTATAGTAACAAATCTTAAGTCTGAACAGTATATATGTCCATCTTATATTGTCAACTGATAAAATTTGGTTTCTGATTTCTCTTTACAGATATTCTGGGCTATTGGTGCTTGTTTCGAGGTGTTGCTTGCACTGGTTGTCATGCCAACACTAGGATGGAAATGGCTTCTAGGACTCTCTGCTCTTCCACTGCTATTGTTTTCTATTTGCTGTTTTGTAGGTGGCTTGGATTATTTCCCCTTTTACTTGATCTCTGATATATAGCAACACCTACTGTGTTATAAGTATAATTGTAACAATCAATCAAAATTTGTTTATTACACCATCATAGTAGATAATTCAATTGTGTTTTGCTTTTATTTAAGAAAACATTACCATTAATATTTCAAAATACCTTTTTAAATACAACAGGTTCTTGAATTTTTTTTTAAAGACCCAGTCATCAGTATTGACAGAGTTGTTTCTCCTTGTAGTGGTTGCCTGAAAGTGCTAGATATGACATGTGTCGAGGACAGCCAGAGAAAGCAATGGCTACACTTGAGAGGATTGCCAAAGAGAACGGAAAGCCCATGCCTCTAGGGAGACTGGTAGATTCATCTTCTAAGGTGAGTTTAACATGCCTCAAGATTTATCTTCTGACTGCATATACCGTAGTTTTAATGCTGATGCCAACAGATATATTTTAATGCGCTCTATGAATGAATACATTCGTTGCCATATTAGTTTCCATTGCCATATTAGTTTAAATGAGATATTTTCAGAGTTTAAACTTATCATCATTTCATTGGTTAATACATGGTTAAGAAGGTGTTGATCAATACATTGTTACTATAACGACAATTATACAATCTTTTTCTCTTGCAGACTACAAGCAGAGGCAGTATAAAAGATCTTTTTATTCCGGAGTTAAGGAAAACTACAATACTTTTATGGGTAATATGGTAAGTAAACATATGAGTCTCTCCATTACTGGTGTTTTGGTACAAAACATAGGTTTCATCCTCTTGTCAAGTATGATAAAAGATTTATACCTGCTTCTGATTATGATCGTAAATGGTGACTTGAGTTTGTGAATCTCATTTTATTGTCCTTTCAGTAGAAATTTTATTCTCCACACTATCCAACTTTTGGTTTTTCATTGGAGCATTTCCCTAATTCTATTTAATGCCTCCCAAGTACTTTCAGCAATTTGATTTATTCCGAATATCTTCCTGGGCAGTGGGCACTACCTTACTTTGGCCTTTTACCCCAATTGTTATTAACATGTACTTTTCAGTACTTTCAGTACTTTGATTTAGTCATGTAACACCTCCCTTCCTTAGTACTTTCAGTACTTTGATTTAGTCATGTAACATCTCTCAGCTTCAGTACTTTCATTACTTTAATTTAGTCATGTAACACCTCTCTTCTTCAGTACTTTCAGTACTTTGATTTAGTCATGCTACACCTCGCTTCCTCAGTAATTTGATTTAGTCTTGTAACACCTCGCCTCCTTCAGTACTTTGATTTAGTCATGTAACACCTCGCATTCTCAGTCCTTTGATTTGGTCATGCAACGCCTCATTTTCTAAGTACTTTCAGTACTTTGATTTAGCCATGAAACACCTGCCTTCCTCAGTACTTTGATTTCTAATTCTTTTAATCATTCTCAAAACCGTTTCAGACTTTGAGTGTTTCTATATATGGGAGAGGCTTTGGACTCTAGCTGTCCCCATGCTTTGACAAAACAGATTTTATTGCAATGATGGTACTTGTTTCAACTTAATCTTGTCATTAAGAGAGTCTACCAACTACTGGTAGCTAGTCAGTATACTTTGTAATGAGACTAATGATTAGAAAAAAAAACAACTTTGTTATAGATTCCTAAATGTATACTCATTCACCGCATGTACATAACAATGCATACCCGATTTTGACCTTTATTTCTTTTGTTGGGATGTGTGTCTTATTTGCGTTCACATAAATAAATAGAAACCTATCCTTGCAATACCATATCTGTTCATTTATAATAAGAAAAACAAATCAACATTATAGAAGGATTTGAAATGTTGTGTAATTTCTGATTACATTGATGTTTTCAGGTTTGTGTCTGCTTTCTCTTACTATGGAATCGTACTGATGACTACAGAATTATTTGAGATCTCAGATGGTTGTCATGGTAAGTATATAAGTATTGTTTACACTGAAGATATTATTCAAGAATTGAAAGTTTTGCAATAACTCTAGATCTATGCTGCATTATCTCAATATCAACTGCATTAACTCAATATCAACTGCATTTACTCAATATCAACTGCATTAACTCAATATCAACTGCATTAACTCAATATCAACTGCATTAAATCAACATCAACTGCATTAACTTGATATCAACTGCATTAACTCAATATCAACTGTTAACTTGATATCAAGTGCAGACTTTAGGTGAGTGGTATGTCAAATTATTTATCAAGTCTGATAAATTTTATATTGCATAGTCATGAGTGTAAGATTCTATTTTTCACTTAACTCACATAATAATAGAAATATAAGTAAATTTTAAGAATTTGTCTCTATATATACTGGCTCGGATGTGACGTGTCCATCTATTGAGACAATCATGCATAGTCATATAAAGATAATAACATCAGAACTACCAGTGACGTCACAATAGTTTTATTACACATGTGTCTTACGAAATGTATGACATGGCTGTATGACATGGCTGAATGGGCCAGTTATGTGATAAAACTCAACATCAACTAACTTGTTCAGATTTACCATGAACTGTATTAATGATTAGCAAAATTATTGGTTGACTTGATAAATCTATTCATTTTTATAACATTTACACTATAAACACGATAGGGTGTATATATCGATGAAGCTTTGTCTCCTACAGGTACAGATATTGGTAAGATTATAACTCAAACTGTTGGTATATGGCTGATTAGTTGTTAAAATAACTTATCCGGGTTGTATTGGAATGCAAAATACCTATTAAATTCATTTGCTTTTTCAACCTAATTTTTCTTTGAAGACGCTCACTAATTCTTTTTTAATTAAGTTTCAACAAGTTTCTGCTTTCATATCCCAAGCTTAGCTTTTTCTTTATCAGTTAGTATAATTCTTGTTACTTTGCTGCTGTCTCCATGGGCTAGACTTGGTTATAGAATCCCAGGCGACCAGAGTTACCAGATACTGACCACTGGTCCAGATACTGACCACTGGTCAGTAGTTGTTCTCCGGGAACTCTTTCCTCATCCTACTAAACCTGGCACGTCCTTAAATGTCTATTAATAGGATGTTAAACCAAATGATATTTGATTACAGGGAAATTAGCAAACTTTGTTTAAATTGTTTGTTTTTGCTGCTTCACTGATGGAGCAAAACTAAGGGAAATAACTCTGATGGATCTAGATAAGGGGAGATAATTTGGTAGGCATTGAAGTAGAATTGGGAAGGATTACATAGTTTTAGCAGTAGGTGGCTATATGGTCTTGTTTCCTTTGTAGTTCTAGAATATGCTTACCTCTAAAACTACTAAAAAAAGCACTAATTTAAAAAGTCCTGATTCAAGTTTTTACCCAATTTTCCTTTTACTGACTAGGTCTACTTTATTGATAAAGGGTCTACTTTTATGATTTCTTGTGTTTTGTTTTCTTCAAGATGTTTTATTCAAGATTTCATAAGACATGGAAATATGCAATGTAACTTGTCTAAACCGGATATCACTAGGACCAGCAGGTTTGGCCAGTATCTAGATAGATTCTGGATTATCGTGGTTTTATAATTACTATAAATCAAAAAGGAAAATACCATACAATTACTTCGGAAAAGACAGGGATGCAGAAAAGACAATGGCTGGTTTAGACAGGTTATTCTCTATCTGTATTATATTGATTTATTTTTACAATCCCTTGAAGAGTTAGAGAAATGGTCTGAATATTGCATCAAAATTGTGTTATTCATGATGGTGTGATTTTTCAATGTTTATTTCAGGGTCTGAAATCCGAGCCAAGGCGCCATGTTTCCTCAAGTGTAACGGTCTCAATACTGGGGACTATATAGACTTGACCTGGACTACATTTGCAGAGTTTCCAGGTATCAATATACGTTATAAAACATTACAGTTATGGACTTCAGTGAAGGTTGATCCCCTGATTTATGGACCTGATCTAAGCAAAAAGAATTTTTTTTTATCACAAAAAATAATGAATCTTGGTCATATGTAGCACTCCACCCATCCACAGAATTATGGGTGAGGAGTGAGTGATGGGGTTGGGGATATAACGTCGGATCTACCTAGGTCTGTTTCCTCCTGTCCTATGCTGTTCTAGTTTTTCCATTACTTATCACAACCAACAGAGTAATTGTTTGTGACAATTTGATAATGATTGTTATCTTCATCACATTTTTATAATGACAAGAAACATCTTTTGGGGAAGGGGATTATACCATTTTGACACTATAGTTGTGATGTTTACTAGTTACCATGGTTACCATATATTACAGGACTATTTGTGACTGTTGTGGTGATTGAGAAGATTGGGAGGAAGTTCACCATGGCGATGGAATTCTGTGTCTTCACTGTGTTTGTTCTTCTATCTAATATATGTACATCACGGTATGCTTTCGTTAAAGAGTGTTAACCTGTTGATAATAAGAAATCCATTTGCTCGAAAAAATTGTTTATCCATTTGTGCAGATACATTTATAATAATAAAAAAACAAACAAAAAAACTGTTTAAAGTAAATGCAGCATGTATGATTTTCCAAAGTTTTTGACATTATCACTTACTAAAATACTGAATGTAAAGGACTTTGAATTTAAGCATAAAGAACATGATTAGTTTAGAGAAAAGTAAAAGTATTGGTTTTTTGTAGATGATTATTTTGAAATTGGTACTATTCTACCACCAAAAATAAAAAATCAGTCATTTCCTGGCAGCAGAAAAATGATTGTTATGATGACTATATTTTGTAGGCCTAATGACTATTACTATTAATGACCTTGTGTTATTTAACTGTTGTAATCATTGCTACCGTATTCGATCCAAGTGCCGAGGGCATTTAAAAAAAAAAATTGAAAAAAATGCAAAGGTACTAATAAAACGAAATTATTGCAAATCTATACATTTTTTTGTAGTTTTGGTCTTTATTTATGCCTGGGCAATTGAAATTGAGGCCTCAAAAAGGGGGAGGGGCGCTTATAGGGACATAGGGTCTTATGAGGTCGAATACGGTATAATAATGGAACCTTGTACATTTTAGGCCGGTACTGACCTTCTTCCTGTTTGTAGCCCGAGCCTTTATATCGGGGGCTTTCCAGGCAGCTTATGTATATACACCAGAGGTACGCTTTATTTCACTTTAACAATTTTAGTATATTTTGAAAAATGTGTCATGTTTTCAAGGTGAAGATCAGATTGAGAACATCTTTATAACCTCTATCTGTGGATATACTGTAAACCAATTTTTTTCGCATGAAATTTGTTTTCATGAGTTTTATGATGATAATTAATTTACGAAAAAATTGTATCATTAAGTATATGCTTACCTTCTTAAATTAAACAGAATTTATTCCATGCAAATAATCTCTGCGAATTCCTTTTGAAACAGAAATACTTGATCCTAGCAAAATCTGTAATTAATAGTCATAAAAAAAGTTTTATCACAGTATTCCAAATCATAACTTGTGATTTTTGTTCAAATGAATGACCTTGACCTTCATTCAAGGTCACAGGGGTCAAATAGGTGAAAATCTACAACAGACTTCTTCTATATAACCAAGAGGCCTAGAGACCTGAAATTGGGCCTGTGACATGCTTGGATGTAGGGCTACCAAGTTTGTTCAAATGAATGACCTTGACCTTCATTCTAGGTCACAGGGGTCAAAAAGGCTGAAATATCTTGTTAAGACTTCTGCTTCATAACCAAGAGGCCTAGGAACCTGATATTAGGCCTGTAACATGATGGAATGAGGGGCTAAAAAGCTTGTTCAAATCAATGACCTTGACCTTCATTCAAGTTCACAGGAATCAAATAGGCTAAAATTGTTAAAAGACTTCCTCTTAATAACCAAAAGGCCTAGAGACCTGATATTGGGCCTGTGACATGTTGGGATGAAGGGCTACTAAGTTTGTTCAAATGAATGACCTTGATTTTCATTCAAGGTCACAGGGGTCAAATATGCTAAAATCTTTAAACGACTTCTCTTTAATAACCAAACAGCCTAGGGACCTGATATTGGGCCTGTGGCATGCTGGGATGAAGGGCTACCACGTTTTTCAAATGAATGACCTTGACCGTCATTCAAGGTCACAGGGTTCAAATAGGCTAAAATCTTTAAACGACTTCTTTTTAATTACCAAGAAGGCTAGAGACCTGATATTGGGGATGGGACATGTTGGGAAGAAGCGCTACAAAGTTTGTTCAAATGAATGACCTTGACTTCCATTCAAGGTCACAGGGGTCAAATAGGCTAAAGCTTTAAACGACATCTTTATACTCAAATAGTCTAGAGACCTGATATTGGGCATGTGACATGTTGGGATAGAGGGCTACCAAGTTTGTTCAAATGAATGACCTTGACCTTCATTCAAGGTCGCAGGGGTCAAATAGGTTAAAATCTTTAAAAGACTTCTTCTTAAAAACCAAAAGGCATAGGGATCTGATATTAGGCCTGTGGCATGCTGGGATCAAGGGCTACCAAGTTTGTTCAAAAGAATGACCTTGACCTTCATTCAAGGTCACAGGGGTCAAATAGGCTAAAATCTTTAAACGACCTCTTTTTAATAACCAAGAGGCAAATTGGCCTCTAATGTGCTTAGGATGATATAAATTCTTATTTCTCTATTGTTAAGTATGAACAACACATGATTACCAGAATGCAGGTGAGCGATTCGGGACCATTGGGCCCTTGTCCATTTTGTTGCTTTACATCTTCCTTGATGTATATGTGTTTTATTCCAGGTGTATCCCACCTCCATGAGAGCTATAGGGCTGGGTTGCTGCAGTGCTATGGCCAGAGTTGGGGCAATTATTACTCCATTTATAGCACAGGTTAGTACAGATAAACAGGTGACTATAACAATTTGTCTTCTGGTTCAACAAATCATCTGTTGCCCTCAACCCCAGTCAACAACTGTGTAAAGATCAAATCTGATATTTCCATTCAAGTTGTGAGTTTTCCAGACTATCATCATCCTAAAGTTTCAAAATGAGTGTTTTATGTTAAAACAGCTGAAGTTTGAATGAAGGCAATATATTTGAAATTGTACCTTTTTCAGGTTTTGCTGAGATCATCATCATACACAGCCATTTCCACATATGGTGTCATATCCCTGGTAGCCACGGCTGTGTCTATATTGTTACCCATAGAAACCAAGGGCAGAGAAATGAAGGTACGTAAATATGCTTGTGTTTCCCATAGCAACCAAGGAGAGAGAAATGATGGTAAGTCAATGTGTTTGTGTTACCCATAGAAACCCAAGGGCAATGAGATGAAGGTATGTAAATATGCTTGTGTTACCCATAGAAACCAAGGGCAGAGAAATGAAGGTACGTAAATATGCTTGTGTTACCCATAAAAACCAAGGACAGAGAGATGAAGGTACATAAATATGTTTGTGTTACCCATAAAAACCAAGGACAGAGAGATGAAGGTACGTAAATATGTTTGTGTTACCCATAAAAACCAAGGACAGAGAGATGAAGGTACATAAATATGCTTGTGTTACCCATAAAAACCAAGGACAGAGAAATGAAGGTACGTAAATATGCTTGTGTTACCCATAGAAACCAAGGGAAGAGAGATGAAGTTATGAAAATATGTTTGTGTTACCCATAGAAACCAAGGACAGAGAGATGAAGGTACATAAATATGCTTGTGTTACCCATAGAAACCAAGGGCAGAGAGATGAAGGTACGTAAATATGCTTGTGTTACCCATAGAAACCCAAGGACAGAGAGATGAAGGTACATAAATATGTTTGTGTTACCCATAAAAACCAAGGACAGAGAGATGAAGGTACATAAATATGTTTGTGTTACCCATAAAAACCAAGGACAGAGAGATGAAGGTACGTAAATATGTTTGTGTTACCCATAAAAACCAAGGACAGAGAGATGAAGGTACGTAAATATGCTTGAGTTACCCATAGAAACCAAGGGCAGAGAGATGAAGGTTAGTCAATTTGTTTGAGTTACCCATAGTAACCATGGAGAGAGAAATGATGGTGAGTCATTATGTGTTACCCATGGCAACCACGAGGAGAGAAATGATGGTAAGTCAATGTGTTTGTGTTACCCATAGCAACCATGGGGAGAGAAATGATGGTAAGTTGATGTGTTTGTGTTACCCTTAGCAACCAAGGGGAGAGAAATGATGGTAAGTCAATGTGTTTGTGTTACCCTTAGTAACCATGGTGAGAGAAATGATGGTAAGTCAATGTGTTTGTGTTCCCATAGCAACCAAGGGTGATTTTTATTACTTATGTAAAGCAACCAAATAAAGACATACAAAGGCAAGTCAGTATGGTAGGGTACCCATAGCTACTACAGGGAGTTGTGTTACCCATATCAACCAAAAGGAGAATGGTAAAGGTAAATCAGTATAGTGGAGGTATCCATAGCAACCATAGAGAGAGAGATACATGTAATAGTGTGTTGATATAATTGTGTTATACATAGCAACCGGTTGTCAATACACTTTTGTTGCCAAAAGCAACCAAGGGGCAATTTAATTGAATGTAGTGTGTATATTTGTGTTGTGTCATCCTGAGATTGTGGTAAGACCAGGGCCTAGTGGTTCGAAGTTGTCACTACTCACAATCTTTTCTGTTATTTCCAGGATACTAGCCATGAAGTACAGAACCCTTCCAACTCGTCCAGATGAGAGGCGACCAATTGTAGTAATGGCTATCTCTTTTACGTCTCAGATTGGATGACATTGAAATGGCATACAATTTCTATGATTGAGGATAACAATCTCATGGTACAGTGTGTATTAATTTAGGAGGGAGGATGTATCTTACAGTATATGTTTAACACTATACTTAGTGTGGTCATTCCGATTTGGCCAAAAAAATAATATGTCTGTTTAAGGTTACGTTGGCAAAAAAAAATAGGTTCGATAGGTCAGAATTAAAAAAAAAAATATTTAGTGTCTTATCACTCTAAAGAAATTGCTGGAACCGGAGTTTTAGATTGAAATCCGGACTTTAAATTTTTTTTCGTAGAAAAGTGGGAAAAGAAATTAGGGTCAAGGGTAAAAAATTAGGGTCAGTCGGGTGACCATAAACAGACGTTGTTTTTTTTTGGCCTTACTGGTAATAATCGGTAAACTGGCAATATGTCATGATTTAAGCTCTGATAAAGGAAAAAAAACCAAATAACTTTGCTTTGAAATTATTATACAGTCAAACCTGTCTATAAAGATCACCATGCATAGGGACAATAAAAACATTTGTCTTTATAACATAGAGAAATGGTCATTATTACAAATTGGTTTTCATGTACTGGTAAAATTGTGTTATAATGGACAATTTGGGACCCGTAGAAAGTGTTCATATTAAACAGGTGATCTTTATACGGAGGTGGTCGTTAAAGACAATTTTTACCTTATGAACTCATTAACCCCTGCAATTTCATAATGGACTGGTCTAGTCTTTGATTTAGAAGAGTTTAAATGTGTTGTCAGGGGTGAATGAGTTACCTAATTTTCCCACCTGATGCTAAAAGATGTTGGAAGATGATATATTTTTACTGGAGACTCTGAGATTTCGAGGATATGTAAAAAAAAAACCAGTCGGTGTTGTTGTTGAAGTGTATAAGAGTGTTTATGATGTATAAAATTTGTAATGTTGTGTGATGTTACTGTGCTCATGACGCGCTGTGATTTTAAATGTAGATATATTGGATATGTACCATTGTTTATGATATTTGTAGATTATTTGGATATTAAGTTGATTAAGGAACTGTGCTTTATATGAAATCTTGAGCAAAAAGATTTAACTTATTATACATATGATAACATTCCTCATACATTCTCAATCAAATTTTATTTGTAGTCCCAATTTTGGTAAATGTTGTAAAAACCTGTCAAAACCATGTTGTAATTTTGCTAAAAATATTCTGCTTGGCATTATTTAATTTTCATTTTATTATTCAAAAACATGTTTCCATACAAATAAATGCCTTAAATTTTCACGCAGGTTTATATCTGCCCAAGTTTATACATTTACATACTCTTTAAATTAAATTTCACTTTATTACCATAAGCTCTCCACCTCTGGGTTGCAAGTTTTAATCCCCTTTAGAGCAGTTGCCAGGTACTGACTGCTAGTCCATGTTTTTTCTCCGGGCACTCTGGCTTTCCTCCACCTTCTAAACATGGCATATCCTTAAATGACGCTGCCTGGACGTTAAACTAATTTAACCAAACTAATTAGGGTAATGAACTGTGAGTCTCTGACGATGCTAGCTAGTCTACTGTAACAGAGTCAATAGTTTACCCAAATAATGTAAAATAAATATTCCAGCTGTTTGAAAACATACTGAATCACATTCGCTCTAAAAGTGTAATCATTTGTAACATGAAAAATTTCCCTTATTTTGCTGTTATTTAATCTCCACTAATATATATCCACTCATAAACATATCAACAAGTGTAGTTCTTGACATGTGAACAGTTCCACCATGGACACACAGTGCAAAAATTATCATACTATCGTCAGTGTGAAAAGTGAAACACTGTAACCACAGGTGAATACTGTATAGGTGTGAAATTTCACAATTTAATTATCATTTGGAACATGTTTGCATGGGCATAGAATCAGCTTTGTACCTTTTAGAAGTGTCAATCATGTGACAGGGCGTTATATGTAAAAGAAGAAAATAATGTGAGGAATTAGATTTTGCAAATAGGGATAAATCTTCAAATTTAGCGAAATTAAAATTCCTGCAAATATTAGCAACTTTACAGTACTAGTATATCCATGTTGATGGTAATTATGTTGTTTCAGTGCTTTAGAGCATTTTGTAATGATAGTTATTAGATTTATCAATGTTATGATATATACAATTATATGTAGAACATTCTCTATTGTATAGAATATTTTTAACTGATCTGTGATGAGTTTACTGGTAAATTCTGTGTAGGATCTGATGATGTAAAGGTTGATAGTGGTAGTTTTTATCTTCCATTATGATCTATTAAGAGTTACTTCCCTTTGCTTCACTCCGTCATCACTGATGGAGTGCAGTCAGAATTCCTCTAAGTATAACATGACCTCGAATGTAAAAGGTGTAAGAATATGTAAAAAATAAATTCTTTGCAAGAAAAATTAACTACAACCTATGTAAGCATAAGAAAATGAACAGTTATTGAAATACTGTATAAATTGAATGTAACTTTTTTTCTTTCGAGACGTAAAACACAAAACATTGGTAAACAGACGCTTTCCAGGGGTAGTGCCCATTGCAACCATTTTGTTTATGAAATAGTTCCTTAATTTCAAAATAGATGCTCTCTTTAGTTTATATGTATGTCATATATGGTACCTCTGAAAAATCCAAGTGGACAGAGTGAAACCAAGGGAAGTAACTCCGATAGATCAGACTGTTTAAACTGTTGTAATCTTCATGTTCCATGACAAAATTGGCTGCTTGCAATAGAACAAAATTGATATTCAATGTATGCCATGTTGTTATATTATATTAATGTGTGTGTGTGTGATATTTATTAAATACATGACATGTTTGCAACTTTTTTTTCAGTTGAATCTCATAATATCTGAATAAAGGAAATGTTTGACTGTAATTAATAGCCTTCAATGACAGGGGACATAACTCTAACTTGTTTTAAGAAAAAATTGAATATGGAAGGACTCATAAAATGCATATTATTTTAGAATATTGTCATGTGGTTATGATATACATTGTATGATGATTCACTGTGCAATATGAAATAACTGTATGTGTGTGTTTTGTTGTTGTTTTTGTTTAGAAAACGACAGAAAATAGTTTGTATTGGTAAACAGTGTATTTTAAAAATGTTGAGTATAAATTTAGATATATATAACAATGCTTAATTAATATACATGCATATGTGTACACACAAAATATTGATAGTTATGAAAATACATGTACTAGATTATACTGTCAATATTTATTCTTAATTATTGTGCAGGTTGATTGACTTTAGTAACTTCAGTTTGGATGAAACAAATTCAACATGGAAATTAAGAATCAAAGGGGATGTTCTGACTGACTACGCAATGTTTATTCAGTTTAACTGTCCACTCTCTACCTTTTTGTGCATATTGTGCTTATTCCAGATTTAAATTTATCATAAAAATAAGCGTAAAGTAAGTAGGTGAAATGTGTATATGTTTTGAAACATGGACTTTTAAACATAGACACCTCCATAACTAGTAAGTTTACATGTAGGGAATTGTCAATACAAGAAACAAAAATATGCGGTATTAATTTTAGATCCAGAAATAATGTCGAATTTGTTTGATTCAAATAGAGTTGATGTTTAATTGTAAATTGTTATTCAAACCGAGTGTAGAATTTGATCTCATGTTCTTGTCTCCGGGAATTATTTTATGTTTTCAATGCTGTTGAAACGGAAATAGATTTTCAAGCAGATAATGGTACCCATTGCTCCATCAATTTTATTACTAAAGGGAGGGGAATTAGAAATTTAGGAGTCGGATAGATATTCATATACATGTAGTCATAATGGCATGTTAGATCTACATCTCTAGTACTGAAGGGACGGGGAATTAGAATTTTAGGAGTCAGATAGATATTCATATACATGTAGTCATAATGGCATGTTAGATCTACATCTCTAGTACTAAAGGAATGGGGAATTAGAAGTTTAGGAGTCAGGTAAATATTCATATACATGGTGTCATAATGGCATCACATCTCTGTATTTTGTTTGGTCTATATTGATTTTATTTTCACAAAGTTTTGTTCCTTAAAAAATTATATCATATACTGTATTCTTTCTTCAAATGTTTGTACTTATGGTCAACTTAAAATGGAAATTTCTTACATTAATCACACCGTAATATCACACACAGAAAGTGTATATAAGGAAGGTTTGATGTGTGAATATCATAACATATACCATATTAGATATAATCTGATTTTCCATTATTCTCATTGGCTAATACATGGTCACATGGGTTTTATGTATAGGACATTGACTCGGGTGTTTCCAATTTTAGAAACACAGATTTGATATTCCTTCTATGATGTTTCAACGGGTCAATATTGTACTTCATTGTGAACTTCATTGCCCGAATATTGGGTTCTTCAGGGTGGTGTCCTATGGCCATTGTTTTTGTTTTTAAGATGCACATCATAGAATCTCTTTTTGACATTTGTCAAAGAAACTACATATGAAAATTTGTGATAGAATCTAAAATACACCTTGGGTAATTATTTATTCTACTAGGGCGGTATAATACCATATTGACCTCAACAAAGGGCCATAATTGATGAATATTAGATAGCCAATTTTTATGGAAATGTTCATAATTTATTTCAAATTTAAATAACTTCTTTAACTTGAATCTCATATTAAGCTAGAATGAATATACGTACCCGGCCTACTATACCATTTCGGCCGGGTACGAATTGGTGCCTATGTGTCGTAGTGGAGCAGCGCCTCCGAAAATCACTCGGACACAATTTTCTATACTTTGTTGTAGGTTTCCGATTAATTTATGCGTATACAAGCATTTACATAATGTTGTTATCCTAAAGAAACATAACAACCATTCTTAATATCTGCCGTACCGCTCACAAGACGTTAAATTCATAATTTGAAGGCTTCCGATATAAATCCTCTTCAGAAAGGCCTTCATATGTATATGTAAAAAAAAATAATGTCTAGCCGAGAATTTAATATTTTATACGGTTCAGTTTTATTGTCTAGTAGGTAAGCGTAATAAAACAAATAAGATAAAATGCTTTACATGCTTTTAATAATGGTTTGCATAACCATTTTTTTGCACCATTAGCAGTAATAGGCACCAATTGTAGCTCTAAAGACGAAATTATTATCTGTCTAAAAGTCTTATGAGCTACAATATTGCAGCTAATATTAAGCATACATTCCACTAATTTGCTTGTAATTTTGAATGAAAGTTTGGAAGGTTAATATCAACAGATACTGTACTGATATATAGGATCGTATACACATTGTCTCTTTTTTTTTTTTTTTTTTTTACTTGATTTTCACTTTATATGTTTCTAGCCATCTTGGTTGACTTTGATATCAAACATTCCATATGATATATTATGTGATATTATTTTTCATTGATATTTTTCGCTTTTTTGTCTTTTTTACCTCGAGAAATAATTTTATTTATTTTTACATCTATTGGTTGTCTGAGTGAATTAGTATCTTTACTACATTTGAATACATTTTGATTTCCTCTCCAAACGTTTGTCATTGAGTGTATTACAGTAAATAAACTTACTTTCACATTTATTAAATTTCGCTTATTTCCTAAGCAAAAATTAGTTGCCGCGAAAATGTTTTTAGCACAGAAAAAGGGCATTATAGTTGTCACAAAAATAGTTGGTTTGCAGTATGTATAAAAATATCATTTGCCTAAAGGTATTTGATGTTTTAAATCCTTGGTCACAAAACAATATCTTTAGGGTGTACATATAATATTTCCTCTGGCGAAAGATTTGTAGGAGTGCCAGGTTCTGTTACATGTACAATGTATGTTTCATTGCATTTTAGAATTTCAGAAAGGGGAAGTAATAACAGAACAAGTTAATTGTAATTGTTAAATTCTCTATTTGCATATAGTAGAGTTATCTGCCCTTTGCAAGTTGGTGTTTATTATGATGTCATGAATCATATTTTTAAGAGAAAATAATAACAATGTTATTTTCGCTCATAAAATAATGATGTCACATTGGCTACCTGTCTGCAAGGGAGATAACTATGTAATATTCTTTGATGGAATGAATAGACTGTCAAATAAATATATTATAGTATGTTGATACAAATTGACATCGCTGCTTTATTTTGTTACATTAAACAATTAAGATAATGTATTTATAATTTTAATTACAATATTTACAAAAGAGGCAATAACAAATATTTGTCATGGGGCCATGCAGACTCTTATACAATATAACAATATTGTTTTCATATTTACAATCTAAATACAATATTTTTGAAGGAGATGCTTATTGTGAAAACATAAGTTTATGACAAAAGTTTTAATTAATTTTGTAAAGCCAAGAGCTTAAATTGTACATCCACATTTTATTACATATTACTGGTGCTATACCATGTATATTTTAAAGCTTTAATTCAGCAAAAGAAAGAAATGCTATTGCTTATTTAGACTTTATTTCGAACTTCAGTCACAAGTAAAAAATTTAAGTACTCATATATTGTAGTATTTCTTTAAGTAAAAAAAAATGTATGTCTTCATGAAAACAGTACCTAGATGTCAATATATGGAACAGTAGACATGATTACCCTGTACAATATCTTTGAAAGGACATCTTTGCCAATAAGTCTATATATGAAAAGTCTGTAATGTTTTGTGAAAGTCAGGCAATATCCATTATGATCTATATAAGAGAGGCTTCCATTTATTTCTGCAGTACTTACGTAGTGAAACAAAGGGAAGTAACTTAGATACAGCAAAACAAAGGGAAGTAACTCTGATAGATAAGAATGGTGATACCCTACTTGTGAGATTTTTAAAGCAGCTGATAAAGCCTGATATTCTATTTGTTCCTTCATATCTTTAATGAAAGTATTACCTTCATAATCAATTTCAACAAGTGAAAATATAAACTAACAATTTTCAAAAAAAAAAATATAATCACTGATATTACCTGTTAATGTTTTGTTCTCAAATACAATGAAATATATTTTGGGCTGGAGGTACAAAGATACCATTCTGATATACCAGATTTACTTCCCTTCGTTTCAGTCCATCTGTACTAAGGAAACAAAAAGGGAGGTAATTCTGGTAGATTAGAATGCAGATACTTGTTGAATAGTTTCACAACTCTGTTAATATAGCATCTACCGTACCTTTTAAGGTTTTATGTTGTAAACATATCTACATAATGTTTGTTATGTATTTTTATCATGATTTAACACATCCAATTCGTTTGTATGAATTCTCGGTTTAGTGTCCTGCATTGATTAGAACTGTATAATAAGAATCTGTTGTCGATCGCCAGAAAAACTGAGAAGAAATTCCACAATAAAATTGTGCTGAAGCTTCATTTATTTGTGATTTGTTTATTTTCACATTTAAGAATATCTAAATTTTAACTCCATTATTTGACTGCCATTATCTTTGTCATCTATCAATGTAATAACCAGGGTCATTTAAGAACATACCAGGTTTTGAAAATGGAGAATATTTTTACTGATCTTGAGAAATAGTCATGGACTTTTGGTCAATTCGAGGTTACCTGACCTCAGTCATGTGACTGACCTTGGAATCATGTGACTGACCTAGGAATCATGTGACTGACCTCAGAATCATGTGACTGACCTCAGAATCATGTCACTGACCTCAGAATCATGTCACTGACCTCAGAATCATGTCACTAACCTCAGAATAATGTCACTAACCTCAGAATAATGTCACTAACCTCAGAATAATGTCACTAACCTCAGAATCATTATACTGACCTCAGAATAATGTCACTGACCTCAGAATCATGTCACTGACCTCAGAATCGTGTCACTGACCTCAGAATCGTGTTACTGATATATAGAATATAACTTTAGATCACTTGATTTTTGTTTTTCTTGGAAATCTTCTCCGAGGATTTTCCAGCTTTAAGCTGGAAGAGGGTTAGATCTTCCATAGTAGAAGAGCTACAAATCGAGCAATCTGAAGTGATATTCTAGATGTAGAAGATTGAGTTAGGCTCTGGAGAAAAAACACCTAGCATCTTTGTGGGGGCATCTTCAGACACAGTGAGTGAATCAAGATCATCTGTGGGTTTTGGACGACATTAAGTAGAGCTTTGAAGAAAAATACAAAAAAAAATGATCTGAAACAATCCAATTATACTTTTTTATTATTAGATATTAGACACCACAACAAAATAAATTCAAAATAACACAGTTTCCTATAGTGTCTCTCAAAAACTTGCTCTTTTTCACATCGTTCATCTTATAAACACAAATGATGTATAAATTTTCTATACATTTATAAAAAAACATCAAAAGACTACCACACTATGGATCACTCAAATAAATCTTTGGCCATTTTTAGCACATCCTCGTTCTTTATCTCTCTTATCTCCCTTTTGGAATCTGTCCTTTGTGTCTGTCTCTCAACAGTGAGCTCACCGAACACCTCCTCAGCACTGTAAAATGGTTTCCTTGATTCCTGATGAAAAGGATAAAAAAAATCATGTCTCATTTGTGTCATTTTCTCAATTTTTTTGTTACACAATTATGATTGCCTTATTTAATAAAACACTGAATGGAAAATCCTATCAACAAACATGATGTAAATGTTAATTCGCCGAAATAAACTTTCGCAAATTTATTTGGATCGCAAAATTTGCAAAAGTAAATCATACGTGAAAGAAAGTTGGTTTACAGTATATACACATTATAAAGTGAAGGTTTAAAACAATAAAATATCTTATTTCTATTATGATCAATAAGCTAAAGTTGATTTTGAAAGTTCTTACATATTGTTGTTTAGAATGTAGTTGACTTTTCTGTTCTCTTTCCTTCCATGTTGTTAATTGAAGTCCTTCCTCTCTTAATGCTTCAACTGCAGCAGCAAAGAGGTCAGGATTATTACGGTCAGTTTCCCTTAACTCAAAATATTTGTCGACGAACCTGCAAAAAAGAAGAAAAGATTAATATTTATAACAAATATTCATCACAAAACCGTTGTACATGTTTCAGGGAAGTTATAAAAGAAATGGAAAAATAATGTAAAGATCAACACCTTTTAGTAGTCACTACCATGACAAACATTATTATAGATTTAAAAATTTGCTATAATTCAAGTTAATGGATCAATGGTCTGACTTGAAAGTTATTAAGTTGGTTAAAATGTTCAAATGTTCAAAGTTTTTCTGGACCTTGTTAATAATTTCTCCTCATGTTGAGATATTGGACCTTGGACCATCATCACACTATCCTCTATTAATCCTGTCTAAAAGCCAACCTATCAACCTACCTTTGTGACGTTGTTGGCTTCTGCTCATTTTTCAAATCTACCAGGTCAGTATCATAAATTTCCTTATAGTAACGCCTACAACATGGAAACATCTTTCAGTAGAAATTAATTCATAAATTTTGCTTTTATGTAGCAAATCATAAGTTTTATGAAATAATTACATTATAGCTAGCAATTATCAATTAATCTATATAGACTAATTTGACTATGATATCAGGGTAAACCTGAACATATATTTTTTTATACGAGACTATAAAGTCATGATGTGGTGTAAATGTTTATTCTATAGACATTCATAGTAAATTGTATGTAACTAAATACTAACGCTCTAACTAAGTCTTCTGGATAAAGAATGGTGCGGATCTTTTTTGTAGGTACAGGTCTGTCATACAAAGGTTCAACTGCTGGGGGGAAAGCTGCATACACATCATACCACAAAGGTTTTTCTGACTCTGGTAATCCTCCAGCTCGGATCAATCTCTGACATCTGTAAACAATCAATGATCAATTAATTTTTTTAGCAAAAACACACTTCATGCAAATCACATAGACAGAAGTGAACCACATATACTGTTAGTCAAAGTCATGGGAGTGGCTTGGACCACATAACAAAGACCAGTCCTTGTCTCATTTGCATTGCATTCTGACAGGGGTGTCAAATTATGCAACTAGGATATCTTTGAGATACTATGATGTAAATAATCCTATGTAGTCGAATTTGTACAATAATGATTGAAAGATAACGAGTTTTACAGGTTAGGGACACTCCTGTATATGCAGGATAGTCCTGCATTTGAGTAATAGTCCTGTATTTGAGGGATAATTTTGTTACGCAAATGCAGGATTCTGTGAAATGTAATTGGATAAACTTGTTTTAAAAATTGTATAAAAAAAAGGGTGTCATAATTTTCAGATAGCCACATAACTGATTGAAGACTTCAACAGAACTACCCGTCACCAGTGGCGTACCACAAGGGAGTGTGCTGGGACCAATCCTTTTCCTAATTTACGTTAAAGATATGCCAGATATGCTGGACTGCACAATAAAGCTATTTGCAGATGACACTAAACTATCAGCAAAAATCACATCAGATGAAGACCATTCTAAGCTGCAAGAAAATATCAACAAAATGTGTGACTGGACGTCGACATGGTTAATGATCCTAAACACAGACAAATGTAAATTCTTGGAAATTGGAAACAATCTGGGAAACCACAATTACACCATTACAACACAAGGCAACACTACTACTATCTCTCGAGTAACCATGGAAAAGGATCTTGGAGTCACTATAGACAACCAACTCAAATTCACAGCACAATATTATGTAATGCAGCAGCCTTAAAAGCGAATAGGATGTTAGGAATAGTGTTCCGCACCTTCACCTATATGAGTCAGACCATGTTTATTACTCTATACAAAACTTTAATTCGTCCCCATTTGGAATACGCAACTACAATCTGGTCACCAATGTTGACACGTGATAAAATTGCACTGGAAAACGTACAACGTAGAGCAACTAAAAGGATATCATCAATTCAAAACTTATCGTATTCAGAGCGTATCAAGAAACTCGGGCTACCAAGTTTAGAATATAGAAAAAACAGGGCAGATGTGATTCAAGTCTACAAGAATTTAAACAAAATAGACATTCTGGATCAAACAACTATGTTCAGAGAACTAACGGGTACAGCAACTAGAGGACACTCGAAAAAACTCTTCAAAAACGATTTAGGCTAAACTCAACCGGAAATTTCTTCAGTAATCGAGTAATTAAGACATGGAACTCGCTCTCAGAGAAGTGGTTACATCACCAACGCTTAATTGCTTCAAATCCAGACTGAACAAATTGTGGGTCAACCACCCAACCAAATTTCGACCATCGTTCTACTAGTGAGTTAGTCAACTGAACTGTGAAGTGGTAGTATGAACTGTTAAACAGCCACTAACATTTTAAATGGAGAGGTTATTTTTAACACCCAATAGGGTCACCATGATGTACCGTATATGTACAAAATCAACCTTACAGGAATTAACGAACGATTACCAAGTGTCAAGTATAGATACCTTTTAACTCAACCGGAAGTTTTAAACAAATAGTACGCGCATGTATAGTACTATACCAGTTGAAGAAAGCATCAACGTACATCAAACAAGCCCAGAAGCTTACCAAAGATGTCGTTTCAGCGATTCGTGTTTTTGTGTATGAACCATTGAATTCAAAGGATTGGATTGTAATAAAGTGACAATTAAGGTGCTCTCCATAGACTACAGTGTATAGCCTTCATGGAAATTTAGTGCAAATGTCATGGTTCGCACTGTTTTTCCAGTCTTGTTGATAGCTTCAAGCTAATATGACTGACCTTAATAAATTTCCATTGTTCACTTTCTGGTTTGCGCATACGTTGATTGACTTTTACCTGTGTTCTATTTTAGCCCCATAGTAAGATATAGAGATGATTTTGTTTGTGACTTTTACAAACATTTAGATTATGAAATTTGATTCCATTTGAGTGATAATGTATAACAATGTTTAAAACAACTTCATCAATTTTCATTTCACAGAATCCTGCATTTGCGTAGCACAATTATCCCTCAAAAAGTCAAATACAGACTGTTACTCAAATGCAGGACTATCCTGCATAATTTCGCACAAAAAAAATATTGTTTGACATGTATTGTAAATGGTTTATGGCGACTGGCTAAATAGCTAAATATCAGTAATTTTAATCGTTACTTACCTTTGGAAAATAGACCTTATTTTCTCTGTCTTGCTAGCTGCCATGTCGATTTATTAAGTCAAACAATATCTGAATACTTTCTGAAAGTCACTTCGTAATCGGCATGTTTTCAATGTCGTCCATCTTTAATAACTTATATCTCAAAAACGTTTGTAAGAAATGGAATCTTTTCCAAGCACTTCAACTACCTCGATTTGGACCCAATGATCTCGCATGAATGAATTACGAGACTTTAGAACGAGAACAACAATTACATCCGGTCGATCCTGGCAGGTGGGTGAGAAAAAAATAACTAATGAAGTATTCATATATAGGCTTCATTCAGTCATTTTTCATACCATTTATGATTTGAAGGTTTTGGTCAACGTTATGACCTTTCATTTAACTTTTTATTTGGCATCCATGATATGTGCTGAGCAGTTTAAGTTTGGAAGATAGAGATGCACTGATCCATCCCTCATTTACAAAATCCCAAGTAAGGGTGCAAATTACATATCTGTCAACTGAGTCATTCTGTCAGTAGTGTTTAATGAGTGCGAACTTCTGGCGCTCATTAACAGGGAACATTAACTGCTGGCAAAAGACGTCATGAAAATGACCCCATTCGTGTCGCTGAATACAAACAAACATTGTTTATTTACATTATTTATACCATGATGTTTGTTTGTTTGGAGTTTATTCCTTATTTTCATAAACTTAAAGTGAAATAGATAAATTTGTAAAGAAAAAAATAATGAGCAGAGAAAAAGAGATTGAAGTTGATCAGAGCCAGTTGCTATTATATATAAAGACTTTAAATTTGGATGCAAGTGCATGTGCATGCCTGATCTGTTTTAGAACGAATAATCTTACCCTGCCTCCACTCCGTTCCCGGCAGGGTATGAATTCCACCCCGTTGTGGAAAGTAATTCAAGCCCTGATGTGATCCCCATCAGGCACTTTGAGGCTGATATATTGCTTTGACATCTATGATCAATATTCAATTCACAAACCTGCCGATTATAAAGTTTTCTGAACTATTAGTGGTGACACAAGACACATATAATTCTGTTCAAAAACACTGCCATGTTTGATTTACTGGTAATCATTACAAAATGAAACGTTCATCAGGTAAAATTTTTTGAAGTTAAGAAAAGTAAAAAAACTAAAAATAAACACTGAAACTGAAGGTCTGTAAGTATTATTTGGAATTTACCAAAAAGATTTTTTTAAACAAAAGAAGCGTCGGAGATGTGAGCCATTGAAATGTGCTTACAAACATAATTAAGACATGCAGGTGGGTAAATAATCAGTTTATGTTAGAAATGTTTGATATTAATTGTTGAATTAAATTACAATGTTTTGCAACACCACGATCAATGGGATGGAATCCTAGCTCTGATGACGATAATCTGTCAGAAATCTTCCGTCTGTCGGTCAGAGCTATATGTCATCATAGCTAGATCTGTTTATATCTGTTTCGGAGGGTGTTATCAATGTAAAGTCATTGTGAATTGGCTTGTTTTTATGCAAAATTACCATAATTTCAGAAGTGGGATCGAATCTTCAAAATATGCCCTCATATTTGGCACCTGATAATGGACAGAAAACTTCACCAGAATGTCATGAAACATTCATAACGTCAATATTCCAAACTTTGTAACTATCAAGAAAAAATGGCGATAAAGCAGACTTGAGTTAAGTTGAGGTGTACAAGAAATGTCTACATTTCGGTATAAAAATACAACAGTGATGTTAATTAAACATTTTGGATTTTTGCTATTTGGGATAATTCTATTTGGACACGGAAGGTTTGTGTTAATATTGAAATTTGGAATTCCTGGCCAATTTCGATGCCATATGAATCCTGCTTAAGACATTCGAAGTTGACAGACATCGCAAAATGTAAGGGGTCCAACAGACATGTCCGGAAAAAATTGAAGCGGATCGCCTATTTTAAATCTGGGCCGGACTGACTGTCTGGCAATTATTGTGTACTGGAAGTCGCTAGAAATGGCAACTCTGAAGTATAACGCAGGTGCCAAACCTGGCAAAAGGAATGTAGAATTTAAACTACACAAGATGATTATGAAAGCAGCTGCCTGGACACTAATAGCAGGAAGTTATGTTTACTTCAAAAATTCACATAAATGTTCGGTCTGGCGAAATCTTGTTTGGTCTGGCTTACTCATAGTACTTGCCGGTCCGAATGTCCGACCATTTTTTCAACTTTCGCGATGTCTGGGTTTGATACAACATATAATGTTTCAAGAATGACCCCCTCTCTATAAAGACCAACTTCTTAATAATAAATAAGACCACTATTCTAGGGTCCCAAATGACCAATTATGTCAGAATTATTTTCAAGGTCATCCAAACATGACCCCTCATGGGATGTTGTCAGATCCTCTATTGAACAGAGTGGTTATAAGGATCTGTATTTCAATCAGATTGATTAGGTTATGATATGATGATTTTGTTATCACATCCTTTATGAGACTTTAATAAATGACCTGATACTTGAATTAATATTTTTTTTGATATCGTGTATTTTTAAAAGGTTCACAGAGATTGTTCATTGAGAACAATAGGATATAATTATGGCATGACAAATTTGATAAACAGTATATATATAGCAGCCTTTATCAGCTCTTGATCATGATATCAGCTAGTGTATTTAGAGCTGCATTTTATAAAATTTTATATAAAAAATAGATGAGTTCATAACAATAATTTTAAAATGTTGGTGAGTACAAAGAAATAATGGTAAAGGGTAATCCAAATTTTTGTTAGTTCTACAGGGAAATCTTGAGTCCAGGACTCGTCTAGGCGTGTCCAGTAAATCACTGATTATATTAAAGTAATTATACATAAAGTCATTATACATAAAATGTTTACAAATTTTTTTTTTGTTTGTAAAAAGTAAATTTGAAAACTTTTAACTAAATAGAATTTGTAGTAGATTTAATTGATATTTTTTATGTCAGTAAATAAATATATATACATAATTACAGGGAATATAGATAACACTTACTTAACTGTAATGAATTTACTTGTAATGTTTTGATTTAAGACTTGTATCCAAAGCCATATGTATGTACTGCAACTGACTAATTTGTGACGAGTTGTTTTAATGAAGCTAGGTCATGATCATATGTCTGTGGTTTCGAGCTTTGAGGAAGGCTTCTTTCACAATTGGCTCTTAATCTTTTATTTATCAAAACATGTATATCAGAACACTTTAATTTGTGTGGAAAAGTTTTTTAAATGACTTCTGTAAAGGTTTACAATATCTTGTAAGGCTTCAAGTTCAGATATGGCACATGCACCTATCACTTGAGTTCATTGTTCCATTTTTATACAAAAGGTATACGTAGGTAATTACTAATGTTGGTAGCATTATATATATATATGTGTTAAGTATTTAATGTTGCTTCTTTTCCATATCATGGCTTTCACATGCGACGTTAATAAGGAATTAGTGTGTAGTTAATCCTATTAATGAAAATCAAAACATTATTTATTTTCAAAACTTTTCTATTTCTCTGCAGAATGAAAATGACACTACAACTGTGAACAAGAACTCATCATGGACTCAACATTTGATAACGACTGAATGATAGGTTCAACAACAACTGTGATTTGAAACTGAAAGACACGAAATTGACCACAGGACTCTTAATTCAGAATTTTTAGTCATGGCAACGGCAGACACAACTCAACCACAGAAGCACAGTAGCAGGCGTAGAAGTCGGAACCAACAGTCATCCCGGATGGAGAATGACTTTGTTCCCAATAACAGTACAAGTTCCGAGATTCCTGGTGAACCATCCTCACATGGGCACCACCATCATCACCACCACCATCACAAACTCCCTCGTCAGTCGTCACGCCCGACCAAACAGCTAGACTTCTACCAGGCCATGTCAGATTTTAAGACTATGTTTCCTATGATGGAAAATGATGTGATTGAAGCTGTACTGAGGGCAAACGATGGGGCCGTGGATGCAACGATTGACCAGCTTTTAACAATGAGTATCGACAATGACGGCAGTGAGTCGCCTGTTACTGTACCATCAGATCTAATCTCCCCTGTAAGTATAATATCCTGTTGTGTACATTTATTTCCTTGTTCTATCAAGGCACAAGCTGTGTACATATAGGAAATTGATAATCATTTGTCATACCTTATAATTGATAATAAGTTATAAAAGAAAGATGACAGTATTGTTATGTTATGTGAATAGAAATTAATACATGTAAATGATATATAAAATTGTCATTATTGTTGTACAAGCTGTCTTTAAAAACCAGTTAAAATAAAAAAAAATGAATAGATATAATTAATTAGATCTGTCTGCATGGATCTTTAAAGGGGCCCATAAAATTTCTGGAAATGGTTTGTTTTAACTTTATAGATTTGGCAATACAAATGAAAGAAATAACTGTAAATTAATTCAATGGTCTTTATAGCCAAATACAGAATTAATCATATTTATTTCTTGTTAAGTGAAATTGTGTTGAAATTGGCCATTTGAAATCCGAAGAAAAACCGGATATAAAAGTTATGTGTTTTGTCCGAATTACATGTTTTAATAAGTTGATTTTGTTTGACAGTTGTCTGATGATTGTCCGGAGTACAACGAAGAGAGGACAGAAGATTCGCCTCCATCCTATACAGAAGCGGTCCATTCACAAGCAAGTACCAGTATCTGGACCACGCCGATATCTAGTCAGGCCAAAGACCAGTCCACTTCATCTACAATTAAAAACAAATCACCCACGGGGTCGCTCAAAAAGGAGCAGCCGAACGGGAACAAGCGATCACCATCTTCATCTGTGGGACCAAGGTTCAGAGGTCTTGACCTTTTGGATGCGGACGTTGATGAACTTTCTCTTTCTAATACAGAATTAAAGCGCCCATTACCGAAATCAGATATAACTCAAAGCCGAACTCCAAAGAGATATTATCGTAACTGGAATCCGCCAATGCTGGGGACTTTACCAGAGGACTTTCTAAGACTCTCTGTGGCTCCCCAGGTGCCATCCTCGCTTTCTCTCACCTCACCGCCTATGCTTTTGAGTCATGGGCATCAGACACTTGATGATATGGCATCTTCACACGACGTCACACCTAAATCTCAAAGTGTACGACAAAAACATTCAAAGTCAAGTCGTAGTCACAGTGAGCGTAAGAGGATGTCTCGGAGTCTCAGCGAGAAGACGAGTGAAAAGTCATGGTTAGCGTCATCACAAAACAAGGATACGTCGCCTTTAATGCATCAGAGTTCTTTTAGTGCTAATAGAGGTAGTACTCCAGGATCAAAGTCATTGGTAGGTCAAATTTACTGGAAGTATATATATAATGTAGAGACATAGGTATGTTTTAAATTTGTCATGCTTAATGGTACATGAATTGGAAGCGTAATACTGTTAAAGCAGTCAAATTAGTTGCAAAATATTCTTTAATTTCATGAAAGGTAAAATGTCTGACCTATTGCAAATTAATGTTAGTAACCTTAAGCTTATATATACTGGGGGTAGACCACTTCAATTTTTGCGAGATACTCATTTTTGTGTGTTATTTCACAAGAGAGCTCGAACATTCGTTTAAATATTTCCGAAATGATTATATGAAACTTATATAATATATGTAAATTCATGATTATCAGAACCCTTTTTCGGGAATTGATGTATTTGTGAATATGTTGAAAGTGACGAAGACACAAAATATTGTATATGCAAAAATGAAAGACTAAAAATTGTCATTTTGAACCGAAGGGCATTCAGTTTCACTTTTCATTATCGGTACCGGTATATCAAAATTTTTCTTAATGATCCAGAAATGTAACCAAATATTTGAATAGTAGGTAATAAATCATTAAGAATTAGTTTTATAAGACTGTATTATATGGCTATGGCATGCTTTTAAAGGTTTAGTATACATGCGTTTTCAATTTGAATGAATTACCAGATGATTTCATCGCTGGAGTTCAGTCAGGACATGCTAGATGAAAAGATGAAAGAGAACGAGAGGCGACGAAAGAGAGCAGTGATGAATGCCGACCCTGAAATGTCTCAGTATCTGGAGGATGAGAGGCTGGCTATTATGTTACAGAACAGCGAGTTCCTAGACGAGTTGAGGAGTAACGAGGATTTCATGAAAACTCTCGAGAGAGGTAAGATCCTAAATAATGTTTCACAACTTTGCAGGACATAAAAAATTGGTCCTGGAAAAAGAAAAATGTGTCTGCACAATGGTTTATTATGATTTCAACTCGAAAACCGGGAGGTTTTCCATATTCCGGACATCACTATATCCTTTGGACGGCCGTAACGGTGAAAAATTTTTTTATAAAAAAAAAGAAGCTAAATCCTGGAATTCTAATTCCTATGAATAATTTCTATTTGAAGTTGAAATTTTAACCTCTGATAACTAGTAGTAGTTATGTGTTTATCTAAAAAAAAATATAATGTTATGCTTGCAAACACACGACATCACAGTGATTATCTATCCACAAGGGCAGAAAACTCTTTAGCATTAAAAGATGGAATACATTAATGACTTTGTGCTTTACAGACCGTATGAATTTATCTGCCTTTGAGCCTATACCGGAACCTCCTGAGCAACTTCCTCCACTAGAGCATGGTAAGGTTCAGATAAATATACCGTTAACATTTCTCTCAGATAATTGACTTGTTCTGTCTCCTCATTGTCAAAAATCTTGTCATGACCTGCTGGTTCTGGGAATATATGTGACATCACTTTGTTTTGGCAGACCTTAACATTATATATAAGCCAGATTTGGTCCGTCCTAAATAGTAACAAAATGGGAATAAGAATCGAAATTAGTCCTATTATATATTTGCCACTTGCCCGAAGGCTTATATATATATATCAAATTATGGAACAAGTTTAATTGTATTTTGATTTGTTTATGTCATTCCAAGAATTAATGCACACAAAACATCGAACATGTGTATTATATTGAGATAAACATTTTTAAGATTTGATTATGTAACATAAATGATTAGAATTGATGAAACAGAATAAGCTTTTTTAGCTGTAAAAGTCAAGATGAGGTAATTGAACTGAGTCTATGTGACCTATCATTATATCTATCACAGAAGGGTATGGTGAGGACAGTACCGATCGTATGGAGGCCTTCCCCTTCAGTCAGCCTATCCCTAAAGAGAAAGATGATGATGCTGAACTCCGACGTCAACTTAATAACATGGGTGGAGGTAGGCAATGAACTAAAGTGTTTCATTTGCATTAACTCTTGAAACATTATAGACTATAGACTGTGTCTTTCTATAGCTATAGACAACACTCCTTATTGACGCTTTTTCTTTGCAATAAAATTTTGTCTTGTGTTCAAATTTTCATTGCAGTAGCATGGGAGAGCATTTTGGGGGTAAAATTAATATCAATTTCAACCATGGTGACCTTTTTTCTCACATGGGAAATATAATGAATCAGACAAACATTATCCTTATAAACAAAATCATA
Organism: Argopecten irradians irradians; assembly: GCA_004382745.1. NCBI lineage: Eukaryota > Metazoa > Mollusca > Bivalvia > Pectinida > Pectinidae > Argopecten > Argopecten irradians. The sequence goes on along the minus strand of SAYR01001031.1, from coordinate 1,441,261 downwards.
TTTGGTTGCATTTTCAATTCGGATTGCATAATAATCATAAAACTTTAGTAAAAATGATGCAGATTTCAAAATTTCTAAGTAAGTCCAAAGGATGTGTCTTATAGGAATAACTGCACATGTTCATATTCTTGTTCTTATTCTTATTCTCAGTTCAATTTCTGGGATGAGATCTGTAACGAATACAAAGTATGGAAAAGTTCAAGAGTTAAGCTACTTTGATTTAAATCAACTGATACCCATTTCTTTCTGAATTCATATGTGTTACACGTTTTGTAATATTTACTTGCTTTATTTGCAGCATCAAGAAAACAGTTTGTTGCATTAGCGAAAAAGTTTTTCTCTCGAAAGAAGAAAAAGATGACCCTGAAACAAATGTATCCTTTTGAAAGAATGAAATTCTTAAGAATTTTATGCCTTTAGCCAATGTTGTATTCCTGGTAGATTGATCAATCTTCATACTAGTAATGATGTTGGTTAAAACTCTTTAGCACATATTGTCATACTGAAAAAAATGCCATCCTCGATTCTTCAATATATCCACCCCTGGACTATCTCATAGTAAAACTGAAGACAACAGAAGACAACGATAATTTGGTTCCAGTTTTAGTCCAGGGGTGGATATAATGTCAGTGATAGTAACCCTTTGAACATTGAGGATGCAAAAATGCCCACGATTTACTAATGATATTGATGTTGACAATGATAATCGAAATGTTTGCCCCACTGATTATTAGACTTTGACTCTGACAAAGACAGAAAGAGAAGCTGGCTCCCTCAATGGTGAACCTCCTGGACAGTGACGAAGAGGACTTCAATGCACACGACCATATGGACCACCCATACAACCAGAGGACAGAAATTGAACCTTTGGTGAGTGAAATTACAGTTTAATAAGCCTGTAAGGCTTCATATTATAGAACTGGCATATCAACTTTGACATGTGCTGAGTGTAGGTTGGTTGATTTTCTCTAGGTACTTGGGCTCTCCTCCGCCTTCTAAAACTGCCACATCCTTAAATGACACTGGATGTCAGTAACAATTAAAACAAAATCAACATATACATCCAAACTCAGGGTGGCCACTTGATGTCCTGACATTTTGCCACAAGCCCTCCACATCAGTGTCTCAAGCTAAAATTCTATGTGGGCAGCTGCCAAGTACTGACCACTGGTCAATAGATTTTCTTATATCATGTAAATCTGGCGTGTCCTTAAATAACCCTGGACGTTACAATAGGATGTTATACCAATCAAATAAAACCAAATTTTAGAATTGAAATGAATGTTTTGTATATTTCAGCCTAGCAGTATTACAGCAGTGCCAAGCTACAAAACAGTGCAGCGTCCACCCTATCACCCGGAGACCATTACATCTTACCATGACAACCAGGCCACCGACATGGTATAGTTGTCATAGCAACAAGCAGTCATCTGAGACAGATACTCATAGTAAATACAGTGCATTTAAAAAAAACAACAACATTTTATGTAACCAAAGAGGATAACAGACAAGTTGTGATACCCCTCCTAGCCGTTTGTTTTACCCAGTTCTGAGCTGGTTCAAAGTGTAGAGTGCGAAGAGAGAACAAATTTTAAATTTTACCACTTTTTATTAATTTTGATTTTATTTTTCATTTTATAAGGTTGCAAGGGTACAAAAGCTTGTTTTTGGGGGAAGTTTTGGATTTTGACATTATCACAGTAAACATCTGAAGTCCTTACAGAGATATTATGTTAAAACTAAAAATGTTATACATGAACATGTTGCTTTACTCATTTTATCTTGTGTTAACATTTTGATAAATTGCTAGAATGACAATTCCTCAAAGTTTTTTTATATGGGTAATTCATTTAAAGACATAAATCAGTTGTGCAATTGAAAAGAAATAGTAATTTTTTTGGACATATTTGGCAATGGTATTTATGGCTGCAAGCCAACTTGATATACTCGTGTTTCCTTTAAAACTTTTATTGACTCCTTATAATGCAAACAAGATTTTAATTGTGATAGCAATGATGATAAAGTGTTCAGAGAAGTAGGGTGTGTTCATTGAGGATACTGTGTGATATCCCATGGATCAGGATCGATCAATCAACTTCCTCCACTGATGGAAGATGTAGCAGGAAATGGCCACGGGCTTTCATTGGTACATGATGTAAGAATTAACTCATTCATCCCTGAAAACACATTTAGACTCTTCTAAATCAAAGACTAGACCAGTCCATTATGAAAATGCAGGGGATGAATGAGTTTAGTGACTTGACACTTTTGTTGTTCAATATTGCCATGATATGACATAGTGTATGGGTTGGTAAATGATACACATCTTCCATGGGTGTACATCAACATATAACATTGTATATAATGTAGTAAAATTGTACAAAGTACATTGTACATAGAATACATACAATGCAATTATAGATAATAGATATTGATCATATATATATATTATGCTGTTCGTTAAACAGCTTTAAGCTCACATGAGAATCAATCATGACATATAGTGCCAGTTATTTACTTATTTTTTTTCCATTTAGAATTTTTTTTATTTCTATTTTTCATATGACAGTAAATATATTGATGCATTTAATGTTTGAGAGACTTGAGAGAGTGTAAGTGCACAGTATTGTATAGACTACTCAAAGTTTCATACAAATTGTTTGAAAGAAGTTAAACTTTTCTTATTTATTACATGATTTTTTACCTGGTAATATGATTGTTTTAAAAATGGCAAATTAAAGGACTTGTTTAACATACCTACTATATACATTTTGATATTTTTTTTTTATTTCACAATAATCCAACTTCATGTACATTGGGTTAAAAGTTCATGTTGCACTCACATTTTGTAAAACAGACTGAGTTTTCTTCCCAAAGATAATATGAATATATACTTGGTGATACTTTATTATAATCATGGCTCATTTGGCCAGAGAAAAATCCTCTACCCATACCAGTGTAATTTGCTTAAACCTGTTCAATAAACATCCAATTGCAGAATAAAGCCCGGGAGATAATTTTTAGATTAAACAAGGGAGATAACTTGTTTTATTCCCACTCTGGTTTGGTTTCTATAAATACTTTGTGTATGAGTATTTAAGAAAATAATAACAGCACATTTACAGGTGATGGTTTTACAGTACGTTTGATAATAAATCAATCTTATTGTATGGTCTTGTGCCTGTATACCATGTTTTTGTTGTTGTTTTTTTTGAGAATCAAAATCTGTTGTGGATCAATTAGATGTTAATTTCTCAATGGAACTGATCAGTTTTTAGTACCGATGATTTTAATGATCCAATATTTTTATGCATAAAATCTTATTTCTTCCTAATTGAAGATTTTTTTTTATAAATTATTTAAAAACTGTACTAGACTTGTTTGATGAATTATAACATGTACAATGTAGCTTTATTTTGTTGATAAACAAACATATATAAAGGTTGTAAGTCTTTGTTAGTTTGATTTGAATTTCTTTGATCTATAAATATTATATATTGATAATATGAATAGTTAATGGACATGTTGCAATGAACGTGCAAGGCAGATATTCTTCATTTATGCTAGCTTCTTTTCACAGAAGAAATGTCAGAGAAAATCTCTCTACAGAATATAGATGCTCTTTTTTTCATCAACTAGCCCTCCATATTGGGGTCCACATGTTGCTACGTAACACAAGCTGTGCTAGTCCCAGACACTAGGAGCACTAGGACACTAAGTGGAGGAAAGCTAGCCTTCCTGGGGAACAAAACTTGCCATATTGCTATTTGTTGATAGCATGAAAAACACAAATAATATTGATTGAATTGCTCACTAGCCTTTAAAAAACATCAGCTTGACATTGCTGGATGCTCAGAGCCAAGTTGATTTGCCCTCTTCTACTTCTAGAATATAACTTCCAATCACTCGATTTGTACGTAGCTTTGATGCTTCTTGAGGCTCTTACATCTATAAGCTTGGAGATCTTCTAGATCTCTCTTCCCAGAAGAGTGCAAGTTTAGTTGACATCTTGGCAGCAAATAAAACTTATTTAGATATCGTTTTAAAAGTAACAAACAGTCATATGACTCATAATTCTTGCTCATATTTGGATTTTTTGCTCATATGTTTAATTTTAAGGGTAATTTGAAAAGTTGACACAAGAATAAATGAATAATTTGTAGCTTAAGGTTATTTTCATATAAAATTTTTGTTAAAATCTGAAAAAGGGTTATGTTAAGCTATAAAAGACTATTTCAATACTTTTTGTTGAGTACCAGTATTCTTCAGAATCTTGATCACACAGGTACAGTTGATGCAAGGTTCTCGAGAAAAAAATGTTGTAGAAGATATGACTGGATCACTTTGAATAATAACATGAGATGCTGTATAATATATAACATCATTGTCATATCATGATGTCATAATAATTATATTACAAACTCTCCATATTACAGAGTTGCCTCCCTTGCGTGTAGGTATTGATGGAAGCGCTATTATTTTGTGAGCGATACACGCATCGCTTTCATTGAAAAGTATGGCGTTCTTGTCACAATCACATGAAGTCATAATCTATATCTACCCACAAGGGCAGATAACTCGGCAATATACAAATACAGAATATATCGGGCAATGTTAGGTTGGTGTAGTGGTGATGTTTAAGCTTTTTTAGTAAATCAGTTTTTAAGATTTCTATGTTCATTCATATTATATAGGCTAGATCAATGTGAATTGCACTTCATAAACTACATAAACTAAAGATCACTATAATTTCATGGTAGGAGCATAATTATATTAATCAATTGCTTTAACTTCCTCATTCAATTTCATTTCATAAGAAGTGTTAAATTCTCATTTTTCATCAGAATTTATTAATATATATCAAATAAGCATTATGATTAACATGCAAGTGCCCATGCCTTATCATTGTGTGTGAGAATATAGAAAATATATTTAATTAAGATAAACGAGCTTTTGTGAAACATGTAACAAAATTCACATATTGGATGCATTGTGTTGTCACGTTTTATTCACACTAATCTGGGTATATGTATCATTACTCAACGAAATGTTGTCACATTTCAGAAAAGTTTAGTATCACAGAAATTTATTTGTCAGAACTCAATAAGATAATACATTTTTGATATCAGATGTTAACTGACTGTGCACTATAATATTTAGAAGTCCATTTCAATTTTGTATTTTCATATGTCCCTTCACTCTTTGTAATTTCATGATAAATGACAAAAAAAATTACACTGTATCTGTATACGTAATTGAAACTATTTTTCAACAATATTTTTTCCCTTTTTTTCCATGGCTTGTGAAATACACAAACTTAAAAAGCATGCAAAATTAAGTTAATTTAAAATATACTGCAAATGTAAATGTGCAATATATCACAGTGGATATTACTGGTTAATCACAAATTTCAACATGATCATCTTCAGGTTATAAATAAGAGGAGAAAAAAGATATTTGCTGCTGCCAAATTTCACACTCAATATTCAAACTTGCCTAACTTCAATACTGCGTAAACTTGATATAAAGCAGTCCAATTACTTTCAAGATGAAAGGGCTTTTTACTTTGCACTTATTCATAGCTGTCCCTGGAGAGTCCCTGGTATATGAAAAGCGTAAAGATTCACATAAGCAATACTAAAACTGGTGCCTTTGATAATCAAAATCTTAAAACTGTAATAATTTCTTTTTTGATATGTTTATTAAATGTGTTCTTTTTCCTTAGAGACATATTCACTTCAATACTTACCATAAATGAGACCCCTCCCACAGATAAGACCCTCTCCCCATACACAGACCTATTTTACAATTTTCCTGATTTAGGTATTATCTGCGAAAAAAGACCCTATACAATGTACCTATTTTACGATTTTACTGATTTAGGTTTTATCTGCAAATAAGACCCCTTACTTTTTTTACGATTTTCCCAATTTAGGTATTATCTGCTTATAAGACTCTCTACCTTTTTTACAATTTTCAGAATTAGGGGATTGTCTGCAAATAAGATCCTGTACCTAATTTACAATATTCCCGATTTAGGTATTATCTGCGAATAAGACCTACCTACTCTGTTCATTGGAAGATGGATTTAATACTCCTCTTGCTAATAGGACACCCCCAACCCAGCCAATTCATCTACGCTTCAAGAAATAGTATTCTATTGATCTTGAGCAATATGTTCAACAGCAATTTTGTATTTACCGATATAATTTATATATAGAATATTTTTTTATCTAAACAAATTCTGGGTTTAAGTACTTCCAAATAGGAAATAATTATTTGTTTGTTATCTTCATGTTTCTTCACTTGTAAACTTGTATAGCAGATTTATTACATACGTTGCTTCCAATCTTGCCTATACATATATGCTGCTATTCCTATATAACTAATCAGTATGTAGGTACAGAATTCATTTAACATGTATATTCTTATTTACACGGTGACATTATGTATTAAAAGAATTGTAAATAACATTGGATATACAAATTTTTGTTTATAGATTTCTGTTCGTGGAAGTGGAATAATAATTTTGATTCCAAGATTGGTCAGTAATATTTGTTCCTGTGTACAGGCCTTTTGGGCCTTTTGAATTGTTGTTTCTGGGTACAGGTGCAGGAAATGTAAATTGTTACCTGCCTGTAGTATATATTATATACATTTGTATTTTAGATCTAGCCCTTTGTCTAAGCTACCTACAATGTATACTTTGCCATGAGCTGAGCCATGGATAACATGAAAAAGATTTCACTTTTAGAATATATAAGTTTACTAAATTTTGTATGCTGGACTTCGGTTAACTCAATCACCCCTGAAGACACATTTAGACTCGCCTAAATCAAAGGCTAGAATAGTCCATTTTGAAATTTCAGGGGTAAATGAGGAAATAATGGTTCAGTCTAGTTATCATTAGTGATTTTCATTTATGGATCTTGAATGACTCTAGGATTATTTCTTAAATGCATGGATATCATGAAGACTATGAACATGTACAGATCAGATTTACAAGAGCAGATATTTTTGTCAATAAATTTGATGCAATATATACAAAGGGAACCACTTATTGCTTTAAAAAGAATATGGATTTAATTCATTCACACCTAAATACTCATTTGAACTCTTCTATTACAAAGACAGGAGGAGTCTATTATGAATTTTCAGGGGTGAATGAATTAACATCTGTTGATGATACGTTATGTTAGAAAGATGATAAGAGCGTGAAAGTTTGTGTTTGAACGGGAACGAATAGTGTGAAAGTTGTGTTTGAACGGGAACGAATTTAAAAAATACTCAATATAAAGTGGATACTTCGTAACACATGTATATACACACTGTAGGACAGGTGATAGAGACAAATTGTCTGCAAAATGTATATATATATATACACTGGTGTTGATGTTAATGTATATTATGAATTACATACACTGTATTCTACATTTTGATTATTATTTTTCATGTTTACAAAGATGCTATATACCTGCAGCAGGATCGCAGAATACTCAGAGCCTTCAGTATTCTACAAATTTCACTGGTTATTACTTGCAAGATTTATAGGGAAAAACTTGTAATTGAATGTTTTTGAGCTTTTATATGAAGGTATTTCTAAACTACTTGTAAATCTAAACAGAAATTGTTCTACTTTTATTTACTGTTTCAATAGGAAATGATGCCATGAACAAAAGGAAATACTAAGATTATGTCACAGCATATATCAGGGAAAAGTATCTTCCAGAAAACGTTCAGTATAATTTGCAAGGGTAAATGACAAAAATTTTGGTTTTTGTACATAACAGTATTTCGATTCCCAGTTGTTCTTGAAATCATATCTTGTCATTTATTCTATCATGGCACAAAGCAGATTTTTTTTTTCCATTTGATACTGTACAGTAAAAGTTGATATTTTACCATGTAAAATCAATTATTTTTCTATCATAACTAGAACAGCAATTACTGAAACATAATTAATAAGATTGCCTAGATATCAAATTTTCAATAAATGTAATAGCAGGGTTTTAAGACAATACTTCATCAGGTTTTCAGGGATATTTTTTCAGTTGTTAAAGTGAACAGTCGGGCAAGGAAGGCTAAAGTTGGTAAAAATGGTGTGAATGTATCCAGTATTATTTCTTATGAAATAGAAAAATAAAATCTCTCGTCAAAATCTGTCTGCGTACGAAGGAATTAATTTAAAGTATGGTAATTCTAAAACATCCTCCCGGCTCACAATGTCAGTGGTTACATTTCCACGCAGCCTCACTTTCAATGCTTTCAACTTTCCTTTACTTTAATGGTCAGAACTGGGAAACGTAAGCAGAACTTGGCCGTCGTATTAATATGTGAGAACTTTTGGAAGGCCAATGTACGCATTTAGACTGGTTTTCTTTGCCCGACTATTCACTTTAAAATTTGTGAAGCAGTCATTTACTGCATTTTAGCTAATTAATAAAGAGAGTGTGCCCGATACCTAACATACTATGTAAATGCTTTGAATGAAGAGTGCTGATTTCATCAAAGGTGTCTTCATGTATTTCAAAGATATTTTCTAAATCCAGTAAATTTTCGGGTCATTATATTCTGAAATGTTTGTATTGGTATGTCATATTATAAAATCAGAAATATTAAGTTTGTTGAAATAGTAATAATTAAGACTCATGGATTTTAAAATAATTTGTTTTGTTTATTGTTAATTGTGAAAGAACACATGATTTGGAAGTTGTAAAGGTTTGTGAGCATGTTTTGAACTTCGAGGTTGTATCTGGTTGTTAATTAGTGTTTAGTAATTATTTATCAATATATATAGTGTCGCAGGACAAGATTTTCTTATAGTCGTGTAGATGTGGAATTTTTACTAAAAAATTTCCTTTAATTTGTGAATTTTTCCGATGCAGTTTTGTAGAATGCTTTCTCTAATTTATTTATGTAAAATAAACCCAGAATATATATATATTCACTGATTAAGTCATAGGTTTTGTTTATTATTCATTAGATCTTTGGTGAGCTTACTTAAAAGTAGATTGGACTTTGAGATATTAACTCAAACTCAGCAAAGGTTAAACTTCTATTCTTATGTTAAAATCCTATTAGATATTTATATATGGTCATTGATATAAGCCATTTAAGATATCTTGACAAATTTAACAGTATGCCTGCATCACCTAAAGTTACTTTGGCAGTGCAGATATTATGTGTCATTACGACACACCTCAAGGTCAAATAAACACAAGTTCATTGACCAAAACTAATAAAGAATCAGTCAAAGTCTAAATGGAGTGCACAGTGATTAATTAGGTCATTAATTAGGCAGATTAAAACATCTGAAATTATTTTAACGTTTGACAAGATGATGCCATTGGCAATTTAATTTTCTTTAATACTCGAAATACTAAAATTCCTGAAAGGCCCATGTCAATTTGAGTAAAAGTCTTCAGCATCAATTATATTCTATCATAGTATTTTTATTTAGCTCTGATGTTAGTGTGACTGGAGGAATGATGATGAACTCCCATATGGTGAGACTTTAAAAACCACAAGGAATAAAATACAGTTTAACTTGTAACCGACCTTATTTAATAAATATTTTACCTTGCTGGTGATTTGATAATACATAATAATTAATACCTTAAAATATTCTGGTCAATACAAAAGCTTTGTCAGGTTTGTAGGCTGTGTTTTAGAGAATTTAATTGATATGAAATACAGATTTATCATAATCTGTATCACAGGGACTTGGCACATTTTTTTAACCAACAGTATATATATAATACTGTTGGTTAAGAATTTATGCCAGGTCCCTGTGATTTGTATCATATATATTCACCCCATCCATACCTGTGCATTTAACACTGGTGGAAAATGATGTTTGAGGAATTTACAAATAACTGCAACTCCATGCAGCATTAACATGAACCGTTACTCAATATTATTTTCCATTTGTGACATCAATAGGTTTGCACTCGATGTTTTAGGCTGCAGCTATAAGTTTGCCATAATTTATAGGCATCACTATAAATATCCATGTTAATACCTATAAATTTTATTACAAAAACTTTTTATTAAATAATGAAAAGATTTTCTGAAATATTTTTTAAACATGTCATATAATTTATTTAATTCATAGTTCCAAGTAGGCTTGTTATGATATAAATCACAGGGACTTGGCACAAATTTTCAAGTAGCGGTATGTATAATTAGTATCTATTAATACATATACGTATATTGTTGGTTGAAAATTTGTGCCATGTCCCTGTGATAAAAATGCACACAATAGGTGGTGTATGACCTATGTAAATCTTTGTTACCTGACAAGTGTATATTATATATGATCATTAGACGTAAATATAGTCTTGTATCATAATTAGGTTGTTTTGACCAAGTCGATCAAATAAACAAACCTCCTTGTTACCTTTGCATTCTTTGTCTTTTTTTTTAGCCTTCCATCATCAGTGCCCAGTTAACCAACATTCCCTAACTTTAAGGAATTCTGTATCTTTCAGTTCTGCTTAGGAAACCATTACAGATTTTAAGGAAAACTCTTTATATCTTTACATTTGTAATGCTTCCAAGTAAGGGGAATTATATGCTATTAGGAATGCTCATGAAACTGGGCCCAGGTGTTGGGCTATTCTATTCTAAACCAACTTATTTTCCTGTACGATGAAATTTCAATTATTTGGGAATGACAGGACTTCATGAAAACTAATCACTGCAAAAATGTTCATAGCACAGGTATTAAAGTGAAAATGAATCGCAGAAAGGGGCAATAAAGGGTCACAACCTTTCCAAAACGGCTTTTTATATAACAAGAGGCCCATGGGCCTAAACAGTCATCTGACTATTAGTACAATACAACATAGTGGTTTAAAGACTTCAGCCTATTTGACCACTGTGACCTTGAAGATCAAGGTTATTCATTTGAACAAACTTGGTAGCCCTTCATCCCAGCATGTCACAGGCCCAATCTTAGGTCTCTAGGCCTCTTAATAATTCAGTTTATAAATTAGTAGTTATTTAAAGATTTTGCCCATTTTAACCCCTGTGACCTTGAATGAAGTTTAAGGTCCTTCATTTGAACAAACTTTGTAGGCCTTCATCCCAGCATGCTGCAGGCCCAATATGAGTACCCTGGATCTTCTGGGTCTTTAGAAGAATTTGTTTCCTTAAATAAAGGTCAAGGTCATTCATTTGAACAAACTTGGTAGCTCTTCATCCCAGCTTGTTGCAGTCCCAGTATGAGTATCCTGGGCCTCTAAGTTCTTGAGAAGAAGTCACTTAAAGATTTTAGCCTATTTGACCCCTGTGACCATGAATGAAGGTCAAGGTCATTTATATGAAAAAACTTGGTAGCCCTTCATCCCAGCATGCTACATGCCCAATATCAGTACCTGAGCCTTCTGGTTTTTTAGAAGAAGTAGTTTAAAGATGCTCTACCGCCGACAGAGCATAAATGGCATTCATCATTAGAACAATAATTGGTGTTTAATCTTGTATATATATGTCTAAATAACACAAAAAAATATGATCAGATAATTTATTTTGCCTTTGGTGCAACGGCAATCAGTACGTCATTCCATCTAGGATAAATAGCCACAGATTTTTTTCGGGATGCAATTAATGATTTTTCTGCTCCTGTTTTTGATAGTGAAAAAATACCAATTGTCAGTGGTGGAGCATCTTTAAAAATTTCAGCCTTTTTGACCCCTGTGATCTTGAATGAAGGTCAAGGTCATTCATTTGAACAAACTTAGTAGCGCTTTATTCCAGCATGTTACAGGCCCAATATGCGTACCCTGGGCCTTCTGGGTATTGAGAAGAAGTTGTTTAAAGATTTTAGCCTATTTGACCCCTGTGACCTTGAATGAAGGTCAAGGTCATTCATTTGAAAGTTAAGTGGTTCACAATAATGTATCAAAGAGATCAGTCAAAAATGATAAACAACGCCAGGTGTTTGTCTTTTGTTTGTATTTTTATTTTTAGGTCATGGTTAATTAATCACATGATTTAATAATAAAATCTATTATTAAATCTCTCCCACAATCTGATTGGATATTTGACAACAACATTTAATACCATGGATAGTCCTAGAATTTCTCTCTGGGATGGATATGTGAATGGAATGCAACTAGACTAGACAACTTTGAGCAAGCACCACAAACTTGTTTTGTTAATACATGTACAGGAAAGGATTTCATGTGACAATATTTAGATTAGTCAACAGTCTATGCACAGTGCACAGAAAACTCATCAATATACTGCATACATGTATAGCCGGTAATGATTTATTTTCGTGATTTTGTGGGACATTGTTATGATAATTGCAGAAATTTAGAACCGAAGGGTTAATTAGATAATGTACATGTATATCATTTAACTTGATTACAAATTTTTCATTTGTCAGTTTTTAGGACAACAAACATTTTGATTGTATAGATAACCAGCGATAACATATGTGTGTAGGTATTTATAATACACACAAAGGTGAAATTCTCTCCACAATTATAATGTTATACCTTGATTGGTACATGTATGTATACACTGACAAGATAGAAGATAATGAAAGAAAACCCTGAATTCCTTGTATTTCAAAGCAAAATCTTCAGGAGAAAATAAAGAAATCTACTTTGAATTTAATGGCGTTATTATTAAAATCAATGGAATGAGCACAAAATGTAACTAAATTCTGACTTGTATAAATTCATAGGTGAAAACGTGACAAGTGTATCAAATACTGTGAAAGTGCCAGAAATAATTATACAAATTTTTCTGGCATTAATCCTAGCTATATCCAACATCTAGAAGAATTATTACTTATATCAGACAAAATTGTGCCTATATAATAAATATTTTTGATAAATAAAACCTTATTTATCTATGAAATGGTTAAAACACCATTGCTTTTACGGGTAATATGAATCATTACCACTTACATAATCTTCAATCTTTCCAAACCCACATTATATAAGAAAGTACATGTACATGTATATCACAAAATAATTCCATCAATAATAAGATCTAAAATCATGCTTTCTCACAACGACGACTTAATCACAATAAAAAAAGAAGCATTTTTCCAAACACAAATAATCTTATGAATATCTCTTACAACGGCTCTATTACAAAACAAGAGGCCCATGGGCCTTAACGGTCATCTGACTATTAGTACAATACAACATAGTCGTTTAAAGATTTTAGCCTATTTGACCTCTGTGACCTTGATTGAAGGTCAAGGTTATTCATTTGAACAAACTTGGTAGCCCTTCATCCCAGCATCCTACAGGGCAAATATCAGTACCCTGGGCCTTCTGGTTCTTGAGAAGAAGTTGTTTAAAAATTTTTGCCTTTTTGACCCCTGTGACCTTGAATGAAGGTCAATGTCATTCATTTGAACAAACTTGGTAGCCCTCCATCCCAGCAACCTACAGGCCAAATATGAGTACCCTGGGCCTTCCGGTTATTGAGAAGAAGTCGTTTGAATAAAAAGTTTATGCACGGCGCACGGCGCACGGCGGACGGCGCACGGCGCACGGCGCACGACGACGGACGGTGCATGATGACAATAGGTCATCCTGACCCTTCGGGTCAGATGACCTAAAAAAACAAAAAAAATAATAAATCCCTAACATAAATTATCTTGTGAATATCTCTGGAACCCAATAAATAATACAGTTTATATATACATGATCTGAATGTCGTTAGTCACATTAGGAATTTTGTAATCTGTCCTGGTATACTCCCAAGAGTACTAGTTTAATCACATGTCTTGGTCTCTGGCAAGTAGTGAATTATTGTCCACATCTTATTTTGTTCTGTTCATTGTTTATAACTTTGACTTAGAGCCAACCACAGGTTTATTGTCCACAAAGTCTTTCCACCATGATGGCCGCTCCAAAGCGTTTGGTCCCTGGATCATAGCTCCATACAGGTTTTTGTAGATCTGAAAAATGAAAGTGAAACATTGACCTGTTATTATATCAAATACGAAGTGTATTTTTGAAATATTATTCTGGTAAAGCGAATTATAAAAAAACAAAAGCAACAATGCAAAGGAAAATAATATCAATGTAAATTTATTTTTATCTAATATGTCCTAATATGGGGCTGCTAGAACATCCCAAAGCAATATTCAAATTAAATTTTAATGTAGGATCCCTTGAACTAAAAGATGATATCATACCTGTCCATCTGACCGACCAATGGGAGAGTTCAGTATAAAGTCTGTCGGGGCAATAGCATCGACCAATGAAACAGCTTCACCCTTAAGTGCATGGCAGAGTCTGAGGATGGCTTCCTGGATCAGTTTTGGAGGGTTACTTCCCTTGATGTATCCCCCTGTGGAGAGACAATGAGGCTAACATTCACATATACCAGGATCATAACTTATAACTTGTCCTTTGGATAATTACTAATATCATCTAGAACTGTAAGCCAATGGCTAATTAATACCCAACACTAAACCTCATTTGAGACCATGCCAACCAAATGACATACATATTTTTGAAAATAGGACCAAATATGGCCTTATTTCAATGATGTTCATTTTGATGTTTAAATTAGTAACCATAGTATCCAAATGACATCTTGTGTCTTCAAAACTACAACCATTGCATTTGAAAGACAGAAAGGGTGATTTCAGTTTAACATGTTAGTATTTTCATTTAGTACTATAAGGTGGACTCGCAATTAATCGGAAATCTGACATTCCAAATCAAATGACAGGAAACAGATTGAAATATTGTCCAAGTGTCTATGTAGATGGAATACAGCAGTCTGGATAATTTGCAATGAGGACAGTTTATCGAGGGTCCACTGTCTTACTTGTTGCAGGAGAGTTTTCATTCTGATCATTAAATAGTGAATTAATTAAATCCTAATGTATCTTACTAGTAAATTAATTACTTTACATTGGCTTTTATTTTGGACAATCCCTGATAAAGATTATAAAGACCTGTATTACGTCCAGATTGTCTAGATTGTTGGCTGAAACATTACATTTAAACATTGCAACAACATCAGGTGGCCAGCTATAAATATAGAACTGGTTGTGTATAAAAACTATCTTCCTACCTTGATACAGTACTGACAAGTGTTTCTCCAGCCTCCAGAGTCCGAACAGAGCACACATTTTATTTAAGACCGGTTTGAGTTCAGCAGGTGTGTCGCCATTCCTTCCCTCCATCTCCAACTTATGGAACCTCTCCAGGACCATGTGCTTTCAACGTAAAATTTTACAGGTTTTAAACCTTGAACTTACTTTTAGTTTTATCAATGGAATAGGTCATCAAAGCAAATTATACATAGTGATGTACATTATTACATGTATATCTTACAGACCTACGGTATAAGGTTATGCAGTGCTACTTGTTAATGTTTGAATAATCATATGATACCGTATAGCTGGTTGATATTATCACAATTCTTTTGGTCATTAATATAATCGCAAAATTTTGATCAGTCAAATATTAAGTATTTGTTAAATTACATATACCCTTGAAGCAAAATTGCAAAGTTTTGATTCGCTAAAATTAAATTTTCCTCTTTTTTTTATCTAAATCGTGAAAATTTAAACCCACTAAAATAACTGGCCATACGGTATGCGATTCCTTTCTTAATCTCAAAATTAGGAAAAATTATAATACAATGCTGTACTGATAGCTAAGGTCACTAATCTCTGCTATAATCTATACAGCATACATGGATTACTCACCTCTATGTAAGCTAGAGCCAGACTACGACAGTAGTAAGCCTGACTGTCATTCCTTGCGGAGAAAGCATCTTTACCCGACCTTCCCTGTTCCTTTAAACGTTCAGCGCTGTCCACCAACAAATGACCGACCAGCCACTTATAGGCTCGCAAGGATACTGTCATGATAGAGTTTTAAGTCAACGAACATTTACAATGTGTAGACCTGCAAGGACTTGTCAACTGTTTCCTTTAAATTTTTTTAACTAACAGAGTTATGAAAGTACTGTTTATCAACTTATTTGCATGTGCGATTAAAATTTTGAATGTTAAAATTGTGAAAAATATACTGCCTCTGAAATGTTTCAAAACATATGTTACAGTAGAACCATGATACTCTACATTGGGAAAATTGAATTCAGTTAGACATTAAAACACGGAAAGTAATTATGCAAAAAAAGTTTATAGTATATATTGTTTAGACATACATAATTAACATCATCAATGTTGACATTAAAAATTGCATAAATATCTACATAGATTTCCAAAATAGATGTGCCAACACACAATAGAAATTTACCTTCAGGGTTGAAGCAATCTTCGACAGTACGTGCCTCGAACTTCGTCTGTAGCAGTCCGTTGAGGTCGTTTAGGAAGTTGATAGACCCTAGCGGTGTCTCAATAGTCTCACCTACAACAGAGTACATCACATTCTACACTCTGCAAGACTTGTGCAAATTATAAACATAGCTAGTCTTAATCCATAGCATTACTGTAAACCAACTTTTATTCGTGGCTATTAAATTTCGCGAATTCTGTTTCAAAACAAGTTTGCGGCGATAAATTTTCGCACACCACACTACACATAGTTCAACTTTCATTTGATACTATCAAACTAAGTCATATTGATAATAATTCGTGGAGATTAACTTTCGCCAATTTTAGTAGATCGCGAAATTCGCGAAAGTAAATTGCACGCAAATAAAAGTTGGTTTACAGTATATGCATATATTGCAAAACCTGAGTTCCTTCAATTCAAGGAATCCTTTAACTTAAAATTCTCCATATGAAAACACTACAGCTTTAAGGAAAGCTCCTTAAAATCTGTTATGCTTTCCTATGGAGAATTCTAAAGTTAAAGAACATTTGTGAAACTGGAAATGGACGTACAAATTCATTAAAATTAATTCAAGGATTTTGATGAAGACAAATTTGTAATTGGTTATGGATTCATTGACAGCATATTCTGATAGACAAAAAGGATTGGCTTTTGTTTATAACGGTTATGGGGAAAAAAAAACCAATTTGAGCACAGATAACTTTCCTGAAGTCTGGTGAGCCGATTAACGTAATACCTTTGCTGAAGTTAGAGTCGAGTAGACTTAACAGGTAGTTACTGGTTTGTTGTAAGATCACGTTGTTGTCACCTTCGTATGTACAGTTAGGGTCATGGTCATCACGGATCTCCCCGAGACGGTTCACTGAAAAACAAAACTTATTGGTAACATAGGATCTAACACCAGTCCAAAGATTAAGTCTTGAGTCTTAAACAATCTTAAGGTTAGACTAAGCCAATCACAGTTATGAGAATTTTGACTGGTTAAGCAAACACTGTAGCCTAAGATTGGTTCATGATCTTAGAGACGAATTTTCGACTTCACTTGAATAACGTGAAGTCCTCCCATCAGAAAATATTTATACCTTGTTAAGATGAGTAAGAAGTCTTTTGAAATTAATCTCTGTATGTAAAGAAGTTCTTAATTTCTTCAGTATACGTCGATATCTTGTCCCAAAAACAATGTCTCAATATCTCAAAGAAAGGTGGCATTACACATTTGACTGATCATCAGACAGCATGCAGCTACATGTACAAGTATATGTCTCGAGCTCGCAAACACACATGTACCTATATATCATAGCAAATATTGTGGCACACTATCCAAAATGCAAAGTCACATTCGGTTTTATTGACAGCTGGTCATCCGTCGATATTAGCTTTACAAACACTTCATACTTTGACTTTGTATGATAGAACATGACATGAGTTGCTGAGCTAAAACCTTACAGGCATTGTATGACCCTGTAGCCAATTGAATCTCTTTCTTTTAGAACACGACATGAGACAAAATCTAATAGGCGGAGCCGTGTATGCAATAAACCTGTAAGTAAGTTACCTTTGAAGAATCCATGTCCTCCACAAGCCTCCCGGCATTCTTGAATGGCGTCCCTGGCGATCCAGGCTGCTAAAGGTTTACTGGCACAGGAAAGAGCATGTATCTCCTTACCTAGCTCGGCCTGGTATTCAGAGTTGTCGCCTAGCATCATACCCACACGGATTGCAACAAAGTCCATAAAGAAGGAGTCGGAGAAATGTTCTAGTGCGTAGGTAGCGGCCAGATAAGGGAGCAGACGCCATTGCTGTAATTGATTATATCATATAGTGTACATTTGGAATTATTGATCATTGAAAGGTTGGGTCGTGAAATTTAAGATTAAAAAAAAAAATAACATAAGGAAATACTCATCGATGGCCTAAAATGAGATTATTACACCAAATGAATGCAAGATTCCCTGAGTAATATATGATAAGTGTGGAGATTCATTTCGCTGTTATACCATATTCACAGTGATAGTCAACTATCGCGCTGTATTTAGGATGATGGCAGGAAACATAAGACGACCTGTGTTATGAAAATTAACATTTTATTTATCTTAATTAAATTTTTCAGAATATGATGGCAAGTGTAGTATTTACGGTAAGTTAATCTCGTTTTACATTCCCACTTTAAAAATAGCTAGATATATATTTGTTAGACATTAAGTGCTCGCTAACTAATTCCTAAAACCTTCATTTCCAGAACGATATGCATCTACATGTATAAGGCTCCTGCGGCAAAATATTTTGCATGTACAAAACTATAACACAAATATAAATAAACCACAGACATACATATATACTCACAAGCCTATATGATACGTAGCACTATCGCTCATTATCCTTGGGAGATGGCTTATGTCCTTGATGTATTGTAATAAATAATTTCCTTTAAATTACGTCATCAGAATTAAAAATGTGAAATTACTTTGAACTTTGTTAATTTTGTTCTTTATTACATAGAAGTTTATTTGTTATCTTTTTGATATTGTTTCGCTGTTAAAAATAGTCGTCTGCTACAGCACTGTCCATTCTCTGCACGTGGTGACTAACCTGTGTCATGCTTGAATGCTTTCTTGGTTCATCAGATCTAGAGCTCAGACACCGGACTCTTATTGTATAATGGGTTTTTTTTTATTCTGTCTCTCTTATGCAAGGCTGGGTGATTTTATAAATATTTATTAGAACCGTAGCAAATACGGTCTATGGTCACTGGGTTTAGTAAGCGATAGTACAACGTATATGTATACCTAGGACCTAGGATGATGTGAAATAAATTAAATATAATCTGCTGAGTAACACTGTAAATGTCTTTGGCCGGTACTAAAAGTTATCCGTTTCATCTCTTTCTTTCATTGACTACATAAACCTAATTCACATTGTATTGTTCCGAAGGTTTCCAAAGTCACTCAGATGCTTAGAATATCGTGACCAATGCAAGAGTTTGTATGATACACCGCTTGAAGTTTACACAAAACGAATGAGTTTAGCACTGTTTAATATCACTGTTGTTAATTTACAGAAGAACATCACTGACAGGTATCTCTTATTTTTGAAAGGTTGGTGTCACTAAATCATGGCGAAATCTATTAAATGGTATAAGAAAGTGACTTCCGGTATCACATGCACAGTTGGAACCTGCGCATAGCTGATGTACACAGACTCCACATCCAACAAGTAAAACAATAGGATGAGAGTACGCTCGCCCTAAAAATTCATTTTGGTGAGGTAGTGGACTGGGTTTTTTAAAGGTCTAGGTTCACCGTATAATTTGTCTAACCCAGATCCTTGTGTAGCCTGGTGTAGTTGTGTGGAATTTTCTTTCTTAACTTATACTACATTGTAATTAAAACCTGTATAATCAGGAAAACTGGTCATAGCGACCAAACTTTCCTTGTTCCATTGACCTCTGGTAAGACAAGTTACACTGTTGTTCTATGTGATACCTGTAACTGATACTCCAGGACCGGTATTTCTTCTCCTCCTGGAGGGCCGAACTGTTTCCTTACAGCCGAGTACCGTACAGCGATCGGCATACACAGCTTGAGGTTACAGGTAGCCATCCCTGTAATACCAACACGTCCCCCTGACAGCGCTCCAAGGGACGCCCCAAACCTCTTACTGGGATCCTACAGAAAACAATCAAATAGAAATTGAGAAGAATTACAGCATAGAATAACTATATTATATATATGTAGAATGGGGAGATAATCTTTATCAAATACAGCACAAAATGACTACCTGATATGAAGAAAGGGGAGACAATCTTGGTCTAATAAAGCATGGAATAACTATATTATGTAAAGTTGGGGGGAGATAATCTTTCTCTAATACAGCAGGATATACATTATATTGGGAAAGGTGAGATAATCTCAGTCCAATGCAGCAGGGAATAACCACCTGATGTGGGGTAAGGGGAGATAATCTCAGTCCAATGCAGCAGGGAATAACCACCTGATGTGGGATAAGGGGAGATAATCTTAGTCCAACACAGCAGGGAATAACCACCTGATGTGGGGTAAGGGGAGATAATCTCAGTCCAATGCAGCAGGGAATAACCACCTGATGTGGGGTAAGGGGGGATCTTTCTCTAATACAGCAGAATATATAACTAAATTATATTGGGAAAGGTGAGATAATCTCAGTCCAATGCAGCAGGGAATAACCACCTGATGTGGGGTATGGGGAGATAATCTCAGTCCAATGTAGCAGGGAATAACCACCTGATGTGGGGTAAGGGGAGATAATCTCAGTCCAATGCAGCAGGGAATAACCACCTGATGTGGGGTAAGGGGAGATAATCTCAGTCCAATGCAGCAGGGAATAACCACCTGATGTGGGGTAAGGGGAGATAATCTCAGTCCAATGCAGCAGGGAATAACCACCTGATGTGGGGTAAGGGGAGATAATCGCAGTCCAATGTAGCAGGGAATAACCACCTGATGTGGGGTAAGGGGAGATAATCTCAGTCCAATGCAGCAGGGAATAACCACCTGATGTGGGGTAAGGGGAGATAATCTCAGTCCAATGTAGCAGGGAATAACCACCTGATGTGGGGTAAGGGGAGATAATCTCAGTCCAATGTAGCAGGGAATAACCACCTGATGTGGGGTAAGGGGAGATAATCTCAGTCCAATACAGCAGGGTATACTTACTTTGTATGGAGTGACATAGGTACCGTCTGGTTTCACATCACCAGTTCTATTTAACAGCATTTCACGAGGGATGTGGTAGTCATTAAAGGCCATGAACCTGTCATTTGTGAAAAAAAAAATATGTTCCATCTTTGCACATTACAGTGCTATCTGCCCTTGCAGGTAGGTATTGATTGTGATGTCATGTTTTTGCAAGCATAACCTCATACTTTTCACAGAAAACAAGTTTCGCTCACAAAACAATGCATTGTAATGGATACCTAACCGCAAGGGAGGTAATTCTGTAATATACAATGAACGAAGAAATATTGATACTATAAGACGACTTCAATCATGGCGAAATACTGGACATTACTTAGTTTGTTTCGTAGATATTTAGAAACAAGAGGCCCAGAGGGCCTGTATCGCTCACCTGGTTTGTAATACCAATTACAAGTAATGTTCTGAATACAGGTTCATTGTTTCTTTTCTGAAGGAATTTAAATATTAACCTCTAAATCCCCTATTGGGCCCCACCCCTCCTGCCCCCAGGGGGTCGGAGCCAAAATTTATACAAGTTCTGTTCCCCTTCCCCAAAGGATGTTTGTTGCATTAATTGGTTACAAACCATGCAGAACTCTAGGACAAGTAGCGATTTATAGATTTTACCTCTATTTTACCTCTATTTCCCCTATTGGCCCCCCCCCCTCCTGCCCCCGGAGGGTCAGAGCCAAAATTTATACAAGTTCTGTTCTCCTAACCAAAGGATGTTTGTGGCCAAATTTGGTTACAACCCATACAGAACTCTAGGACAATTAAGTAGCGATTTATAGATCTATAATTTACATCTATTTCCCCTATTGGGCCCCGCACCTCCTGCTCCCAGGAAAGGGAGGGGGTGTCAGAGCCAAAATTTATACATGTTCTGTTCCCCTTCCCCAAAGGATGTTTATGGCCAACTTTGGTTACAATCCATGCAGAACTCTAGGACAAGTATCAATTTATAGGATTTACCTATAATTCCCCTATTGGGCCCTGCCCTTCCTGCCCCCGGGGACCAGAGCCAAAATTTATATAAACTCAGTTCTTATTCTCCCAAGGATATTTCTGGCCAAATTTGGTTACATTCCATGCAGAACTCTATGACTAAAAGCAATTTAAAGGATTTACCTCTATTTCCCCTATTGGGCCCCACGTGCACCCCTCCAGCCCCCAGGGGCCAGAGCCAAAATTTATACAAGTTCTGTTCCCCTTCCCCCAAGGGTGTTTGTTGCATTAATTGGTTACAAACCATGCAGAACTCTAGGACAAATAGCGATTTATAGATTTTACCTCTATTTCCCCTATTGGCCCCCCCCCTCCTGCCCCCTGTTCCCCTTCCCCGAAGGATGTTTGTGGCCAAATTTGGTTACAATCCATGCAGATCTTTAGTACTAGTAGTGATTTAAAGGATTTACCTCTATTTCTCCTATTTGGCCCCGCCCCTCCTGCCCCCGGAGGGTCAGAGCCAAAATTTATACAAGTTCTGTTCCCCCTCCCCTAAGGATGTTTGTGGCCAAATTTGGTTAAAATCCATGCAGAACTCTATGACTAGTAGCGATTTAAAGGAAATGTTGACGGACAGACAGACGGACCGACGATGGACGACGGACGCCGCGCCATGACATAAGATCACCGGTCCTTCGGGCCAGGTGAGCTAAAAAGCATATTGACCATTTTCAACTGCTTACATCCAGCGTGCCCCATTACGTACAGGTGTACGTGATTCACGCCTCAAAAGTAATATTCACGTACACAAATTGGAAGCCAAGGGTACACTGCACGTATGATAAAATGGGTGTAAAAGCTAATAAAATGGGTGTAAAAACTGAAAACAGTTATTTATAATTTATTTATTAAAACTGAAATTGAAGAAATGACAAGACAACATCGTCCTGATCTTTCTGTAAGCTGGTTGCTACTGGCGATTTCCCTGCATTTTGATTGGCTGATCATGACGACCCATCAATCTAGGTTATTTCCTAACCTGAATAATGTTTCGCTATTTGATTATGGGTGCTATCACACACTAAAGATCGTAAGGCGTAACACCAGTGGTGTTTACTTGTCCGATGTTGTTAACACGGAGCCGTCTAAAAAGCGTACGATTAGCGATCTCTTTGCAAGTCCTTCTACCACCAAAAGAAAATCCCTGATTGAAACATCTTCTGAAAACGTAGATCAATGTAAGAAACAAGTAAAAAAGTTCAACCCCAGTGTTTATGATGATTTGATTTGAAACACTATTTAAGTTCTTTAAAATCTACAGCTTTGAGCCTTTCAGTGTCATTTGCATCATGAATTGGAATTAGAAATAAAAGTTAAATTGCCCTTATGTCACCAAGGAGTCGATAATTGAATATATTGGATTGTGTCATTGTCCTATGATCAAAGCTTGATGAAATGCTTCATGATTGTTAAAATTTTGCTTGTACCCCAAGATTTATGCTTGTACCCCACAAATTTTCAGAGGAAGGGTACACTTTACCCCTGATGAGAGAAAGTCATGGGGCACGCTGAACATCTACATCATCTTGTTTTAAATAGTCTTTGCTTAGTCTTATGCAAATCTATACTTTCTATTTAATATGGTTAACTACTAATTCAAAATGGAACTTTGTATCATGTTTTTTTTTTAAATCAATATTCTGCAGATATGATCACAACTGCCAATAAACAAAATAAAACAGCAATAAATATTGAAGATAAAATTGCTTATTTACCCGTTATCCAGTCCATTTTGTCCGAGTTTCTCACCCATATCTCCGACGATCACCCCAGGGAAGGCAAGCAGTGTGTTGGGGTCTCTGATGGGTACAATGAAGGAATGAAGGCCGTGACAATTGCCATCGGCTGTATATAGTTGGGCATAAACGATGGAATGTGTCGCTACTTTCCCCATATTTCCAGACCAAATCTTTGTGGCCTCAAAATCGGGGGTTCGGAGTATGAATTCCTAAATAGAAATAAAGAAGTAATTTTTTGACAAAAGTCTTTTTTAATACAGTCAAACTGATCAATCTCAACAACAGTAAACCCTCAGTTATCCAGACACCTTTCGATCCCAACCTTAACTGTCGAGATTACGGACTGCCAAATTTTGAGTTCTTAGTCAACATGTAACATTATAGAACGAGTATATGTACCCGGCCTACTATACCTTTCGGCCAGGTACGAATTGGTCCCTATGTGTCGTAGTGGAGCACTGCCTCCGAAAATCACTCGGGCATAGTTATCTATACTTTTTTGTAGTTTCCAATTATTTTATGCGTATACATGCATTTACATATTATTTTTATCCAAAACAAACATAACTACCATTCTTAATATCCACCGTACCGCTCACACGACGTCAAATTTACAATTTGTGGACTTGCCATATAAATTCCCTTCAGAAAGACCTTCATATGTATTATGTAAAAATATAATGCTTCGATGAGAATTTTATATTTTATGTGGTTCAGTTTTATTGCCTAGTAGGTAAGCGATATCAAACAAGTACGATAAAATGCAAACAAACGTTTTTATAATGGTTTGCATAATCATTACTTTGCTCCATTAACAGTAATAGGCACCAATTGTAGCTCTAAAGACGACACCATTTTCTGTCTAAAAGTCTTTTGAGCTACAATATTGTAGCTAGTAACATTACAGTAATCCATTCCCTAACATTTCAGTCAACACCAAGAGTTTTCCTGATTATCAGCGTTCCGATTATCGGGGGTCCACTGTACTTCTATTAACCAGAAGATCACAATGAGCAGAACATCCAATGCTTAAATTGACATTTCAACCAAATTCATTAGATATAGGGATCTACAAATTGATAATAATATGTAATAATTTATCTATCATACCTCATGCTTTATCTTCCATTTGTGGACAAAGGTTATTTTTCCTTATACATATTTCAACACTATATATTTATGATACATTGTACTACTGTCGAGTGTGTCTCCATGGAAAAGTACATGGTAAAACATCTGTAACTTATATTTTTTATTTAAACTCAGCTATACTAGCAAAACTTGCATTTCTTTATTATATTTTTTTTTCAAATAAAGAGAAATTCTACTATTGAAAATTTCTTGTGATACAGTTCTAAACATGCATTTTAAGCTGGCATATGATGTGTACCTCAGGCCATATTGTGCTCTGTTAAGTGATTAAGTTACCTCTGTTTTAGGGTCATAGGTCGCAGTAGTTCTCATCGCCTTAGTGTTGCTGCCGTGGCTCAGTTCAGTAAGGGCAAAACAACCAAAGTACTACAAAAAGAAACCAGTCATCTAGAATCACCATTAAACAGTATTAAGAAGCATACATTGTTACCCGACTCTTTATACAAATGTAAATTAAGTAATTTTGACCACTTTCATGTGAAATTGTTTGAAAAACCATTATAAACATACAAATCCTCAGATACTATTGACCGGTCAATAGTTTGACTGTTGACCGGCAAAGAACTTTTACAAGCACTTAAATTGTTGACGTCATAATTAATTGCTGACGTCATAAACACAAGCAAGTCTGACCCAAATATTCTTTCAACGGAGATCTTCATGCCAGAAGCTGTGATAATTTAAGATTGTGGTTCAGGTAACAAAACAGCTGTTTTATGCCATATCAGTCAATTGTCAAAAGCCTTTCCCCGCAGTAATGGGACCAACCCTATAAACTGTTCATCAGGTTGGTCCCAACACCTAAGGAAAAGACTTTTGACTGATAAGGAATGAAACAACTGTATATCAATAAAACTCAGGGATCAATCTAGGTTTTGGGGGAAACTACCCTTTTTCAAAATGGGGGAAAAGTTTGGCGAAATATAGAGGAATTTGAATGTTCTTATTTTGGTCCAAAATTATATTCAATTTGATGAAAAAGTACTGTAAAACAATCAATTTTATTTTTAAATTTAGTAAAGCAAGATTTTAAGCTCAATAATGAAAATTTTGAGTTTATCAAAAAATATGCAGTAGCTGTATGATAAATATGAAGAAATTTGCTAACAAAAGTCTAAAAAAGTTTATGAGAAAAAGTCACAGGGAAATTGTGTAACTAAAAGGTCTTTTTTAGCTTCAAATGGCGAATTTTTAAATCTTCAGGGGGGAATTTTAGGCCAGAGAGGAATTCATTCCTTGAGGGGAAATTTACCCATAAACGGTAATAAATCAGAGCTAGATTGATCCCTGAAACATAAGGATATATATAATGCAACGAAAAAACATTCACCAGTTCTTTCAATACATGTATTGTAATCAGAATTTCAGGTATATGAAAATATTTTTTTAACTCTTAGAAATTAAATTGTACTGTATGTACACTGATAATACATAAAATGTTCCCTGCAGAAATTTAATGAAAAAGCTGTTTAACTATATTCTCACCTTTAAATTTTAAAGGACTGTTTTACTTTTAAATCATACACACACACAAGGACACTAATACAGTAATGATGTAGCTTGATCTGGATGCCAGAGGAAAGATTTTCTGTTGGGACAAAGTGAAGGAAGCGTTTGATTATTCTGTACTAAAACATGTATGACTTACATCAAAATTCTTGATCTTCTCTACGATATCTCCGTGTCTGGCCGATCCTGTAGACTGTACAGTGCCACCGGTCATCTCGACGTCCAACTGGTACTTGGCCCCGAGGGACCAGTTAAACATCCCCAAGCAGTCTGTCAGCATCTTATGTTTCAGTGGATTTTCAAATAGATCGTCATCGGTCAAGAAATTGTATTCAAATAGACGCTTACATCGGTAAAATGTTGATTCTCTTTGCTTTTCAACATTTTCTGTTACCATTGGTTGTGAGAATAGTGGATCTTTTTCAAGTGTGGTCCAGATCAGGTTCTGGTAGAAAAAAAAAATTGGAAGTTTACATTCAATTGTAAATATTTAATAAGCACAAAATTAATGATGAAATGGTATATTATTTCAAGTAAGTATAGGTTATTTTTTATTAGTACCGTATTCTGTTACTATATTCGACCCAATAAGCGCCCAGGGCGTTTAAAAATTTGAAATATAAAAAGATGCGGATAAGACAAAATTATTGCAAATCTTTACAGTTTTGTGTAGTTTTGGTCTTTATTTAAGCCTGGACAATTGAAATTGAGGCCTCAAAAAGGGTGAAGGGTGCTTATAGGGACATTGGCGCTTATTGGGTCGAATACAGGATATGTACAATTAAGCAATCATATTTTTGCACTTGGTGAATTCGTAAGTTTGCAAGTTTCCACCAACAATATGATACATGTTTATACAATAAGGTTATTACAAATGAAATTTGTATGTTAACTTGTAAACACTACACTGAGGAGTAAAGAATTCATATACGATACTTCAGTAATGTTCTTTTCATATACTTGTGTAAATATATAGTGTGCATTCTGATTATGATAATATGACATTTTATCAACAAATAGACCAGAACGACTCATATGACACAGTACAACTGATAACAGAATACATAATATTTTTCTCTTTACTTTCATATTCAATTATCTAAAGGTGTAAAGTGCATTAAATCATCACACTACTTTTTTCTATTATCATATTTTTAACATAGAACAATTAAAAGTGTTTGATCACAACTCAGTGTATTGTGTACAATATATAAGACATTCTTTTTGTATTTGAAATAGTTTACAACCAGAACATATATTTGTTGCAATAAGATATTGTATGTATACCATCACAATCGTCTTTGATATTCAAACTTCAAAGTCACACAGTGTAATGTAATTAGATTCTTTTGATATACGTCAAAGAATAACGTTAAACTACATGTTTGATTTGTTGTTGTGTATGGAGGCTCTTTCTGTTACAACAGATGACATGTATAGTTTGGACTTCAATGTATAAATTGACATTATCAATTACTATGGTAGCCATATCTTAATGATGCAGGTTTGATTTATATATCTCTCTCATTTCGACAATGTACATATAATTCTGAAATGTTTGATACCTGGTAATCAACATGATTTCATAAGCAGGCTTATGTAACCAAATGATCTTTGGGTGATCTTTGGCTGTCATAGCCATAATTTGTATATATATACATGTATCAATCGTATCTGAAAGGATTAACACATGACTATCGTTGTATGGTATAATTATACATTGGCGTGTAATAAATCATTTTAATATCTAACATGTTTTGAAAACTAGTCTAACTCTATTTCGATATGCACCTTGAATCGAAGAATTTCTTCCCCGTCCATAAACAATCTCATTTTCTTCCAGTCGAATGAAGCCTGTTTTCTGTAGACGTCTAAAGGCCCCGGTGGTGGGTCCTTTAGAAGTTCAAGCTCGGACAACTCTACCGGCATTTTGTCAGCACCAGGAACAACGACAGCTGGGTCCAGCCCTTCTTGAGTTCCAGTTGTTTGTTTTGGTTTTACTCGACGATCCATTCCAAAGAATATGTCAGACGTCAAGCGTCCAGCACAGCCGGTGTCAAAAGGCAGTAGCTTTATCGAGGCTGTGTTATCAGATAATCATACTGGGTTCTATAATCAGGTTATCATGCGACCAATGAACACAAATTTCGATATCACAATTTGCACTTTACGTGACTACCGTCATCAACTATGCACTCCAAAGTTCATAAACATTCGCGCCTTCAAAGCTAAAGAGTTCTGCTGACGGAAGTGCCCGAAAAAAACACATCTGCAGAAAAAGGAAACGATTTTATTAGCATTTTGACCAAATTTATATAAACAATTTCTACACGCAATTGTATATTCTCAGAAGATTGCATTTACCTGAATTAATGCTGAAAGATTTAAATGAATGTTTGAAGGGAAATAACTATTGAGACCTTATCATATGTCAGTAAAGCCAGAGTTAGCTCCCTTCTACCGTCAACTTGGAAAATGAACAAAAAGTAGCGGTTTAGCAGTAGCTCTGAATTAAAAAACACACAAAAATTAATGAAGATGAGGGAAGATGTGAAACAAAACTTGACTCAGATTAGCAATTAGAATTTTGACATTGAACAGGCCTGGTCTCAATTTAAAAAAAGTAATTATCTCTGCAATTCAAACCATCAAGATCCAAAAATAACAACATATATAAGCTTGCTAGAAACAGAAACGAAGGGATTATAATAAAGCAAAGATATCTTATAAACCTAGTGACTGTGAAATAACAAAAACTAAACCAATATACAAAAAGAAACAAGGCGGGCTTAAGCTCCTACATGAACAACATCATGAAACAAGGCGGGCTTAAGCTCCTACATGAACAACATCATAAGCCCGCAGCTCACTAAAAACCATAAACAGTTCTGGAGCTTCATCAAAAGTTAAAAAAAATGGATACTCAAAATATTCCACCTCTCCGTACTCCATCCGATGGCCTACCATACTCAGAGTCTAGAAGTAAAGCACAGATTTTGAACCAACAATTTCAATCTGTTTTTAATAAAGAGGATATATCAAATCTACCTGACTTAGCTATATAGGATCATCCCCATTCCATCCTATGGCTCTTATTACCATCAAAGAATCCAGTGTCTTAAAACTTCTCCAAAACATCCAAATACATAAGGCAACAGGCCCAGACAACATCCCAGCAAAAGCCTTGAGAACAATTTCATCAACATTAACTTTCATATGCAAGTTGTCACTAGACTGGGGCACTGTTCCACATGACTGGCAAGTAGCCAATATTGTATCTGTTTTTAAGAAAAACAATTTGCCGAAATCTATCGTCCAGTTTCCCTGACCAGTTTAACTTGCAAACTCCTTGAGCACATCATACACAGCTAGAGTGACAGTAATGTAATGTAACAGCTAGATAAGAACATTCTCAAAAATCTCCAACATGGCTTTCGACAAAATTTCTCCACTGAAACCCAACTCATTCTCACCATTGACGACCTCGCCAAAAACCTTGACAATAATAAACAAACTGATATCGCACTTCTAGATTCTTCCAAAGCCTTTGATAGAGTTCCACACATTCGACTACTCTCTAAATTGAAATACTATGGAATTAATGCATCAACTGTCAACTGGTTTCCTTCCTTCCTACACAACAGGCATCAAAAAGTCCTTGTAAGCGGTACCTGCTCTGACAGTGCTCCAGTCCTCTCTGGAGTCCCCCAGGGGACAGTAGTTTGCCCCCTCCTGTTCTTGATGTCCTTGATGTCTTGATGTCCTGTTCTTGATGTCCTATTAACAGCCAGGGTCATTTAAGGACGTGTCAGGTTTGTTGGTGGAGGAAAGCCGGAGTACCCGGAGAAAAACCACCGATCAGCGGTCAGTACCTGGCAACTGCCCCACATGGGATTCGAACTCGAGTCCCAGAGGTGGAGGGCTTGTGGTAATATGTCTTTTAAAACCACTCGGCCACCGCGGCCCCCCACATGGAAGGAAAGATTGCAAATGAGATTCAATGCTAAAAAGTGTTCAATCATAAACAAATACTCTTCACACAACCAAGTCCTTGACAACATAGATTCCAGTAAATACTTATAGGGTTACATCAGATCTTAACTGGAACAATCACATGCAAGTAATCACCAACAAAGCAAATAAAGCATTAGGTTTCCTGAGACGCAACATGTCAACTTGTACCAAGAAAGTCAAGGCCATTACATACACATCATTAGTAAGACCATCACTTGAGTATGCAGTACCTTGCTGGGACCCCTACCTATCTGAACAAGTCCTAGCCATAGAGAACATACAAAGAAGGGCTTCTCTATTTGTTTATAATGACAAAGATCAAGAGACCCTGGCTGTGTCACAAACATGTTACAATCTTTAGAATGGGAGCCCCTAGCCCAAAGAAGAAAAGTAGCCAGACTGGTAACATTCCATAAGATCATAAATAAAACTGTTGCCATAACTCCATCTCAACACTTATCACAAGGAGACAGAAGAACTCGAGGTGCACACAAATATAACCAAATTTACACCAAAAAAGTTTACAAATATTCGTGTTTTTTTCCCCAGAACGATCTCAGACTGGAATTCCCTATCAGCTTCAGTAGCAAGCATGACAAACATGAACCCCCCCGATTGTGAGAACCAAGGTTAGGAAACACAGATAACAGGTTGAATTGGTGAAGACAAACAAGATATCCCAGAAGCGTACACTTTAGCTATACCATAACCATCCACATCATTTTCATGTTAAAACTAAATCAGATAACATTTATACACAAAATCCGAGAGAGGTAATATTTTTACCTGCATAAAAATATAGTGCCATTCAGTGTATTGATAATTCGCTATTACATCAAACCAAAGGCAGTCATATTTAGAACAAATTGAATGCTCCCGCTAAAAGTTATACCTCCAAAGGATGGAACATGAGGTATACACACTAATTCACCACTGAGATTCATTTCTTGACTTCATTATATATGGGTACCTGGGCTGGCAGGGAATCAGCATGGAATACTATATATAATAGTACCGACTGGACAATGTATTTAATTTAATTAGGTTGACAGCCTCCATGTCAATATCATAATACATATTACACAGATTATTTGTTGTGATTGGTAAAGTACATTTGAGGTCCAAAAAAAAGAAATCAGTAAATACTATACAAACTTACATAATGCCCTTTATATGGTTTTCCAGCAGGATTTCAATGTGTTTCATGGTTTTGCGTTCACGACCGATTCTGGCAAACCGTTTCGGACATTACTACCACATTCATCATCCTCAGTGGTTTGTTGTTTTGTTTTATATTGATGTATCTGGTGTATTTTTCCATTCGGTTTTATCATTTTTATTATCACTAATTTATATTTCACTAAATTCAGACTACTGTGTGATGTTGGTCATGTATCTACAGTGTAAATGCAATCCTTTTTGGTATTTATATATGTACATTAATGTGTAATTATTCGTGCATGTATATATCTCGACGATACTTTTTCCTCAGTTGTGACAGTTGTCTTAGCTGACACAGTTTGTGATACATGCAAATCATGGGTTTAACTTTCCATAGATTATATGTAAGTACAAGAAAAGAGTATCTCATGAAGCCAAAGTCACCGCTCCCGGTGGCGACAGGGGTTAGTAGTAATCACCAGTACTGTATCACAAGGGTATACCGGTATATTTATGTAGGTATATAAGAAAGAAATCAGAGTTATCGGGATTACCTTCACAAAAAAAAAAAAAAAAAAAAAAAAAAAAAAACGCTACTCTACTTTGTAAGTGACGATATAAGTCTGAGTTAATTTATGAATATTCTAAACTTTAATTCAATGTGTTTTGTTAAATATATAAACATTAATTTTGAACAGAGATGCAAATATATATGTATTAATAATATCAATATTTAGAAAGATCGATTTTAGTTGCTATATATAATGAAGTTCGATTTTAGTAGTATGTTTCTTTCTGTCTTCTTTCAAACACGGGTGCATAATGTACTAAAGTGTAATCAAAGCTCCCCTAAACCCTGATTGGCCTTTCCTGATGCAAATGTAGAATGCTACACTTACATCTACGTTTGTCTGTTTCCTTCGTTGGTTGGTGGGTTGGGGCCGCGGTGGCCGAGTGGTTAAGATGTCCCGACATATTACCACAAGCCCTCCACCTCTGGGATGCGGGTTCGAATCCCATGTGGGGCAGTTGCCAGGTACTGACCGTTGACCGGTGGTTTTTCTCCGGGTACTCCGGCTTTCCTCCACCAACAAACCTGGCACGTCCTTACATGACCCTGGCTGTTAATAGGACGTAAAACTATACAAACCAAAACGTTGGTGGGTGGATCGCCAGGTCCCTAAGTGGTATGGCTAGGTGACTTCTTATGGGATACACCTACCAGCGAACTTTTGAAACGATTGTTTCATTTGGGGAACCCTTTTGTTATTGAGTGATTAGTCGGCGGTGAGCTTGAGAGAGGAATTGGTGAGTGCGCTGGAGAATGGTTGGTAATGGTCCGATGGTGAGAGATAAGTAAGGGTTAATGAGTAGAAAAATGCAGTCGTACGATGTTTTATGTATGGACTACTTTGAAAACGTCGCTTTCTGAAAACTGTGAACAAGACCAGGAAGCCATTTAAATCTAAAAAGCACCTAAAAGATTGATAATTTCATATTTCTAACCAAACTAAGAAATCTGAATAAAGGCCTTCCAAAGATTCAAGGAACAGAGTATAGAAATATGGTCTTTATAGCCAAATGGTAGAAGTAAAATTGTCTTGACATCGACATTTGGGACCTAAGGAATGTTGTTTTATTATGCAGGTGGTCTTTATAAAGAGGTGTTCACCAAGATAGGTTTTGCTATACACTAACCAATGCCCATATCGGCCATCTTCTACAAACGAATCCCAAAATGTAATGTGCACCAACATGATGCAGTGAGAACATATACGAATGAATTTGTAGAAAGATTCCTTCATTACGTTCTGAAGAAAATACAAAATGACTGCTGTCCGTAGCCTTTTTCTTGTCCGGTCTCAAAATACAATATGCAAAATGAAATTTAAAAAAAAAAATTGCTCGCAAAATATAATATGCAGAATTATGAAATCAGATGATAATTAAAAAAAACTTCTTGTGGCCCTATACAATTTTACTACATCCAACCTTTCTAAATGAATTGATGGCTAATTTTATTTTATTTATGTCTGGCCTCTGAGGCAGGGATTCAATAAACAAATCGAGATATATTTGTCACGTTTTATTGCGAGTTAATGGAGAGTTGTACACAGATAAAACCATGTTTACACTGACAAAGATGTGTCCACGAAATTTCCGCTATAGCTCACCGACCGACCTAGTGACCGACAGCTCAGGAGAGCTGGGACATAAGGCCACAGGCGTTTGGCTCTATATACGTTTTCTCTATATATATGTTATACTGACAAATTATTACAAATGTATAGAGACAGAAAATGTCTATAGAACCAAACGCCTGTGGTATGGCCAAGAGAAGGGTCACCACTGACAGGAAATAAGACAGGAAGTTAAGGTCAAGTTAGAGTTTAACAACATATTGGGGAGCATCCTCGATACTCCAGGGCTTCCGATCACTTACGATCTCTACACCCCTGGACTATCTCACAGTGAAATTGAAGGCAGCTCAGCGGAAAACATTTGACCAATCACGGACTAGCAAATATTTCATTTGAAGACTACAGAGAGAGCGACGCCTAACATCAAAGCCACAGAGTCAACCACAGTACCGTTAAATACGGCTCTTTTGATGTACATCAAATGACTAAGTTACCTGTTCTATTCTGTTGCCTCCAGTTTTACTATGAGATAGTCCAGGGGTGGTAGAGTCGTAAGTGATCGGGAAGCCCTGGAGTATCGATGATTGGGAGTACTTATGTACTTTTCATAGCACAGATTCAAGTTTATAAATAAACATTGATGAAGCTTTGGTTAATGTCTAAATCTAATCCCAGAAAGCTTAAAGTTTTAATATTGGGATATAAATTTAAAGCGATTGATAAAATAACATATTAACTGGCGGAGTACATGAAGTTATATTTATAACGAACTGACGATGGTTATTACTTTGATTTATAGATATGATAAAAATAGAAATAAAATTGAAACATAAAGATTGATGAAAAATCAATTACAGTTTTTTTTATAGCAACTTGATTTCTTCCTAACTGAAACGAAATCATCATTCTTGAGTTTCGATGAAAGAAATTTTGATGTCATTATTTGGTTAGCTAAAAATGGCTGTTCAGTTCTCGTCAGCCAATCATTTAACTTCATACTCCTTCTGATACCGGATATGTGACCTAGATATCCTTATATACAGTCAGTGATCCCCTCTCCTACTTCACTCCTTCCCCTTCCTTTGTTTCCGATAGAGCCGTTTACCGGTCGCGATTTCCTGCATATCACTGATGAGCAAACGCATTATCATTGGTAAGAAAAAGAAAAAAAAAGAGAGAGACGCAATGTCGTTGGTGAGCAAGGAGAAGTAATATCGTTGGGTGAACAAGAAGAAACTCGATATCGTTGATAAGCAAGAGAAGCGTAATATCGTTGATTGAGCAAAGGGACGTAATAATGTTGATGAGAGAAACTTGATATCGATAGTGAGCAAGAGTGAGACGCAATGGAGAGAGACGTCATTTTGTTGGTGAACAAGAGAAACTTGATATCGTTGATGAGCAAAGAGACGTAATATCGTTAATAAGCAAAACAGAGGTAATATCGTTAGTGACCAAGAGAGACGTAATATCGTTGGTGAGCAAGATATGCGTAATATCGTTGGAGAGCGAGAGAGACTTGATATCTATAGTGAGCAAGAGTGCGTCATATCGTTGGTGAGCAAGAGAGACGCTATGGAGAGAGATGTCATATAGTTGGTGAAGCAGAGAAAACTCGATATCGTTTGATAAGCAAGAGAAGCGTAAAATCGTTGATGAGCAAAGGGACGTAATAATGTTGATGAGAAGAAACTTGATATCGATTGTAGCATGTGACTAATGGAGGAAGGAGAATCTGGACGAGAGAGTCATTTGTTGTGAGATCAGAGAAACTTGATATCGTTGATGAGCAAGAGACGTAATATCGTTAATAGAGAGAATCGTAGAAAGAGAGACGTATCGTGGAGCATATTGTATGAGAGCGAGAGAGACTTGATATATCTATAGTGAGCAAGAGTGACGTCATATCCGTTGGTGGAGTCAAGAGAGGCTATGGATAGAGATGTATATAGTTGGTGGAACAAGAGAAAACGTTGAAAATCGTCTGACGAGCAAGAGAGACATGATATCGTTAGTGAGCAAAACAGACGTGATATTGTTAAGTGGCATAACAGACCAAATGTTGTTAGTGGGCAAAGGAGATGTAATATCGTTGATGAGCAAGAGTGACTTCATATTGTTGGTCAGGAAGAGAGACTCATGGAGAGAGACGTCAAATCCGTTGGTGAACAAGGAAATTGATATAGTTGAAACTTGAAGCGCATGAAGCAAGACGTAATGTCGTGATGAGCGAGAGAAACGTAATATCGTTGGCGATCAAAGGTGTAATATCGTTATTGAGCAAAAGAGACGCTAATATCTGTTGACGAGCAAGAGAGACGGTAATATCGTTTGATGAGCAAGAAGAGACGTAATATCGTTGATGCGTAAGAGTGAGATTTGATATCGTTAGCGATAAAGAGATGTTATATCGTTATTGAGCAAAAAGAGGATCATATCGTAAGTGAGGCAAGAGACGTAATATCGTTGATGAGCAAGAGAGACGTATATCGTTGATGGAAGCAAGAGAGACGTAGTATCATAATTGAGCAAAAGAGACGTAATATCTTTCGAAAATCAGGCAACATTCTATGTATACAGGATACAGTTTATTGATCTAAATAATTTGTTAAACATTTTTTGTTGTTTATGTGTATGCAACCCAGTCCCACGCTCGAAGACAGCCGACTAATTGCGCCATCTATTGGGCTGACATTATTAAACAGTAAAACATGCTTTCCGAAGTATGTAATCGTATTTTATGTGTTTGTTTGTTTTCCTGTAGATCGACATATATTTCAATTACAATGTCTGTTTCGCGAGGACATAGAACCTACATTTTACAATCTAAACATGTCAAACTGAAGTTTTCATTAACTCCAAGCCCTGCCATCGTTTGTTTGGGCATTGAGACATTATGAAACACATTATGATCTTATTGGACGAAGCTATCGACCTGCATTCTTCACACCAGCAGTTCTGTTCAGGGCAAAAGTACGTTAGTTGAACGGTGACGTGTGAACAGCTGATTTTAACAAGTTATTGATTTTTTATCATATTTTATTAAACTGACAAGAGACATTTTGAATATCTAAATTTCGGATTGATCATTTCCGTATCTTCTGTACTTCTAATGGTATTAAGATTACTGATCATACATAGGTCTGCTTAGCGCTCAGTATAAAAGTGCTCAACAGCCGACAGAGCATATGATATTCATCATTTTGTCTAATAACATAAAAAAAATAAAATAATTTGTTTTGCCTTTGGTGCATGCGCAATCACGTGCTTCATTCCATATAGGAGATATAGTACCACTGAATTTTTTCGGGATGCAATTCTTATTTGTCCATTTTTAAACTTGGAAGTAAAATTAGAAGTTCAAAACTTTTTTCCAATATGGTAATGGGCGGTAAAGTTAGTAACTTTGTGTAAACTGAACAAAAAATACGAAATCGTCTGTACTGTTTTTGATAGTTGAAACAATATCATTTGTCAGCCGTTGCTCATCTTTTACCCTTGGAACCATCAACATCATCTATAAATTCACACTATTAATAGACATTTTTGAGCCATCTTTAATTTCCCGTATTCTTTTAACGTTTGTTGTTTCCTAAATAAAAAAAAACAACATGTAATAACAAGCGACAACCTTATGACAAGTTTTCCGATAAATAGGTCTGCTACAGTGCTTAGTATTATTCGAGAGCCTTGGTTGGCCATACGCAAAATCAATCTCGGAGAAACGATGAAAATGGGTGCGAATAGTTGTCCACTTGCCACTGGTATTAAATATGACTACTGTCCTTACTCCGTGCTCTTTGCGTATTGTTATACTTTATTGAGAATTAAAAGTAAGTAATTAGATCTCGCTGTCACAAAGAGACACAAAACGTCCACAAAACACGTAAATTAATGCCAGATAGCTATTTCAAGTGTGATGTTGATTACTTTTGGGGCCACAGATAAAGAATTTTGGCTTCTGTAACTAGAAAGTCTATAGTAAGAATGGTGAACCTTTTTCGTTGCTATCTTAAAAGTAATTGATTTGTAGCATCATCCTGGTCTGAAACGTTTATCTTTTGGGGACAAATTTGATATAGCAGTCTAGTGTATATACATATATTGTAAATATCGTAAACAAAGTCGAAAACAAAATACCTCACCGTATAATGTCGTATCTTAAAAAAATTCAGATAAATTTCTTAAACTCAAGAAACGGAATGATATACCAATTATGCTAATACAATGCGCAATTTTTTTAATACATAGCGACATGTTATTATTCCGGTACCGATGTTTGTTCCTTATGTGTGTAGTGGGATTCATTTTTAATGATAGTCCGAGAAACAAAAGGCGAAATAAATAACCCGTGTACATTCATCTCATCGACGTTTTGTTGTAGCGAATAACATTGTAATGGCGAATATAAGTCGACTTCCAGGAAAATTATCAGAATTACCCATCCCTGTCGACTTTTAAACATGCTGAGAACACAGTGTATTGTAGGCTTGGGTATTGATCTTAAGGGTACCAAGTAAATGTCTTTAACTCAAATCAACCCCTGAAATATGATAATGGAACTCGGTTCTCCGTCTCTCATGTAGAAGGGGCTCTAAACGCAACG